>JAWWEU010000040.1:27357194-27379778 GCA_035583155.1 Acropternis orthonyx | reverse complement strand
ATCTATCCATATATATGCTGTAAATTTCTGTAAATATATGTGTATATACCAGTTCCAGTTTTAAGTTTTTTTTTTCCCCTCACTTCTTTTAACTGAAACTCTGTCACACTGGGAGGTAGTTGGCATTTTGCCAAGAGTCAAACCAAAACAATAACAACAGCTCTTTTCAAACGCAGGATAAAACGGAGACTATCCCATTAGGCCATCAAGCGAAAGTTACTAGAACAGTGTGTATTACCTACATATAGAATATGTATTTTAAGGGCAATATACTGAACTTTTTAGTGCAAAAAAGACATTTAGGCTCTAACAGCAACTAAACTGATCTGCAGCATTTCAGAAAACCCTGGAGCAGTTTCTGAAGCTCTGTTTCTTGACTGAAGTTTCCACTGAGCAACCAGCACATTAGGAGAGAATCTTCACTGAAAAAGATTTGATCCAAAATATAAGTGAAGATTCAAACTCATGGATTTATTTATATTATTAAAACACTTTACAAGGAAATCACTGTCTGTTTAGGAGTGATTTCTATGTCTGCAGATCAGGCTGAAAGTTAATGAATATTTAGTCTTTCTAACTACTCTAAAAAAATCAAAGAGAATTTCAACTTTCAGGCCCAGGTACTTTTAATATGCTGTCATCCAAATGCCTTGAAATTATCTTTGTGTCTGATTTCTTTTAAAAGGCAATAATACCTTCACAGGTTTATTTAAAAGTGAAATTCTTTGATATTGCCACATTTCCTAAACTCTTCCCCAACATCCCACAGTCTGTTATGAAAGTGGTGGGTGACATGGCATTCTCCTGGAGAAATCATTGTTCTTGCATCTAACAATATCCTTTCACTCGTGTCCTGCAATACCTGAACTTGATGACTTCCCAAACACATTGCAGTGCTTACTGTACTGAATGTATAGTTCAGCTTAGGGCTTGACATATACCAAGAGGTCTAATTTTTCATTAGCTGGCCAAAACATGGGGAAGGAAAGTGAAAATCTCCAGTGTTAATGAGATACAAGTCCGCCAAAAGCTGTTATGAACTCCCAGTCCATCAAGTTAGACCACAGGTTTGTACCAAACATAGTGTTCCTTAGTGTAGCTGTGGAATGAAAAAGTTGCAAGCTTTATAGGTTGGATGGCATTTTTTTGCTTCTGATCTCATGTATAATGAGTTTACCACTGTTCTATAATTTGTGAATAGTATTGTTAATTGATCACGGGGAATAATGATAAATAATGAAGGAAATGATAGTAGTCAGAAAGAATTCATTCTGCTTCCAATAACAGATTGCACATAGAAGTGCAGTTAAACTCAGTCTTTTGATTCTCCCCTTGGCCTTAGTTGATCTGGAGTGTTTATTTGTTCATTCTCAGACTGCTGTCTCTACAGATGAAAACAGCTCCTGCTTTAGAAAACAGCACGTGAAATGTTTCATTTAAATTCTGGAGCCAAGATTAACTCTGGCTCAAAAAATTAAATGGGAGGAAAAAAAAAAAAACCCTAGAAGATTCTATTGTTTCTCCCTAAAATGTGTCCGTTTCAAAGTAAGAGGGAAAACATAATGACTTAAGTTAGGCCTGGTCATGGATCAAAGGAGCAACATTACTTGATATCAGGGTTTTGAGATGTAATAGGACTAGTACTGCTTGCAACAGAATGCACCACAGAAAATTACTGTGCCTTGATTTAGAGAAACCAGACAAGCAAAGTAAAGAAAATACAGAAAAGAAATTGTAGTTAGCAGGAGCAGCCAAGCAAACAAATGGGGAGTATTACACAACCAGGTACATTGTCTTAAAGGAGTTGATAAAGCAGTCACTTAGAACTCTGGGGCCTCCAGAGAGAAATGAGCACCAGAGACCCTCACTGAAGCTCCTCAGAGACCTTTTAAGGATATGTATGTATGCTAATAAGTGTTGAGAAATTTCATGAATATGTAACAGGAATGCAGGGATGAAAATGAATAATCATGTAATGCAAACATACAAGCTGTAGTGAAGATACCTCCATGTGCACTTTGGCAAAATGATTACCAGTGTACCCAGCATGCCAAGTAATGAATGCCTGTTTGCTAGAATTCACAAATTGGGTCTTAGAGGTTTCTTTTAAGTGCCAATTTCAGCCATCGTGCTCACTCCACAATGCAAACATCTCCTAAAATTTGCCTAAGTCAACAACAAATCATACTATATAAACAAAGGCCTTATTTTTCTACATTAATATGTTTTTATTAAGGTAGGACCCAAGTGTATCGGTCAAATCAAACCCTGCCTGAATAATAACTAAAAACACAGTACATAAACAACATACTAAAGCAGAAATCCTACATTTTTTCCTGAGCTGGATATACCACAAAAGTATGAGAGATGGCAAAGTAACACCAAACCACAACTCCATGAAAATATGCAAGCAACAAGGAGCCAGTCTTTCTGTGGAAGGCAGCACAAGATATTAGTTGCAATTCCTAAATAGGAAATGGGGTTCACCATGTTGATTAAAATAGTTTTTCAAGATAATATGTGTTCTGATGAACATGTTTTACCAATGTTTCACATAGGATAAAGCCAGATAAAGGGCTTTGTGTTTCGTCAGGGAAGATTACTTCCAGTTTAAACATAAGTAATAACCTAAACATTTTTCATTAATTTTTCATTATTTTTTTTTCACAAAGGTTGTGCCACGTAAATTAGTAGAGATCATTTTGGGAGAGAGACTGAGGAACACACATAGTTAACAAAGTTTTCATCACTCCACACATGATCCAGAATCAAGTGGCACAAAATTGTGACATTCATCCTTGCGTTCCCTGACACTGAGCCAAGAGTTCCACGTTTCAGCAGTTCAGGAGAGACTTTACTTTCCATTTGATGGAAGAGCACCAGCTCAAATGATAATGACTGCACAAAGAACTGGTAACAAGATTATATGGGGGCACTGGCAGATCTTGTGTCTTTCTTCACTCTCTTCCTTATCCAGTGATATAAGCCTGAGCCATGAAGATAAATGCAAGGTAAATATCAAGTAAAAAGTAAAACAGAACCTAAGGATCTGACTCATTATTTTAAAAATCTCATTCGGCACTGGAACCTGGTCAAGGCTTTTTGAGAGCCTTGGCTCTAGATCTAGTCTTCATAGGAAGTCAGGACTGGACAGAAATGTTATGCATAGTACAGCAGTAACTGCACACTGGAAAATAGAAGGAAAAAAAATCTGAAAATGCAATTTCTTTTAATAGGATGCTGGTGTGTTGTGCTGAATCTTCAAAACTGGACAATTGGCCAAACTGTTTATTTACAGCTTGGCCAGTGGAACAAGCAGCAAATAAATTCCTCACAAAATGTTTGCTTACGTTTATGTTGCTGGTTATTGCACAAATTTCTGATAGCCCATGGTTATACAAACTTCCTGATTTTAACAAACCTGTAGTAAAGGAGACTGTCGTACATTTTGTCTGTCTCTTTGTACCTCTCTCTTGAGCTGATGAAAATTGGTGGGGTTTGTTTGGTGGTTTGTTTTTGGGTGTTTTTTTTTTTTTTTTGTTTTTTTTTTTTTTTTTTTGTTTTTTGTTTTTTTTTTTTTTTAACTACAGAAATACTGAGAAGTGCTTTGTGGTAAAATACAGGGACTAGAAATATTTTCAGAATTAATGTGTAAAATTTAGGGAGCTTTGTTTTAGCTTGCTACAGAGTTTTTCAATTGTGAAGTTTTTGCTTCTTGACAGATTTGATCTGAAAAAAAAAGTTATAGCTTTATTTTGTGAGGCCTTGTTTTGGCTATAGTAGACTTCTTTCTGTCTTGTAATTGTAAATTAGATAGTGATTAGCTATTCCTTTTGGAAAAATCTGGTAAGACTACATTTAACATATCAGTTTTTCTGTAATAATATTATTAACAAAATATCATGGTATTTAGCCAATGTACATAAAAGGAAAAAAAAGTTCTTATTCCTTTAGTGGTTTGCAATCATGTATCATAAAGAAGAAATCCCTGCAGTTTGAGAGAAGAACTTATTTTGTTCTCTTGTGACTAATCAATGCCACAATAACTCCCTTACACAGCGGGACAGTGCCCTTCATAAGCACATTATCTCACAAAGAAAAGTTGCCTTCAAGTTTATTCTCTCAGGCAACTCTCTACAGGTCTTCCCATTTTGCTGAAGGTAGAAGCAATTCTACAGATGCAGTCCTGCCTCGAGTAGATTAATCAGGGGAAGAGCATACGAGTGAATCCCTGTGGGAGCTTTTCAATACTCAGGTGCCCTTTTTAGGTAGCTCAAGGGGAGAACAGCATACCCCTCTTTTCTTTGTAAAATGAGGATGCTGATACCAATGTTAGTGATGGACTGTGAGAATCAATGTAACTGGTGCTTAGAATCCTTAGATGTAAGATTCTGGATAAGAATGAATCACTATTATGATTAGTATTAAAAATATTTATGAGGAACTATGACCAATTTCTACCAGTTTCCATGTTAATGTTTTGATGTATTGCATTGCTTTTGCTCTGACTCCTTACGGAGAAGGATGTAGTGGGTAATACTGTAGGGCTGAAGAGTAGTAGATTAACATATTTCCCCACCTTTTATTTCTGACATTTTTTACGAACTAGTCTTTGTTCAAATGACTTTGATTTTTTTTTTTTTTTTTTGGTGTGATTTTCGTTTGTTTGGGTTTTTTTTCCACTTTCAGTTTGAAGCTGTATCTCCTCAGGGGTTTTCAACACATGTAAAAAGAAGGTGTCAAAACACATACATTTAGATTTGAAGGGTATGCTACTGTATATCCTTATGTTCTGAGAGCCCTTCAGAATAATTCTTCTTCAAGCTTGTAGCCCTTGAACAAAGAATACTTACATTGGATACGTATTTGCTCTCATGTGGATCGGCAGGAGGAAATCCCATTAAAATTAATGGGAGGTAGAAGAGCATATGTGAAGAAGGCAACATCCCTGAGGAGGTAATAAAGATGTTCCATTTTCTGCCTACCTAAAATGTCAGAGCCATCTAGAACTAATCTTGCCTATTATTAAGGAAAAAAAAGAAAAAAGGAAAAAGCTTGAAAAACTGCTGGAGAGTGAAAATCCAAGACTTTATCTGTATGACTAAGTGTAACTAAAGAACAAAAGTAAAATTTAAATATGTTTAATCCACATGTGGTACATACTTGTACAAAACGAAGATAATAAATACCAAAAACACAATGTCATGGAAAAGCAGGCATTATGCACAGCAGCTGTGCCTGAGGAAAGTGGAAACCAATGCAGCTACTCCCATTAATGAAGGAAATCCATCTAATTTTCCACTCATTCCCACAGTATCAGCTAGTGTGGTTTTTTTTTTTTTTTTCCATTCTGAACATAGGTATAAGAATGATGCTCAATTGATGAGTATTTCATTATAAATGAGCCAACTTTTCAGCCTGGTCAGAGACACACAATTCTTCTAGATTACTCTGTGTGTCACTGACATTAATGCAGGGCTGAAAAACTTTTGTATTAGTCATGTTCCCTTCTTGGGAGATGGATCTGCAGTGATAATGATATTTTATCTCTGATACTTTCACTAAAACAGCATGGCCATCAGGCCAATTAAATATCAACCAATTAAATATCAACCAATTAAATATCAATTGATTTGAATCTTGCACACTCCTAGCAATATCATTTTTAGACCAAAATAATTTTAATAGTTATCTTAGCAAAGGCTCAGCAGACATAAGAATATATACTGAATGCCTTGAAATTGATTGTGATACTTCTCTGATGGGGAAACTGATATCTTAACTTCTTGGATCTTAAATAAATGTCAGATCTTATGAAATACAGTATTTCTCTCTTCACTTCAGATGAGACTGTGGACTTTCCCTATCTGTGCAGGAACTGGGGGTGGAAGGGGAGAGAAAATGAAAAGCATCACATGCACATGCTATCCCAGGACCTGGCTAGAATTGCCATTTGAGGGGGGACGAAATTTATATTAGCTCTGCTTTCCCTACCAGGAGCTTTGAAAAGGAATCAAGAGACAATCTGCCACTCATAAACAAAATATTCTATCCCCTAAACTATCTTCAGTCCAGTAGTTACATGAAGTATTTGCAATCCATATTTCACTGTTCAAAAGATGCTATCTTGTTTCGAGATTTTTCATGCTATTCAATAATGTTTATTTTTCCCTTGCAGCCACCCTCTGGAACAATTTGACTGAGGGTGCATAACTGGCTGGCAGCTTCTGTTAAAAAAATCTGCCCAAGAAAGCAATCCTGTTTTTCAGCATCCAGCTCTTTGAAGTTAATTTAATGTGATTTCTCTGGCTTCCTTTTTCTTTTCTCTCCAAAGTTCACATTAAATAAAAGTGCCACCTCTTCCCATTGACTTACATGTATTCTTTGTCAATAAACGTCCCTGGTATGTTGCCATGTTAGTATGATAGTGATACATTTGGTCCTCAGTGACTGTCTGTGAGGATAAATTTATTTTAAACATTGTTTGCAAACGTATTTGAACCTACTGGATTCACATGATAATTTAAAAAAAAAAAAAGTATTTCAGAAGGTATATTTAAATCTTAGGCTAGCACGAGGTCAAGTGGGTGATGTAATTCTGTACCTCTTCTAGTTCCCTGGCTTTCCAAGATGACCATGTGTGCTTAACTAGTCAGCAAAAGCAGCTTGGACTGATTCATTCTGTGCAGTAAGTCCCTTGCCTGTTGCATCCTTTTCCTGACATGATTAGAAAAAAATGGCCTTTAATTTTTCAACTTTGCTTGCCATAGTTATCTTGTGGGCCATCCTGATATAGAGCTGTGACTCTAGAGCCCTACTGTACGTTGATGATCTGTTTAATACAACAACTATCTATTGCAGTGTTATCTGTACAATTCAAGAACATTGCTTATAAAATAGTGATGAGTTCTGATCCCTCTTCTTGCTTTCTGAAAAAAAAAAAGAATTAAAAAAAATTTAAAGTGACTTTCTACTTCCGAATGTAACAAAAAGTGAGAATGTATGTGATTTATACCAACCTCATATAAGAAGTGTGGTAAACAATCCCAAATTTGACAAAACAGCACTACAAAATTTCCATAAGCAAATCAACCTTGCTTTTACATTTTGAAGGCAAAATCACACAGCAGAAATAACAAAAAAATAAGACTAAGATCTTTTATTGACAAAACCAAATCACTATTCTAATGAAACACTTCTAGCAAGTTATTATGGTATGGATTCTTTAGTCGTGTAGAAACCAAGTAAGTAATAATAGTTATGCTTTTGAGAAAACAGTTCTGAGACAGAAAAACATTTACTTTTCTAATTTATCCAAGTTTTTCCATCACAAGCTCACATTTTCTATTTAGGATCCCTATTAGGTGCTTTTTTTGTGTGTGTGTGTTAGGAAAGCCAAGTTTCAATTGTATTTTATGAGGACTTGAAGTGCTAAAATAGCTCCGTTATCTGTTCTTCATTTTAATCTAATGAATTAATGCATTGAAAGTTTTATTGCTTCATCAACAAAACCATTTGATCTCTTCTATCTCAACGGTCAACCCCTGCATACTACTCTACATTTATTCCTGCTATGGAAATGGGAAACCTCTTCAACAGCTCAATTTGTGTTTGTATTATTAGGAGTTCTAATGCAAGAAACAATGCTTTATTTAATCATTACTTCTTTGAATTTCTATTGTGAAAATGCCTGTGAGGGGTAGTTTGAACTCTTTAACCACATAGACATCGTCCTCTGTTTAACAATCTAATAGAGGTTTGCAAACATACATTAATTAACCATCAGAAGGTCCCTTTGAGTGAGATATGGTAAGTAGCATTATCCTTGTTATACAAATATTAAAGAAGTTTCAACTGTTGAAAGTCACACAGCAATTCAGTTCTAGCTGTGGAATTAGAAATTAATTGTCCTGTGTTCTAATGACTCTTCCACTGCTCATTTTTTCAAGTATTATGGTGATAATAAATAATAAACTAAATACACAATGGATGTGGATATCATGGAACAATCTGATTGTTATTATCTGTCCTTGGCTGCTTTGTAGCAGAGAGGTTAATTCAAATGTGCTACTTTGGGTAACAAATACCAATAAGTGTTATGTTCTCTGCTCAGTATGTGTTTGTAAGTCTCACTAATGATAATGGACGTTGTGTGCCTGCAGGAGAATGAAAGAAGAATTCATCTATCATGTCAATGATCCATGAAGTCAGAAGAAATTATGTAGTCTACTATAAAGGCACTGAAGGAGCCATTATAGACTATCAGGTAAATAATGTGCTTTTTAAAAGTCTCTACATAGAATATGCATGTAGCTAATAAACTATAAAGTTCAGATGGAGCCATTGTATTATTATTGAATTACTGTGCTTTAAGATAGTGATCTTCAGCTGAATATCCTGAAGATGTTTTCAGAAGGATGAACAGTTTATTGCAGATTTCTGGTGGCTGCACAACAGGCCTATGTGTTGGAGTGTGCCTGTAGCAACCTACATGGAACAGGTGACAGCAGCCATGCAACCACCTCTGGGTGCTGACTCACAGATCTTTTTACAGACCTAGTAAGTGGCCTGACACAAAAATTCATATTCAAGAAGTTAATTAAGCTTTGAAAAGAGGATTAACATTTTGTTGAATCAATACAGTGAGAAGACTGCAAACCACTCTCCATTGCTAGCAGAGTCACCAAAAGTAGAGAGTACTACTTATACAACTAAAGGAGAGATTTTGGGCACTTCTCTAAGGAGTATGCAGCTCATCTTTTGCAATACTTAGTGGTGAGACACCTGGTTTCAGCAAGCTGATATAAAGCACGGAGGTTATGGTGTGTAGATTCCCTAAAGGAGAAAACGCCTCTGAAGCCATTATGTGGAGTGGTGACTGCTTTATAGCCAGCAAAGAGGAGATACGGAACTTAGAAGTGTGACTAAACTTCCTTCCTTCAAGAGTTAGAGCACTCATGTAGGTGCATATATGGCAAAGGTGATTTTTCTTTCTAGGAACCTTTAGAATCTCAGTCCTTTAGAATACCTGCAAAACAATCAAGACAAATGGGACATGTCACAAATTGTGAAGTAAATTGGATGAAGTTAGGCAGCTGAGTAAAGAGCAGAAGAGCCAAGAATAAAATCCAGGTCTTTCAGCATCTGATTCATTTCTCCAGCCCATAGATCCCAGTGCTTTTTAGTTCCTGAGGATTGTTTCTATGTCACGTTATCTCCAAAAGAAAACTATTCTTTTTCCTCTGTGCCTCATTTATTATGAGTTTGAAATAGTGCAGTAACACCAGAAACATTATGGAAGAACCTTATCTGTGCCTTTTAATATGTTAACTACTGCAAAAATGAGATGTTTACATCTTATTTTATGTGCATCATTGAGATTCAGCGTAATTGTATCCAGGACAAATTTTGCCTCTGGGGGAAAGGGTAAGTATCTGTTTAGAACTTCAAAAACAAGTGTCTTTGCAACATGAAAGAAATGTGATAGTGGAAATAGCTGGTTTCTCACCAGCTGACACAATAGGTGTGAATAACAACAAAAGAGCTGTTGTGTTTGTATTTTCTATATCTATGAGGAGGGAAGGAGGTGTTTAACAGCGGTTTGACATGAAAGTAATTTTTTAACGTCAGCTGAAAAACCTATGATAGTGACTGCTATTGAAGGGCACTCTTTCCAGCATCTGAAAGTCCATTCTATTCACTGTTTAAATACTTTTATATCAATCATGTCTGGCTGCCCTTTGTTTCTGTTAGCTAGTTGAACGTAAGTGTATATATATAATTGCATTTGGAAATCAAGACAAAATACAGAGGCAGTTACTTTTATGAGGTCGGGATGTGGGTCACGACATATTTCTGATGTAGTTTGTGTAATGCCCAATTCTATGGCAAGAAATTCTTGATTAAATGAATATGTAGGTTTAATTTTCACCAAAACATGTGTGCCAATATAATAAATTGTGGTCTGGCATTTCTGTGTGATGAAAGCTCCATAAGTACTAGGCCAAAACCAAACGTTTGCAGCCAAATATCTCACTTGGATTCATCTGCCCTGAAAATAAATTAAAAGAGATACTGATTAATTCTGCCATATAAGATTTTCACCATTTGAAATTTGAAATGTATTTGTATCTCATTAAATTTTGTACAAGATTTGGCATTAACTTCAGCCAGAAGTGGTCAAACCTTTAGACAGTGTATTTTTGATGTGAGACGGAAGATGTTATTTTCTTAATATAATAGACTTCACCTTCTGAAATCTCCACTTCTTTTTCTTATTTCAGATGAGAATTGGGCAGTTCTTCTGTATGAGGCTCAACAGATCAATAATGGAACACATAGAAACTTGATAATGACTTACATAAATAGGTGTTACACTCTCCTCATTCCGGGTTAATAAGTCTTCCATAACAAAGTGACTTCAGAGCCACCTAGAAATGTGATGTACTATCTGAGAAAAAATTTTAGATGAAAACTGACATGATGAGAGGAGAAATGGAGGGCAGGCAAAGAGACTAGATCTGTATCAGCATCGAAGAAGGAAGGATAGGAGAAAGGTGATAAGAAGACAGAAGTAGAAACCCAAGGACATGAAAGAATTAATGAAGTTTCACTGAAAATAGGATTAGAATGAAAATAACACATCAGTGTATAAGGACCTTCAGAATTTAATTTAGTTTTCTGGTTCCTTTGTTTAGAAAACATCTATTTAGGATCTCAGATCTATAACAACAACTGAGGCAGTACCTGAGGATGAAGTTATAGATGCTTCTATAGAGGGATCCTGAAGTCCTTTTTGTCCTATGCAAAGGTGAAAATCAAGAACACTTACACCTAAAGAAAGACTGTAGATGAACTTTTAAGACCATTTTTTTCAATTATGTGTGAAATAATGCTTTCAAACAACCATTTCAAACTTGTTATTGAAAACTTCCCCATTTCAGTGTTCATATGGTGGCCACATTCAGAAATAGGGATTTGAATGTTCAGCCAGTCACCAGATTTAAAGTGAGTTACCAAGGTTTTGCAAAAAGACCCCTGAACTTTTGTATGTAAAAGTTTAATTCTTAGATGAATGACAATGCAAAGAGAATGCTTGTCAGCTAGTCTTATTGCAATGCTTGTCATTGTGCTTTGATTAGTGGCTTTTTTCCAAGTACAGAAGAACCATTCATATTTCTAAAAGTAGATATTAAAACAAATAAAACATAGCTGCCAATATTCTACACAGAAATCAACTCAATAAAAACTAATGCACTTATGAATGTAAATCTACCCAACAGTCTTAAGTTGTGTATCAGTCATAGTAACACATACCATGTCTCCCTGAATCCCTGTCATGCATTTGGAAATTGCTGTAATTTATCAAAGATGCAACAAAAGTCAAGTTTTGGCAATAAATGAATTTTGAGGGGATCTGATCTCTATTCACAGCATGTTTCATTCAGCATCAACTAAAGACTGTGATTTTTGCCTATTAATACTGCAGCTTTCAAAAGACAAAGGAGTAATCAGCAGAATATAAACTAATAAATTTCCCTGTGCCTTAATGCTAGGTCAGATATTCTTTTGCCTTTACTTCCCTTATCTGAAATGGGTGCAATGCAGAAGTCTATTTCCTATCATAACACAAGATGTGAAGCACTGCATGTTTGAGAACAAACCACAAATACAGTTTCATTAGAATAACTCATATCCTTCCAAAACATCAGGTTTAAAGAAAAACAGATCTCTTCAATATTCTAGTCTAAATTTTCGGTGTGGCCAATATCACTGGATGATGTTATTTTCTGTCTTGCTCTATTTTATTGCAATATTTAAAGAATAAATTAAAAAAAGGATGGTACAAAACTAGAGGTTTCCTCAACTGATCTATTTAGATTGTACAATGGGACTGAGAAAGAATTACCTTATTTTGGAAAAAATACATGAATCAGAAAGCATTCCTAGTCACCTTATCTTTAAAAAGGGTACTGGGTGTAACCTAAAATTGAAACAAATGAGCAAAAATTGAAGACATAGGGATTTATTTAGACTATTTTAGGGCTTTTTTTGCATGTAAAAAGACATATTTTATGCTGTTTTTTTTCATGCAGTCATGTTTTTTACTGTAGTACAGATTAAGTATTTTGTTTTGACAGTGTACCCCTTTTGGTTTTTATTTTCTCTTGGATGACGTACTACATGTATACCCTTAGCTTTCCTCAAGAAAGAGTTTTGCTCAGTAGTTACTCTAATAGGTGCAAAGTGAAGCATACTGATAAAGGATACCAGGACATATTCTATTTAATTCTGTACCACCACAGATAATGGATTTCCTTACAGTGTCCTTTACTACCACCATGAATCAGTAAGTAATTTAATCTGCCACTAGATGTCATTCTTTTTTCATGTAAATTTGAACAACGCAAATTTCTACTTTAAAATTTCAGTTGAAAATATAGATATTAACATCAAGGAACTAATTTGCTGTATTCAAACCTAAAAGGATGCCTTGCTTTTATTGTTTTCACATATGACCAGGATGTTGTAAACTTACTGTGAACTTTCAGCAGATACACCTGTGTTTAAAGGAAGAGGTGAAAAGATTTCATATGCTCAAGCAGCCTTGTTGCTCTGTGTGGATAATTAAGTAATTCACAGTGAAAGAGGTTGATTTTGTTAGATGAAATTCATGACAGTACTGGAGATTCAATGACATATATTTTAATATTTTTCAGCCCAAAACTTATTCCACTAAACCACAATGTTGCTTTTGCTTAGTGTATGTCACTCCTCTGCTCAGAACTAATTTCCTGGTTCAGAGAAGATGCCTTTTCTCACACCCTCTCTGATCTGTTCAAGTTTCATTTCATGACTACCAAAACGTTGCAAAGCAAAAGCCAATGCAATTCCTCAGCCTTTTTGTGTCTTGAAAGAGGCTTCATTTGGGATAATGACAGAAGGCTGTAAAGGCTTTTATTCTTTTGATTATCTGTGCCCCTTAAAAACTGTAGCTCTTTCTTTCTATTTTGAGATGAAAATTTCTGAAAAATCTAAATAGTCTATATAAAAGACTCTATTCCATTTTATCTTGAATATGCACAGATTCAGTTTGTAAAATATGTGGGTGTTTTGGATAAAAGAAGTTTTATTCAACATTATTTTTATTTGGTTGTTTTAGTTTTTTTTTTTTTGCTTTGTTTTTGTGGGTTTTTTTTGTTTTGTTGTGCTCAAACATTAAGTTGAATGTACACTCCAATAATAACAGATGAAAATTTTGCAATCTTTAAGCCAATAATTGGCTAGCCTTTAGCATATATTTCACTGCTCTAGTCAGAGTCTTTATTAAGCATTCTGGGCAAGGATGCAGCACCAGTATTTCAAATATGCTCTGCAATCACTTAAATAACACTAGATATAGTAAAAATGTATTCAGTGACACATGAAAATCTACATCCTCTATTTTCTGTAATCTATGATCACAGCAATGACAGTGACTTTCTGATGCTCTGTGAAAGCAAGAAGCATTTGGAATGAGAAATACAGTAATTTTTTAATATGTGCTAACATATATGGAGCTGTCATAGCCTTTAGACCACAGACAATTTACAGTTGGTAGTATTCTATTAAAATATTAAAATGTTGCATTTTAATTTAGTAACATTCTGTTTGGTATCAAATATTGAGTTTTCCTTTAAATTTCACCTCACCTTCATTTCTGTCTACTTTACCAGGTTGCAGGCCATTTTGCTGAAAAGTGTAAATCTCTGACATACATCGTATTATTAGAAATTGCTTCCTTCTTTTGCCAGATTGCTTAGTACACAATCTGCAATGTATGAGTTATAATACTGAGAAGGTAACTCTTTCACACAATACAAATATTAAAATTTAAATATTGCAGAACCTTATAGAAAATTTCTGCTTGTTGTATCTTGAAATATGATTGGTCTTCCATTTTTTACCCCTAGCATGAAAGATTTGCTGTTTCATTGTTGGGAAGCATCTGTAAGCAACAGAGAAATTGAATTTCCTTGAGACAAGAGAGATTCAACCATTTTCAGATTTGGGATTTTGGAAAATCTAGTTCCTCTATGGATTCCCTCCCTCATCCCTAGACATGTTGGTCTGGACTCTGTTCCTTGCAAAATGACCCTCATGGGTCAGTGTTCCTGTGTTGCAGTCAGACATATGTTCTGTTAGTGTAGTACTGGTATAAGGTGGTCTGGGTCACTGGCTGTGGTTTGGCTTCTCTTTCCCTATCAGAAATAACTCTCCCATTGAATTGTTTCACTGTAGTAGTAAGAAATAGGCAATAATCTGTAGAAGTGCCAAATAAATAATGCTAGTGTGGAAGAAGTTCTGGCATGATTAAAGGTATGGCCTCTTTATTGAAACATCCCATTTTAATGCAATTTCTTTTTTCTCTACACTATAGCTGATAGATGTTTTATGAGTCAGTCACCTGTGCTCTAATTTGATTTGAGCACAGACTTTTACATGAAACATCGCTTGTGCTGTGTCAGCTAGATCAATTGTCCATAAATGTTCAGACCTCTTGGCTGGAGTTGTCAATAACCCGGAGAAAGGAATCAGTCTCTGATTTCACTCTGATGGCCAGGTACCAGATGCTTTTGCTTATTTCATCCTCACTAGATGGATTGCAGCACAGTTTTAAAGACCCCGGTCATAAGACTCCTTTTAGATTCCAAGAGTACCAATATTATTACTTTCCTCCTCTTAAACATTAACACTGCTAGCATATGGCAGGTGTCATCTTCTTTCCTAACATCAGGCTAGTAGTGTTTAAAATAGCTCTTGTTGTGTACCTTACTATTTAAGGAAATTCCTTTCATACTCCCTCAGTATGAGCTGGCTTTCAAATGGTTGCTCTGTGGCCAAGAATTAGCTTTCCTTCTTTTTAGTAGTTAGTGTCCTCTCAATAACTATGTGTGACAGAGAGGCATCTAGTAAGTCATAGTGACAGTCCCTGAACATTTCAGGAAATTTGCTATCATCATTTGAGGTAGTAGAAACTGGCCTAAAATATTTAATATTTTATGCTTGCAGTTTAAACAAAATGTTGTCTACTGATTTATAGTACAGAAGAGATATTTCACAACCCAGTTTAATCAAAAGATGGAAGTGGCTAATTCGCTAAAATACTAATCCAATTCCTCGTTGTGGCAAGTTAATCTTTTTCTCTCACAATTAATTAATCTCATGTTGAAGTTGTAAGATTTCAAAACCTTCAAAGAAATATATGAAAGGTGGCTTTCATTCTGTCATTACAGAAAAATTTGTTTGGTTCATGGGGAGGAAAAGACTCATCCAGGTAAACTACAATGATATTGAGCCCCTAAGTCCTTTTCCTCTTCCAATGGTTTCTCATTTTTTCTTGGAGCTATGGTATAGTGGGATAAACTGCTCCTACTGATTTTGCTCTAGTTTTCCTAAGGCTTTAGGCTTTTCACCAATGTATTTTAATTCTAAATTTAAAAAAACAAAACCCAAACCAAAGAAACAAACAAACAAAAAAAACCCCCAATCCTTCCAAACCCTACCGCCATATATGATTTTCAGACTGACTAAGTGGAGTTAGAGATACAACCTTGTCTTCATACTTTTGATGTCTCTCGATGCTGGTTTTCATCTTTAGTCAACCAAATTTCAGAAGACTTTTTTAGCCACATTCAGCTAATTGTTATTATGATTGCTATGCCATCTGTGTTTCAGAGAGCAGTGAGCAATTCAGGCTGCCTCCAGTCCTGTGGGACCCTGGCACATAAAGAGAGTGATAGGAAGGGACACAAAAGTGAGGGGCTCACTGGAGGTCTTCTGAATGTGATCTTCATTCAAAGTTAACCACGGAAAGGAAATCTGGAATACAGACTGTATTTCCTGGGAGATTCTAGTGCAGGCATTAATATTTAAGCACTAGTGACTTCCTATGGACTGCATATCCTCTTTAAGAGTAAAGTTACTGTAGTCTAAAGAAAAATAAAACCCTTCATCAGGTACATGTCAGCCATTGTGCATATCAGCCCTGTTCCTGCAGTCACCAAATGGGAACACAGAGTACTGCATGTGTTTCATCCAAAGATATTTGGAGGTGCATAGTTTATAGAAGTCGAGACAAATGTGTAAGGGACCTGACAGGCTGGACAGGGCAGGGTGAAATGCTAAGATGTTTTGTGAGTGGGCAGGCTACAGTCCAAGCCAGCATCCATCCGCGGCTCTGTGGGGACCGGTCTGAAGGCAACCTTTAGGTACAATTGTGTCTCTCCATGGATGGCTGCAGACACCCCCGACTGCTCTGCTCTGAGCTGGCTGGATGCAAGCCAGGTCTCTGCAGAAGCAGTGCAGCTGCATTACCATACTGCTGAGTTTGAGCTAAGCCTTGGTAAATCTGAATGTGTTTCTTCATACTCTTAAGTCCCTAATTAATTCTTAAAAATAGGATTTTACCCTGGATCGACATACATGCTTAACAGTTATGATGGCTATTTTGTATTATGGTGATCCTTTCAAAATTATTTTTTAAAAAAGGAAAGAAGAATAAATTACTTACCATGGTATAACTAAATCTTGATCCTGAATAATCGTGGGAGTTTGCAAAATAGCTCTGTAATTAACATTGCTGGATTAATATTGTTGATTTAAGTTCTTAGAAATACTGAGCATCACATTTCTAATAAATCTAACTACATTGGCTTTAGCTACATACATTACTCATGAAAAATATAGCTCTGAGATATAAGAAAATTCATTTGTCTGCAGTTCTAAAATAGAACAGTGATTTTTCCTCCAATCAATAAATACAAATAACAGACATTATTATCATTAATCTGAAACTTCAGAGTCTTTACTTTGTTTTAACAAGAGCTATTTTACAAGTTTATTTTGTCTAATAAAACTGGAGGAGATTGTTTTAACATCTAGACAAGCAAAACCTAAGGTGAAATGACATTCTCAATTTGTCAGGTAGACTGTAAATTATGAAGATGTGAGTATGCAAAGGAAGTACTGTAGTTAATTTTAACAGTTCTTAAAGCAAATCAAGTTTTTGATAACACCAGAGATATGAAAATGGGTATTTCTTGAGCAGAATGCCGTATCAGCATGCTTTATATCTTTGGTATAGGCAATTGACTGCAAAATCATCAATCTCACATAGCATTTCCAGAAAATATGTTGAAGAAATTAAAAACATTCAATTTAGAAAAGTAACATATATAGATTACCTGTACACTTTCATTTCTACTTCTTGCAAGATACTAAATATTGCTTCAAAGCATACTGCTCTCATAAACACAAATATTTTTTAGTCAGTAAAAGATCAGTTATTATGTTGTAACTTGCTACAAATCAGCAGTTTTAATGCATATTGCAACTCCACATTTGTTGTATTTTCTTCCCTGAAACAGATCTGTAAGGTTATTTTAGACAGTATTTTCACTGGTATGATAGTATTAAGCGAGTGATTAATTTTTTTCCATTTCAGAAATTTTCTGAAGCAAAAACCATCAACTCCCGAAGTTGTAAGTGATCCTTATATATTTTCCATACATAGAGAATTATTACAACATTTATTGTGTTGTGAAGTCCTATCATACGCAGTAGCAATATAAGGACAGGTTTGAATGAAATTCAGTTACAGTCTGCAAAAAGAATCTCAGAAAGGATTTAATTTCATCATCCATTTTGATGTGTACACTGTGGATGTATATACCTGAACTATTCATCCTAAGCTTGTTTTACAGCTGATGAAAAGAAAGAGGCATTTCCAAGTGTGATTCATATAACTGTTTTTAGATATCTACTTTGGCATGAGATGAACTGCCATCAATGTCTATTTATGTTCATTAACTGCTGTGAAGGCAACAAAATCAGTAGCTGAGATGTAGACATGTACATTTTCATCCTGTGGCTCCAGCAGGCTTTGGATTAGGTGTTAAAAGTGTGAAGCCCTTTCCATAGTGCTGAAAAGCAAAACTGTTTCAGCATACAGATACTACAAACAGCAAGAATGTTTCATCACCCATCTCCAGAAATTTCTGTAAGAAAAGATGCATGTTTTGTTTGGTGTTGAGTTTGATGACTATACTGGGGTTTTTTGATGTTGAGATTTATGAATCTGAAAAGGTCCCTTGTAGAGAATTATGAAAACTTTATGGGTGCCTTTGCATCAGCATGTGGCAGAAGTGATCCTTTGTCAATCTGCCTCAGTTTCACATTTGTGAATTGTGTGGGTGTTAGCAGCACTGCTGCCATCAGTCAGTCTCATGTAATGAGGTCTTTGTGTATTCCTCTGACTGAATGCCTCTTATATGTTGGAACATGTCTTTTAGGGAAACTTTTAATTTTGATTTTCAGCGTTACTGGAGGACAAAGCTCAGTCCACAAGTATATATCCTTTGCCTGAGCAAACAGGTGTTTTTCTGCCCCAAATATATGGACTAAAAAGCTGGAAAACAAAAAAGGGGAAAGGAAGGAAACTAATAATAAACTCTCTTGTGCTTTGCACTTTGCAGATGCAGCCTGAGACACTCACTCAGTGAACAGCATAGGGCACGTGCAATAGCTGTTTTCTCACTAGATCACTTAACTTTTTGTATTTTTTTATTTTTTTCCCCAGTGATTTAAAGCTCAACCACACACTTCCATAACTGACAGAAATTGTTAGGGGCTACCTTGCTGCAGTGGAAGTCTGTAGTACAACTGTTATAGATTAGGGCACATAAGGCAGTCCAAAACTGAGCCCAGAGGGAAATCAAAGGAATTTGCTTCTTAAGCTTTTCGCTTTCAAGTCTGTTTAAAATAAGTCTTTGATATCTCCATATTTAAGTATGTAAAATTTTGTAATCAGATCACATAATTATTTTTGTGATTAGTTAAGAATAAAAGCTATTATGCATCTATGTAGAGAACATTTATTATGAAATAACCATATGTAGGCTGTCTCTAAGAAAAGAGATTTTAGTGTACAAAACAATGTTTACTGAATTCAATTCTTTATACCTTAATTTTCTTCATTCTGAATGAAGTCAGCATGCCATATTTTGGTCTCAGTGTTTCATAACATTTTTAATTATCACCATAACTAAATCCCACCCTTTCACCTTGCTAGTGTATAGAATCCAAGCTCTGAAGCTTTCTCTACATGACAACTAAAATACATGGCACACTGGTTATAATTCCAGCCTGGAAGAATAATCAAATGAAGAATTAGGGCCACATATTCCTAAAATGTTAGGTCTAGCAAATCAACACATATTTCCTAAGTGTTGTTGAGAGAATGTTTATCCATGACATCATCAGATAATAGTGTCAATATTTTTTCTTCTCCTGTCAGTAGCTATTAATAAGTATCTCATGATACGTGATAATATGTATTGCAAAGTGCATGTTATTCCATAATTATGCCATTCATACTATTATTTCACCCTTTCTTTACAGAATATGGACATCTAAAATATAAGAAAAATAAACAGTTAAAAGGTGTGAAAATTTAAGAATTTTTGGAGGATCCAAATTCTCTCAGAGATCAGTCGTTTGATAGGTAGTACTAAAAGAGTAAGAAGAGCCAATAAACAATATTGCTCATAAAGTGCTGAATTAGCTCAGAGGTCCCAGCAATATACAGTATATTGTGTAAGTTTTTCAGTGGATTACAATAAGTCTGCAAAGTGAGGCACCAGAATCTGACATAAATAAAATGGATTAGATGCTGTTTGTTGTATGGATCTCAGACTTGTGTCATTGATAGCATTCTTCATGTTAGTGTGCTACCATGGTAAAACAGAAAACAAGTGTAGACCAAAAAGAATAGGAATAAAGAATGAACATTCCTTTCCTGAAGAAGTTGTGTTAATATTTCCAGATAATTTTATTTAAAAAGAATAGGTATAGGAAAAGTTAATAGGTACCAACCTATTAGTCCTTTATTTCAACAAAGGCTTCTATTCAGTTCACAGGAACATTTTGTATATGCTCCAACTGACTTAAAGACATGCAAAACTAAGTGGGAAATACTATTTTAGTTTATAGTGTAAGTTTTCTACATTTTCAGGTGATAGGAGAACATGAAATGTATTGGCACAGTTCCAGAAGAATATACATTTCTGAATTCATTTAGAGTTGTACCTTTAAATGTGGTCCTTTCAGATATCACAGAGAAAGATAAAACAAAATTGCCTACTATTTTGTCAGTTGCCTATGGCACTTAGGGTAATCCAACTTGATGCTTAACCTTAATTTTCAATTTCAGAAAATCAGGAAGTTTTCTTTATCTGAGACCAGAATAGGAAGTACTTTCCATTATGAAAATCATGCCTGTACAAACACTAAGAGTTGATAAGCAGTGGCTAAACTGACTCTAGACTAAATCTATGAAGGAAACCATGCAAGGAAGTCTGTCAGAGATACTTTTCTCTACAGTGATCCAGTTGCCACAGACTGACAGGAATTACTGATCTCACATAACATGATCCATGTAAATTCCAGATATACAGCACTTTTCCTAGTTTCCTCTATATTCTGAGAGGAGACACTGACCCCTCAGGAGGACAAGCCATGCAATTCTAGATTCTTAGATGCTTTCTTGGGTGTCAGTATTCATGACTTCTTCCATCTGAATTGTTCACCTGTCACAAAAGAAAGGCATCACCTGTTCTTCTCCAAGTACCTTTCAATAGGGAGAATAGCCAGACTTTCTGTGCAGCTGAGGAAAAGGGCTTCCCTCAAGTTTTGAAAAATAAAGGGAACTTTTTTGAACTTACAGTTCACCCTTTTCGTCTTAATTGAAATACACGGAGCTAGGAGTGAAGTTGTGTAGTAAATCCACACTAGGGTAAGCAAAAATGTACATGAGGAGAAAGTATGAGGTATAAAACCTACATTAAGATAAACTTTACTCAAGGTTCTACTTTTTATTTGACATAGTAAAACATTACGCTTAAGTCAATTTTCTGTTTTTGAGGCCCAAGCAAATAAAAAGATGACATTGCAAAGTAGCACAAGAAGTCTGTATCTTTTTTTTTTTTTAACCAAGTTTCACATGAGTTTCTGTGAATGTTAGACATTGGGACTAGTAATTTCTCCCTTTCCTTCACTCCAGCAATAATAGTGACAACAAAAATAGTCTTGAAAGTTTCAAAATCCTATTTGTCCACTCTTGAAAATAAGTCCTAGGCTTTTGAACTGCTCAGGCATATTTGAAAAATATCAGTCTTCCTTTCCACTCTTTTTTATTCTCCTTTGGTTACTCAGGATGCTCTAATTGTTAAAAAAAACCCCCACAAATACAAGTTTTGACTTTCTTATCTGTATTTCCCAGTTATGGGACTGAGATAACCTGTACGAATAAACACAGGGCAGGGATATATATATTGTATTTGGTATATTTGTATATATAATATACTGAGTACATGTACTCAGTAATTTAGTTACTGGGAAAAAAGTACTCAACCTAGTTGCAGTAGGTATCAAAACACCATGTATCTGAGGGGAGAGAAATTAAAATCTAAGTTCATAGCTCAGTGAAGAGCATCCATGTGTGCAACAGAAAAATTTAGAGGACCCAATTGAGATTCTTAAACGTTTTGTATTTACCTAAAACAAAGGTTCTAGTGGATATAGGGCAGAGAGTTTTTTGTTCCAAAAAGAGGCATTATCTGCGGGTATTGGCTAGCTGAAGCAGCACATTGGCATTAGCATAAAGACCTCACTTGTTTGGCAGACGAGTTCATGGTGTATTAAGCCAGATTTTTCTGGTCTTAAAGATCCTTTTATGAATTGTCTGTCTGTTCATGGATGTTAAAGAGAGATAGTACTTGCTAACTTGTGAATTACTTTGACAGTGTACATCCGTTCATCCCTGATAACCACCCAAAAATTTTTAAGATGACACCATGGCTAGAAAGCAATAATCACAAAACCATATTTTATGTTCATGCTTTGATATTCTACTGAAAGGCACTACGGAATTTACAATCTGTCCACAGTTACACAAAACCAGGAGAGCTTATTGCTATTTTAGGACCTGGGAAGCTTCAGGCATGAACAACTCAAAAAAGGGGCCACAACAAACTTGCAACAAATTTGTTTTGTAACAAATTTGAGAGATGAAGATAAAATGTGTCTCCACCATACAATCATGTAGCTCATAGCTGATTTTAAAATATTACGTTATCTCACTGTATTGTGGCTTTTTCACAGTGCCAAAGGAAGGGGCTAGTAACTGTTGTGATGAGAATAAATAGTGAACCAGGGCATCAGTCTTTCTCTGACTTCTGTGAGGAGAGACATCCACCCAGTTTAGGGTATCTTTCTCAGTCTGTTGGTACAGCTGAGTTAACAGTGTGTGAACAAGGTAGCCAGTCACTGCCCACCTTCTTTTTTCACCTTCCACTGATCTTTCTAGCACCAAAGGCTTTCCAGTTCATGCTGCTGCTTACTTTAAGGCAACTAGCATAGGTATATGAAGAAAGTAATTTGTGCCTACTTTTTTTTAATTATTATTTATTTTTATCTATTCCATCAGCTTTAGTTGTTGCTGTTGTGTGGGTTTTTTTGGTTTTGGTTTTGTGTTCCCCTCCCCCC
>JAWWEU010000040.1:27333225-27354559 GCA_035583155.1 Acropternis orthonyx | reverse complement strand
ACACAAGACAAAAAAACAATTCATTTTTTTTTTTTTTTTTTTTGATTACTGTGTTTTCCAGAATAAATCCTTACTTACAGGCTATTTTCTTACTAAACTCTTCTCCAAATAGATATCACTAAGTCAGATGTAACATTTCATTCACGCTTTATGTAGAACCATCTTATTTAATTTTTGTGGTTATTTTACTGAAACTAGGAAAAGAATATCTTACAGACCCCAAGGTGATTTGACACCCATAAAACATTAAAGAGCAAAAACTTCATAGCAGAGGAGATAATCTTTTGTTAAAGAAAGCAGTAAACAGTCCCACCCCCATCTCTCTATTTTTCACAGAGATGTAATTTGTTCATGTATTTTGCAACAAATGTAAAATTCCTTTTCTGTCTTGTTGACATTTCTATAAGCTCAGTTCTGCAAACTGTAAACAGTCTTATTTTCTGTATAAGAACACATACAGCAAATCTCTCCTTCACTTTCAAAGCTCTGTTACCCATTATATTTAGAAAACCAGCTCTGAGCTGTGACTGAAATCTATGGGATCTTCACTATTTTGTAAAGGAAAGCAGAATTAGGTTGTTATTGATTCAGTGGGATTAATATGTGTGATGCTTCTGCAGTTAGCAAGGCTTCTTCAGACTTGTTTTTATAGCTGACTGTAGGAAAAGAACAACAAAGATCTGCATTTCTTTGCCTACTACTTCACAAACATTATGTCCATCAAGTTTTTCTTTTCTGTTGTCAGATTTAATAGAGCCCTTTTGATATGAGATTACTGATGCTGACATTAGCCAGTCATTTATAAAAACAACCTCAACATCTTGAATGCAACTTCAAAATATGAAAACTGTACATGGCTTCTTCTGATAGAAGAGCATTCATTCTGTTCTATGTGTATGCCAGAAAGCACAATTCCAACCTGCTTTCACAGAGGGGAATTTGGTGAGGTGTGTTACTGCCCTGAGGCCTGTTTTCACATACTGTACTGCTCTGACTATGAAGCGTTTTACAAAAATATTTAGCTTTGCAGTGCCTTAGGGGACTTACTTCTAATGGAGTCACTAGGGAATGCTCTGTATTTCTCCATTGAAAAAGACATAATTTTCTGAGTTTATAAATAGCTGTGGGTCTTTTTTTTTTAACATTATATTTACTGTAGAAACATGAATTTCTATGTAGTTTTTTCAGGTGTAGACACTCATGATGCATCCAGTTATGTGGTTGTTGTGGGTCTCTCTGTTTCAATCTTTTGTGCAATTTTTTATACTCCACTTTTATTAAAGCAGTATATATGTCAACTTACAGTGTGATTCAGAATTATTAAAGATTACACTGATATAGAATTTCTAACAACCTGGCTTTTGTTTGATTAGTTCATGCTTGAACATACATTTTATCTCTTCCTCTGCTGAACTGGAGGCTTTTCAGGTGTGGTCTCCACAACCACTTCCAGTGCTTCATCATTACAGGTTACAACAGAGGTCTTGCTGAAAGGGATTTGGTTCTGTTTTGCTACTTCCAAATCTTGTATGATGATGTCAAAGAAATACATGATGTTTAAAGCTAATTCAGATAAAATAAGATGAATACAATTCCATATAGCACAAGTGGAAGCTGATATGATCAGGGTGCCCAGTGCTATTATTTGCTATTATGGGAGCCAAGCCTTCATTGTGTCATTCTTGTATTTTACCAAAATAACTGCTGAAACCAACACAGACATGTTTTGTTGAGTGTGATTTGGTAAAGCCATGAGGTGAAGGGGAATGAAGGCACGTGGTATGACTCTTGGGGATGGTCCTGTGCAGGCCTAAGGGTCGGACTCGATGACCCTTATTGGTCCCTTCCAACTCAGCATATTTTGTAATTCTGAGTTTCTGTGAAGACCCACTGCATCCTGCTGGGCTTCTATCTCACATTTATTTAATCTCACAGGTTTTGCAGATAAAGGAATTGCACCATTTTATCTAAGGTTCTGTACTACAGGGTCCCTGATGCTGGTGACTTTTGCCAGGTAGAAATTTCAGAATCCCTGCATCAACCTACAGACCCTACAAGATGCCTGCAAGCAAGAAGAAATTTGAGTCCTGGCATTTTTCATTAAAATTTACTCTGATAACCTTGACTATAGTTATTAGCTATCTTTCTGCATAATATGAACAGGTGGTGTCCCCAATCTGCTCCAAATATATTCTCACACACCCAGGACCAGACTGCAGTACTCTCACCCACACTGAGAACACATTTTTTTCCACACATGCTCTTTATCCACTGGAACTTCTTGTGGAGAAACATGCCTTACTGTTTCATAGCCTGAGTGTAGAGTGGTTTGGTCCATATGAGGTGCTGGTATTTGGATTTTTGACTAGCTCTGTGAAGAATGGTATATTTTCTTGCTGCATTCCTCTGAATTCGTCATTATCACTTTTATCCTCCCTTATTCTTAAGAGTAGATGAAAATAAGGAATCCTACATGGGATTATAATGGCTGCTTATAAGTTAAGCAACCCTGCACACCTATAGTTAAGGGTTAATATACGTGTTACCCACTTATAGGTATATTCCTCTTACCACTGTGGAGTGCTTCTAGCTTTGCATTTGGTGTTTGTTTTTAGGGTTATTTTTTTCCTTTTGACTTAATTCCTTGAACTCTATTCTGACAGAGAATTTGTGTAATTTTCGTTTTCACTTTTGCAGTTCTAAGATCAAATCTGGTATTTTCTTTTGTTGTAATGAAATAATACTAGGTTGTTAGTAGAATATGGTTTCAACCTTAATAATATGTAGACTGCTTTTTCCTACCTTTCTTTTTCAGTTCCTTCATTTCTACTTTTGTAGTTACTCTTTGGCAGGCAAATAAAGGCATGGCATGGTTACCACATCTTTGGAGTAGAAGCAGAGAATGGTGGAGAATGTTAATGTGGAAAATTCAAGTGTAGAATCATGAAATCTGAAAGAGAAAGGGTACACAATATGGGGGGAATATTAAATGCCTTTGATGCTTGCTAGTGATACTGGAATTAAATATGAAACATGGAAGGGAATTTGAGAAACTGAGCTGTGAAAGATGGTACTAAACAACAGTTATGGAAAATGGCTTGCAATTTTGAGACTGGAAAAAACTTCTGGAGAAATACTATGAGATGGAGAACATAATGCTGAGAGGACAACTTTTCTCATCTGAGATATAAAGGTTAAGGAACTAATACAGATAAGATGGCTAAGTGTGGTGAAATTGCCTCACCAAGGGGATTATGAGTCTAACAGGTAGACTTCATTTCCTATGACAGGAAATAGAACACAGTGTGAAATAGCATATTCTGAACTGAAGAACAGGTATTACCAGGACAGGTAAAATTTAGACCACGATCTTAACATTACTTGCTGCGATTACAAAACCCTTCAAAGCATTTTATTCAGTACAGATAAGGTGGATTTAGAGCAGGGACCTAAGCCTGAAAATGATGTGCTAGAATTACATAGAGAACCATGAAATGAACAGAGCAAAATATTATACAATTGGCTTTGTAAGTTAAAGCATAGACTGATTAATCTCCAGTTGTGTCAAATAAATAAACATCAATGCTATTAGGAATCAGCTATTAAGTGACAATAAGGTTGCAGGCCTGAACCTAAAAGTAAAGATTAACAGAACATTGAATTCAGAAAATTTGAGCACAGTAAAAAGTTAATAGTCTGAAGTGTCCTATGAGTAACCATGAAGAAAGTCTGGAGTAATCCAAGTTAATGAACCTTTGTTAATACTATACTTCTACTAGAAATGTTAAAATTAAATACTGCATTGTTGACACAGTTGCTGGTTTTAATCCATCTTTGTTAATAAGGATTTACTTGGGTCACAGTTAAAGCCATTGCTGCTGTAAGTGTAAAAGTATTAATTTTTTTTTTTTTAGAAAGGAATTATTTAGAAGAATTTACATCTACTACAGTCTATACCTTAAAAATACTCTAGAAATAAAAAAAAATTTAGTTAAAAATGAAAGCTTTCCATAAGATAGTTGGAAGTCTTTGTTAAGATCTTTAGCATTAGTTGCATATTCCTATTTATAAGCTTGTCATGAGGCTGGAAATTACTACTAGTATCAGGGTAGATTTAAATGATGTACTGCATCCTCTGCCAGGATATGAGCTGGCATAAGGACTTTGGCTGTGGCTGTCTGTGGTGGGTTGACCACAGATAGCAACTAAACACTCAGCAGCTGCTTGCTCTGTGCCCACCTACAGCAAGGGGAGGGAGAATAAGAACAACCTTGAGAAAAACCTGTAGGTTGAGGTAAAAAGAGTTTAGTAAGTGAATGAAAAATATAAAATAAAAAGTGTTGGAAAGGCATTTGCATCACTCATCACCTCCCACAAGCAGACCACAATGTCCAGCCTGTCTCCAAGCAGAAATGTGTTTTATAAAAAAACCACTACAATTTCTTTGTTGCTGAGCATGACATTACAAGGCTTGGAATACACTTTTGGTCATTTTGGGCCAGCTGATGGTGTTCCCTCCCAATCTTCTGCTCACTCCCAGCCTACTTGTTGGTAGTGGGACAGAGTGAGAAACAGAGAAAACCTTATAGCAGTTGCCTAGCAATAGCTGAAACATTGGCCTGTATCAGCACTACTTAGTCACAGATTCAAAACAGAATCATACTGGCTGCTGTGAGGAAAGTTGACCCCAACCCAGGCAGATCCACTACCCTCTCTAACCACAGGAACTATGGCTGTGTAATGACAGTGGTGTTCATCTGAGCCATAAAAGGTATGGACACCAATGAAAGTTATTACTAATGACAGTCATTACCATACAAAAGATATTCTCAAAATACTTAATGCTAAATGGCAACTCTTAGGAGACCTGAATAATAAAAGAGCTATAAACGTAACCCTTTGAGGGTTTTTTAACATTCTGCTTAATTTTCATTTTGTTCCTCTCATCCTTTATTCCTTGGAAGATATATCTTGTTGATATGAATAGTCTTATGTGCCATGTGCAGGATGATAAGGGATTAACATGGGAGAGCTAACCAATCTTCCAGAGAGACCTATCCTTCACTGCCTGGTCCTCCTTCCTGCTGGAGCTTACTGCTTCACAGGGAGGAGCAAGAGAACAAAGTGCCTGCCTGTGCCTTAGCTGCACAGTCTGTCATCTATCTTAAAACCATCTCTGCATGCCACTTTAGTTAAGCTGAAGGATGCTGTGCAGACACAGTTGAAGCGCAAGCACAAAATCCTTTCAGCTGACTCTGTTGTGAGGGTAGTAATGTCTAAGAGAAGGAGCCAGAGACTCCTTGGAGAGACACCTTGGGTGTGTGTTTTTAATCTGTACCCCTGTATAATACATTAGAGTAATCATTAAGTTATCCTAACTTTCTTGATGATCAAAATGATTTGGAAAGCATCATGGGCTGTTTAATGCAGTGTGATTTTCAACACTTATGACATTTATTAATTTGTAAAAGAAATGATGCATCTCTTACAGCTTTGCATCTCTTCATTCATCAGTTGAATGATTAAAGCTCATGTCAATTCTACTATGGTAAACAGGCAAATCAAATCTTTACCTATACTGGAATAAACAAGACTACTTTTGTGCTTGCCTGAAGGGACAATGTCATTGCCTTGAGCTTACATCTATCATTACCAGTTAATTAAAATGAAGAAAAGCTTTAAATGTCTTTCTTCTGACTTATCATTCAGAAGTTCTTCCAGCATTACTGTCAACTGTCAACCATTTCAGTCCTTCAAAAATGCATATAAAAACTATTATAAGTAATTTTTTTAGTAGGGTCAGCAGCAGGAGGTAGCGAGTCCCTCTTGTGCATTGACATTTGAGCTTTATCTCAAAAATTATTTCATAAGCTCCTTTTAATCTCATTTTCTCTGTTGAAATTTTTGTCTTGGAGAGGTAGTGCTCTGCTACTTCAGTTACAGGCATGCCAAGAAGTTCTGATAAACAAATAAATAAAAGCATAACAATACTTTAAATAAACCAATATTTTTAAAGTGTCTTAATAAGACAACTGTGTTATTTAATATAATAAAATATTTAATTTTGATATTATTTGTCAAAATAAACAGAATTCAAAGTCCTGTGTCCTTGGAAGCTTAAACCCATCACTTTGCATCAATTAAGTGAAGAGAAAAAGGTGTGGTTTTCTGCAATCACAAAACACAACAACATACTTTCAATGGCTTTTTTTTTTCCCCTTTGATTTGCTGTGTATACATGTTTTCATTCTTTGGTGATGTAAAAGAAGGCTGCTGAAAGAATAGAATGTGATAGGAAACTATGGATGAGTGAAACAGCAACCAGCTGTGGAAATGCTAGCCGCTGGGAAAAGGCAGCTACCATACAAATTTAATTCTCATCCTACACAGGGCAAAAATCACCTCTGGAAATTATGTTCTGTGTGTAAACTCTGTGGGTATTCACATATAGACATAAAATTCAGCAAACAAGAAATTTGCTTATAAATGCCAAATCATCCTATTGTAACCCTGGTGGTTTATAAATAAATGCTTGATTATAATCCTGGAGAGCATTTCTAAGAGCAGAGAACATGGAAAGCTGTTTAGAGCAACCTTTGGCCTCTGTTTGTAGTATTCCAAAAATGAAATGTACGCAGCAACATGAAACACAACACTTCAACAGGAACCTTACCACAGAATCCACCATAAGATCCTCTCCGATTTTTCTATATTTTATTTCCACTTTAAAAATGCAGAACAACTGCATATTGCAGTAGTGGTGTAACAATGATAATTCTCTAGATATAGAGAAAGGATGAGCTGTATAAAATAGTGTTATCTTTTACTAGATGCACAGCTTTACCTGGATAAAAAAAAAAGACAACATTTCAGGCATATAAGCCCTCCACATGCAGTTCAGGTGTAGCAGTAACTTAGTACAAACTAAGTATTGGCTGGGAATAATTACTCTCAGTTTAACTTAGCTATGTTAATAAGACAATCCAAGAAGAAAAGTAGAAGTTTGGTATCTATGAGAGATAAGTACAAAAGGAAGAAACGGTGTATCACTGTGAGAGAGACACATCATTGCCTCCTGCAGCTGGAAGCAGCAGAAAAAATGTGTCATGAAACCAGTGTTTCCACTAAATTAAATGTTTTTGGTGTCCAGTGAAATAAAGAGTTGTAGTTCACAGCCTCTTCTGAGGTTGAAGTTATTTTGAGTTTATTGCTCTTCCTTGGAGACCAGGACTGAGAGTTCAGACATGGTGTGGTGGTTTAGTGGAAAGTGTTTTCCCTCCTGCTAACCAGGTGTATCTGTCCTTTATTGCCTACTTGTGAGTTTATTCTGGTTTGCAGGAGTCATTTGACTTCATCCATGAGAGACATTTTGATGCATCAGATAAAGTATTTCTAAAGTATGAGCACAGACACTCTAATAGCTCTTTTGGGATTAGAATGGACACTCTAGTGGTATTGGATATATGTTAACCAAAACCAGGACAATGAATTTAACTTTCCCTCTTTTTTTCTGGTTGACTAGTAGGAAAATGAAAATAACATTCATAAATTACACTAGTTCCAGAATCTCCTACCCTTTCCAGTATTCAGGAGTACTTTACTCATTTTGTATTTCTGCAAACAAGATGACAGGCTCTGCACACCTCTTTTCATTTGAGTTATGTGGTATTTTGCTACTGGTGCAGAGGTGTATATCCAGCCTAAATTTGCCTTGACTGTTTTCTCCATTAGGTGGTCCATAACATTAAATTTAAGGAAAATTCTTTTTATTTACTAAGCCGTAAAGCCAAAGGGAGACTAGTTTATGACCACTAACATTAGTCTTAAAGCATTTCTATAAATGGGGTTTTTCTTCATCAAGAATGCAACAATGAACATTTGCTTCAAAAGATCAATTAAAATAAAAAAAAGTTACAATTTTGCAATTTATAAGGAATAATAAAAAAAAGGCTTGCTCAACATGAACTTTCTGTTTGTTTTTTTAAGCCAAATAAGTGCCATTTTCTCGTTCAGTATCACATTTTATGCTATGGAACAGCCATATCAATACTAGAGAGGAAATAATATAGATGTGTGAAAAATTATTTAAATACAGTAAAAACTTGTGCACTGAAGTAACTGAGAGAAAGTATGAAGAAGACACAGTATTTCCCCAAAATACACACTATCTTTGACCACCATCTTAGTAAAGAAATGTTAGCTAATATCTGGTCTAGTCTTCTCCTGACACAGCTTTGTAACATTCCCCTATGACTCTTATCAAAGGATACCAGGGAGATTAGTTCAGCACCTCCTTTTCCCCACCTTCCCTCCTCATGAAGCTGTAGAAAGCAATAAGGTCAAACCCCTGTGTCTTTTTCTTCGAAGCAGAGAAACCCAGAGTCCTCAACTGCTCCTCACAGGGCATTCCTTCCAACATTTTCACCAGCTTAGTTTCCTTCCCCTGGACACATATGAGTGCCGTAACATCTTTCTGGGATAGTGGGGCACAGAACTGTACACAACACTCAAGGTAAGGTTACACCAATGCTGAAAACAGTGAGATGATCAACTCCTTTGACCAGCCTGGTGATGCTGTGTTTGATGTCCCGCAGGATGAGGTTTGCCCTCTTGGTTGCCAGGACACACTGCTGCCAGAGTTAATGAAGCACTTGGGTGATACTCTCAGGCACATGGTACCCGAAGATCCCTTTCTGCAGAACTGCTTTCCAGCTGCTCCTCTCCCTATTCATACTTCTGCGTGGTGTTACTCAGTCCTATTTGCAGAATCCATAATTTGATCTCGTTAAATTTCATCCCATTAATCATCATCTCATGCTCCAATCTATGTAGATCTCTCTGCAAGGCAACTTGTCCCCAAGAAAGTCAGCAGCGCATTCTGGTTTGGTATCATCAGCAAACTTGCTAACTGTGCATTCAATCCTGCATCTAGACTGTTGATAAATATATTGAGTGAAATTGGCCCTAGGACTGAGTCCTGAGAAACACTGCTGGTGACTGCTTGCCAGCCAGATGCAGCCTCATTCACTATGATCCTTCAAGCTCTGCCCTTCAGCCAGTTCTGCAGCCAATGCACCATGGCACTGGCTCATCCCAGAGTGGAGAATTTGTCCAGAAGTATGATGTGAATTATGATATTAAAAGACTTACTAAAATCCAGAAGAACTACATTGACCACCTTCCCTTCACCCACTAGGCAGGGGATATTATCTGTTCAACATCTTTGTAAATGACTTGGATGCAGGACTGGAAAGGACACCTGCAAGTCTGCAGGTGATAATAAAACTCGGAGGAGCTGTTGACTCCCTTGAAGGCCGGGAAGCCCTGCAGAGAGACCTTGACAAATTAGAAGACTGGACAACCACCAACTGTATGAAGTTCAACAAGGGAAAGTGTCAGATCTGGGATGGGATGGGGCAGCTCTGGATGTACAGACTGGAGAATGAGATTCTGGCAATCAGAACTGTGGAATGGGACTAAAGGTCCTGGTGGATGGCAAGTTGAATCTGAGTCAGCAGTGCCCTGGCAGCCAGGAGGGCCAATTGTGTCCTGGGGGGCATCAGACACAGCATCGCCAGCCGGTCGAGGGAGAGGATTGTCCTGCTCTGCTCTGCACTGGGGCAGCCTCACCTGGAATACTGTGTGCAGTTTTGGGCACTGCAATATAAGAAAGATAGTAAGCCATTAGAGAGTGTCCAAAGGAGGGCAATGAAGATGGTGAAGAGCCTTGAGGGGAAGCCATATGAGGAGTGGCTGAGGTCACCTGGTCTGTCCATCCTGGAGAAGAGGAGACCTCATTGCAGTTACAACTTTCTTGTGAGGGGAAGAGGAGAGGCAGGCACTGATCTCTTCTCTGTGGTGACCAGAGACAGAACCTGAGGAAATGACCTGAAGTTGTGTCTGGGAAGGTTTAGGTTAGATATTTGGAAAAGATTCTTCATCCAGAGGGTGGTTGGGCACTGTAACAGGCTCCCCAGGGAAGTGGTCGCAGCAGCAAGCCTGCCAGAGTTCAAGAAACATTTCAATGATACCCTCAGGCACATTGTGTGACTCTTGGGGATGGTCCTGTACCAGGCCAGGAGTTGGACTCAATGATTCTTGTGGGTCCCTTCCAACTTGTAATATTCTATGATTCAATAGCACCAATATGATATTCTAATTTTTAAATTAGAAATAATATATTAAATTAAATATATTAAATATATATATGAAATGAAATTAAATTTATTATTATATTAAATAAAATAATAATATATTAAATTAAATATCCTAATTTTTAAAGGAACTGAGATTAGACTAGCAGGTCTGTAGTCTCTGATGTCATTCTTGTAAATTGCAATAATATTAGCTGGCTTTCAGCTAGCAGGGACCTCCCCAGACTCCCAAGACCTTTGCTGATGGATGATGGAAAGGTGTCCTGCAATAACATCTGTTATCTCCTTCAGTACTCTGGGATGAAATCCATCAGGTTCTAGGACTTATGAATATTCAGCTGATAGAGTGAGTTGTGATACTTCATCTCAGATGACCAAGCAGCCCAAGGCCTATCATTAATATTAGACACTGAAACAAACAAAGAAAAAAAAAAAATTGAACACCTCTGGTTTTTCTTAGTCCCTATTTGTCAGGTAGCCATCCATGACAAGTATGGGTCCAATATTTCCCTTAGACCTTTTCTTACTATTAAAATACTTTTAAAAGCCTATTTTTGCATTAGATAATTCCACTGTTTGGTGAAGGAAGATATTACATGACCCAGGATTTTTTTACTGAATGTTCATTGATGTTTCTCTCACTGAATAAACATAAGGCGTGATATTCAGCTCACCTAATAAAAGCATCTACATCTAAACTTACGTCCCTTTTGTACCCAGTGGATACTTATGTGTTTTCAGAGTGAGATTCAAGCTATTTAAGTTATCTATATCAAAACAAGGTGAATTGTGCCCTAAAAGTGCCTATTTTCCCCACCAGGTATGAATGGAGGATTTGATGAATCAGTCAGCTGAAGTGGCCTAGAGTATCCACAGCAGGAAAAAAAAATGAATCTCAGAAAATTAATCTTTCTGGCCCAGAATTAGATGCTTTACTTCCATCTCTGGCAAAACTTCTCCAGAAAAGCTGTCAAACTTGGATATAAGTACAGGGAGAAATTTGGAGTTTGACCCTTCTCTGCTGCCTTGTTTTGCATCCATTTTAGCTGAGATTTTTTTCTCAAGTGCAGTCATAGAAATATTTTCATGAGCTAAGTTCTCAAGATGTAGTAAGTACACTCTTTGAGAGAATGCAGTACCTAGAGACACACCCTGATTCCTCATACTGAACATCATCTTAATCCTCTGTCGTTCCATTATACTAAGTATGTGCATTCATAAAGTGAAGATCAATATAAAATGAGTGAAGTGGCAGTGTGGCCCTTACTGCTTCCATTTCTTTATGATCTGTAAGAAATCAAACTCCTTTTTAGAAATGCTCCAAAGTGTCAAACACCTCTGTTATAGCAGGGTGTTTATGTAGTATGTGGGTTTCCTTAAATGATCCAAAATAAATTTTATAAACTAATAATGTGCTGTAAAAGTAATTTATAAGCTTTCTTGACATTTCTTGTTGAACGTGTCATGCAGGTAAAGGTCAGCTTGCAAACACTGCCAATAAAAATCACTTCAGAAGATTAAATTGAATAATTTACGACAAAGTAGCTGCAATTTTTTATTGTATCTTAAATTTTATGGGGACACAAAAGAAATCTGCCCTAGCTATTCCATTGTATAAATCAACAAATGCCTGTACTTTCTCTTACGTTTTCATAATCAAATATAAATTTCACACATGGAATAAATGTCATCCAGTAAATTTTTGAATGTCATAAACATATAAGTTCTACTCTAAATATTTTACTACATAATAAAGGGAATAGGTATACCTGATACATAGAATACAGATTAATGTCAAAGCAAACCCCTCAGTTTTATAACACTACATAACTTGGCTATGATACACCATAAATTGTCTTGTGACATTAGATCATGCCAGATGCACCACAGTGTTAAGGCCCAATAAGACAATTGTAATTAGTGTAATCTAGATATATTAGCTAAATTTGCAATAAATATTTAAGCTATGCACCTGATACTTAAATAGCATAAATGTGCCATTTAGATACTTGTGTTTGTATTAACTGTTATACAGTATTTTAGATTTTAGATCTTTTCACTTTGCCTCCCTTTGTTCTCCCTCCTCCGCCCAGTGGTGCGGGGGGACAGGCAATGGGGGTTGCAGTCAGTTGTTGTTTCTGCTGCTGCTGCTAACGTGAGTCAACCCTTGGGCAGCAGTTCTTCCCAATCTGCTGTTCCGTGGGTCACTCCCACATGGGGTGCAGTGCTTCACGGATAAGCTGTACTGACATGGGTCCCTCACAGGGCCACCAGTCCTGCCTGGGAAAAACTTGCTCCAGCGTGGCTTTCCCCTCCACAGGCCATGGCCACAAGTCTCCTGCAGGACCCTGCTCCCTTCTGGGCCTCCCATGGGGTAACAGCCTCCTTCATGCATCCACCTGCTCCAGCGTGTGCTCCTCCGTGGGCTGCAGAGGGGTCTTTGCACCCTGATGGTCCTCCATGGGCTGCAGGGGGACAGTAAGTTTTTTCTTTACTTCCAACAATATAAGATGTGCAAACATCAAACCTGATGTGCAAACATCAGACATTTATGATTATGGTGATGATGATGATAATATTTATTATTATCTGCTGTGTTTTGCAAAAATATAAATTATGTGTATGTGAATATATTCTTATTTGTAAAGCACTTTCATTTGAGATGGAAAGTGCTAAATAGATTTAGACTCTTTCACATAATGTTGAGTTAATATTTGTAAACCTGGTGGCGTCCAAGCAAAAACTGCCCTGCTTTATAATCTGTGCAATTTACGCATTGTTTTGTTATTATTTTTATAACATTTTATGTAAAAATACAGAGCATAATAAGAATTAGGATATTCTAATGATTAATCCATCCAGAATATTGTTACCAAGATAATAATATTGGTTAGCTATTCAAATCTAAAATGAAATGAAACAGAAGTTTTGAGGTCAGCATAACAAGACATTCCACAGATGAGAAAAAGTATTGCCAGAGACATAGTGGTAGAAAAAGCACATTACCTTCTAAAATAGCAAGCAGATAACCCTTGGATGAAATAGTTTCTTGTTAAGCACGGGGTTCACAAGTACTTGTTTCACTGCTTCTTTATACCAGATCAGAATTTCATTGTCATGTGTCTGATGGTAATGCTACTACCAGCCATGTTTGGTATTTTTGTATTAGTGTTTGAAAGTTTTGACTGCTGTGGTTTGTGTGAAATGCACCCTACATAGTGAACAGTCTAGGAGAACTGCCAACAGCAGATTGTAATAATCCAACCTTGTTGTTGTAAAGGCATGAATCAAAATCTCAGTATTTTGCTGACAGTAATCAACTTAACCTTGTTGTACTCCTGAGATGGTAATATGAAGTCTTATCGATACTGTTGATGTGGCTCTCTGAATAAAGCTGAGGGTCAAAAATGGCTGGAATTTATCATGAAGAGCATTTCTTTCACAATGTCCAGCAGCAGAACTGATTTAATATTAAATTGTCACTGGAATGAGAAGGATATAGCATCTTGCCTGTGGAAGCACTGCATGATGCAGGTAGAAGGCAAAAAAAATTATATAAAACCCAGTAAAATGAAATAAATGTTGGTATTTACATTTTCACTGATGATTATCTGATTTTAAGTTTACCCTGTAGGTCTTTACAGACCCTTTATAGTTCTCTAGTCTGCTCCACATTCTCTGAAATCAAAAGTTTCCAAGAAGCCCATATGTGGTTTTTACAGTTAACTAATCATAATGGTGTGGAAAAAGGTTGTAGTTTTTTGTTAAGGAACACTCTGTGATGAAATCAAATCAGATGAACCTAGACATTTTTCAGTAACAGACACACACAAAGTTGTAGCGTCGTAATTTACATTTTGTTTTCATTAGTCTGGCAGTCTTTTTGTATTTACATATTGTAAGGCATAACTACTGTAGCCCAATAAATAGTATTTTTTCAGTATTGTTAAAAGACTGATCTGACTTTGTATTCACTCACCACTTTAGGCCTACAGTGGCTTTATCTTAGCAGGAACTGATTTTACATTGTTTTCTGCATAACCATTGTCTAGAGATGAGGTGACTGTTGACAACTTTCTTTCAGTTTAGCTCTCTGTGTGTGATAGAGATCTAAAAATCCTATGGAAACACTTTGAAACAAACCTTTAGGGTTTGTGGAGATTATTGCATAACTTAATATACTGCTGGATGATATGGAAATTTTTGATAGGAAGCAGTGAATAAAGAATAAAATTCTGAAAGTAACCTTAAATCTGTTTGAGGTTTGGTGTAGTGGAACTAAAAATAACTTTATTTTTTTTAATAATGCCAATTAATATCATAGGTTTGCTGGTAAAAAACTAAGCATATTGATGACTTCTAATACCTAACTTTCCTGTCCTGTCATACAAATTCTTCCTGAGGAAGACTGAAGTTATGAGCATTTAGATGCAGAAGGTTATTGAGAGGGTGAGCATAGGCACTAGAGAAAATACTAGAAAATTTATGCATATCAATTTTCACGATATTATCAATGAGAATCTTCTGTAATTTGATAATCTGATGTTTTATTTGGAGTAAGACTCTTTGTTTTATTTTCATTAAACTAATAAGGCTTCTATTAGCCTAAAGATAATTCTTAGACCATCAGATAAGGTGTTTTTCTACCAGAATTTTGCAAGAAATACATTCCAACATTGTAGTCCTGATGCAACAAATATATTATGTCAGTTTTTTGATAACTCTGGACTTCCCGATTTCTAATAAAATTTGGGTTCACCTAGATATCTCTTCTGTACCAATTCAAATTACTGATTCTGTAGACAGAAGAATATGAAAGATTCTGGAGAGTAGAATATCTTTTGAGGCAAGAGAATCTGTTTCCAACTTTTCCAATAAAGAAAATGAAAGATGAAAAACTGGTTTAAGGCAACACTTACCAAAATTCTTTGACAGGCAGTGGGTAGAAGATGCCATTATGATATGAAATATATAAGCACACACTTTTTCAGGAAGGTAAATTTCATTATATCTACTTTTAAAGCAAAATCTCCTTCACTAGTTTTCTCCAATTGCCAGGGAAGCAAAACACTGATGAAGAAACTTTGCTGTATGATCAGAGGTTTACTTTTAAAAGGATAAAAAGTCACTGTTGGAACAAACCAAATGGTCTGTTCTAAAACAGATCCAACTGCCAATTTTTCACAAGATGGGAGAGTAGATGGGCATGCTATTTGTTTGAAATAACCTTACAGTTATTGCACTGGGTTTGAGTGGCCAGGTTTTGGTAGAAGGTTGGGCTACAGAAGTGGCTTCTGTGAGGAGCTGCCAGAAGCTTCCCCTGTGTCTGACAGAACCAGTGCCAGTCAGCTCCAAGATGGACTCACCACTGGTCAAGGCTGAGCCCATCAGTGATGGTGGTACTGCCTCTGGGATATGGTGCTTAAGAAGGCAAAAAACCCCTGCCGTGCAACCAGAGCCAGAAGAGAGGAGTGAGGATACATGAGAGCAACAGCTCTGCAGACACCAAGGTCAGTGAAGAAGGAGGGGCAGGAGGTGCTCCAAGCACCATAGCTGAGGTTCCCGTGCAGCCTGTGGTGCAGCCCATGGTGAGGCAGCTGTGCCTCTGCAGCCCATGGAGGATCATGGGGGTGCAGAGATCCACCTGCAGTTCATGAAGGATGGGATGCTCAAAGGAGGCTGTGACCTCGTGGGAAGTTCATAGTGGAGCAGGATCCTGACAGGACCTTTGGCCCCATGGAAAGAGTAGCTCAGGTTTGCTGACAGGATTTGTGACCCAGCGGAGGACTCATGCTGGAGCAGTCTGTTCCTGAAGGACTGGCTGCATGGAAAGGACCCACACTGGGGCAGTTTGTAAAGAACTACAGCCTCTGTGAAGGACTCAGGCTGAAGATGTCCATGGAGGACTGTCTCCTGTGGGTGGGACCCCACACTGGTGGAGGAGGAGAGAGAGAACAGTCCTCCCTCTGAGGAGGAAGGAGCAGCAGACACAATGTGTGATGAACTGACTGCAGGCCCCATTCCCACTTCCCGTGTGTTGATGGAGGGGGATGGATAGAGAAAACTGGCAGTAAAGTTGAGCCTGGGAATAGGAGCGGGATGGGAGAAAGTAATTTTTAAGTTTTTGTCTTACTTTTCATTATCCTACTCTGATTTGATTGGTAATAAATGAAATGAATTTTTCCCCAAGTCAAGTCTGTTTTGCCCATGATAGTAATTTGTGAATGATCTCCTGTCCTTATCCAAACCCACAAATATTTTGTTCTATTTTCTCTCCCCATCCAACTGAGGAGAGAAGTGATAAAGTGGTGTTGGTGGATACCTGACATTCAGCCAGGGGCAACCTACCACAGCTATGCATTTGCTGTTTCTCTTTTTATGTCCCCATAGTATTGGATAAGAATGTAAAGGTTGGGGAGGCTATCATTTTGCTTAGGTTCGCCTTAATCTGTGTGGAGGCAGGTGCAAATGGGAGCTAACCAGTTCTTAGCTCAATTTCTGCACACTTCACTGAATCATCCAACCATTTTTATTATCTGAAAGATGTCTGCCTTAAATGATATGGAATTGTCTGAAGAGAATATTTATGCTTAGAGGATCACAGTTCCCTCCAATGACCCCAATTCTCTTTGGTTTCAAGACATAATAGAGCCAAAGCCTGGAAGCTGCCAGCAGTGTCTGTTCTGTGATAGATTAGTGAGATACTGAGTGACATGTCTTTTAGAAGGTGACTGGATATTTCTCTTTAGAGAATAAGCACCTGTTTAACCTGGTTTTTATTTTCTGTAAAAACACTAGCATTTCAAGAGGCCTGATAGACACTCATTCTTTTCTTTAGCAACAATCCAGTGTGGTGTCACTAAACTTGAAGAGACATGTTCTAGGCAAGCCAGACACATCCAGGTTCTGCAGCAGACAAGCAATGTGGAAATAGGGAACAGAAAATGATCCTGGCAAGGAACCAGACCCCGACACTCACCTTGGAACAAACATAGATAGCTCTTTCAACTTACGCTGTAAAGACCTTCAGCTGTGATCAGCTAACAAATTATGTTGGTTGTAAACAGAAACCATTAGAGAATGATCCAACTTGTTTAAAGGAAAATGTTCAAAAGTCATTTAGAATAACATTATTTTAATGAAAAGGCCATGTAGTTGCACCCCATTTTCCCCAATCAAAGAGGCACAGTCATGTGCCCCAGAGATCTGAGCTAAGATGAAGTTGAAAGTACAGTCAGTTTTCCTCTCATATAGAGGAAGAAACTTATCTGTGGTATTGAGATCAGAACTGTACAGAAAAAAAAATTTGTTAAAATCCTTGCAACCACTGGCTAAAATTATTGTTTTCAAGGCATGCTCAGCTTGAAAACTACTGTCTGTCTTCCTGAGGTCTTCTCAGGATGTGAAACATACAGAAAGAATGGCTCAGAACAATTTGCCTCGTGTCTGCTGCTACCCATTCCTGGGCCATGTTATGAGGAAGCCACCAGATCTCTGTGCAGGGAAGGGGGTGACCTTGCATTTTGCAACAAATCCTCCTTCAGGGGAATTTTTGGTAAGATGCCCTTTACCTCTGCCCCACTGAATAATTTAGTTCACAGATGGCGGTTATCCTTGCTAACATGAGAGACTCCAACACTGGCAAAATAGGAAGTCAGAAACTGAGTTATAGAAGAAACAAACTTGAGTTCAAGTATTAAAAAAAATTTCAACTACTGTTAGAAGACACACTATAGAGAGTCTACAAGAATGGCTTTGTTTATGTGGAAATAAAGTTGGAGATTTCTTTTAGAATAAACAAAATTTTGTACTGGATATGAAAGAGGTTATAAAGAAGTTACTCAATATACTCTCTAGGGAACCTGTGAAAAATTTTTGTTTATCTTTTGAATTGCAATGGCATAGCGATTACATTTATATGACCATTTTTAATGCAATAGTAATTCTGCAATTTTCTGTTCTTCATTAGATACCATTTATCATGTCCTTGTGTGATTTGGTGAATAGAAATGAACAAAATTGTATGTTTTAGAACTTTGCTAAACCATAAACTTGCTTTACTTCTTAGTTACTTCTTAAATAATATGGATAGTTTCTTGAACAAAGCTTAAATGAGCAATGTTCACATATATAAGCAAGTGAGAGTGAAGGATGAAATTATTCCTGTAGTTATTTTCAGCTTTTTGGAAAAAAATTGCAACCAGGTACAATTGGTAGGAAAACAAAAAAGCTTCAGTCCATATATCAGAAGGATGAAAAAAACTTTTTATTTTTTTAATAAATAAAAAAACACCTTTTGCCCCAGAGACTACTAAACACTTATACAGGATTAAAAAATGAAACATCTTTCATTGAAAAGGCAATTTGTTCACCTTAGGTAAATGGTTGGATAAAGTTATGAATTTGCATTACTGCTGCTTACTTTAAATCCTGTCTACAGATAGAGGTATCATCTCACAACACTGTAATTCTATCATTTTTTAAGTGAGAATAAAAAAAAAAGGTTCAAAAATATGCCTCTATTTCAATCAGAACTTTCTAGGTTCAATAAAACATATATATTGAACATTTCAATACTTGCACTGGATTGTTTCACATTGTACTTTTGACTAATAGTGATATAGAAGTAAATAACAATTTTGCTGATGAGTACTTTTTTTAATTTGACCTGAAACCTGGGAGAAAATGGAGTATAGAGTGGCAATGCAGAGCAAACTGTGTTCTAAATATAACACTTTTCCATCACTATTAAGACATGTTTGCAACTTATAACTGATTTTGGGTAAAAGGGGATAAAATCAATGATCTGTTAGATTCTATGGTGCCAGGAAACAGCCTGCCAATTCCCACTCCCTGAACGTGTTATACAGCACAATGTCCCCAGACACTGGCTGGAAAGGCAAACTACAATTACTTACCAGGCAGAGAAAGTACTGAGATATAGGGCAGCATTCTCTTTGATTTTTGTGGTAAATTATTAAAGACCATAATAGAAGTAGAGACCTGTTAATAGCAAAGCTATCTAAGGACTTCCTGTCTTTCCTTCTGGAAGATGTCTTTCTTATTTATTTTGACTTTTATGGGATTGCATATAAAACAGAATCTCATCTAAAATAGTATTCCAACAATCAGTTTTATCTTTCCAGTAAAATCAGGCTTTCCTAAAGGTATTAGCAACTGTAAAGACCGTAAGCAAGAAGTCTGTCCTGTACACACATGGATGATATGCTATATTTGCTTTTATGGTGAACAGAAAACCTGGTAGTGGGTATTGAGCTAATTAGGTCTCTGGGGCTTCCTGATACTGACTGAATGTCTCAGTATCTAGAGTCTCTTTCTCATCTGGAAACAGAACTGAAAATCATTGCTGGTTTTAGTTTAAATTTCCTGATGAGTTTAATAAGTCTGTGCTACTGTGCTAAACTTTCAGTTAAGCTGATATATTTTTCAAATGTTTGTACAGTATTTTCCATGAAAATATTCTGCAGTGACTCTCAATAAAAAAAAATATATTCACAGCAGGTTCACAGTATTGTAGTAGAATCAGATGGGATAATGAAGGGAATATGTACTCTTGGAAAGATATGGTAGCACTGTGATTTTTGGCAGGTAAGGCAAAACAATGTTTTGTGGAACTCCATGTAATTTACTTGCTAGAACATAATCCACCTGAATAGCTCATTTAAGAGCCTGCAGACTACTTAGACCCACTTGCTAAACACAATTTCATGCTTAAGCCTTTTGTTCCTCTTGCCTTTGATTGAGTGTATTGACCTCAAGAAATAATCTATGGGCTTTCTTCTCCAGTCTAATTAAACAAAGGGAGGCTTCCTGTTGTTCTTTTACTATTAAACTGAAATCTGCATATTTACTTTCCAGATGACTTTGTGTTTTGGCACTCACAAGATATCAGCATCTCAGAAGACTTCTCATGAGGCACACTCCTGGCTTGTTGAAAGCCTTCTTTGCATATTCACTTCCCACTTGTCCCACACAAGGAAACTCCTGTGGTTCTTGTCCTGTTTAGCTGCTCCCTTTTCTCTTTCTGTGCAGGGAGAAGGGGGTGTAAGAGATGTGGCTTCCCCCTACTTTGTTCATAACTTTCTTTTCAATGGAATAAAAAGCCCCTTTGCTGCAGTGCTGGTTTTTGCTGGGATACTTAATTTTCTTCACAGTTGCTGGTATGGGCCTGTGTTTTGGGTTTGTGCTGGAAACAGTGTTGATAACACAGGGATGCTTTAGCTATTGCTGAGCAGAGCTTACACAGAGTCAAGGCCTTTTCTGCCTCTCACCCATCCCACCAGTGAGGAGGCTGTGGGGGTACAAGGAGTTGTGAGGGGACACAGCCAGGACAGCTGACCCCAAACCAACCAAAGTGATATCCCAGTCCCAAGGCATCACGCTCACTAGATAAACCTGGGGGAAGAAGGAAACAAGCCATATGTGGAGTGATGGTGTTTGTCTTCCCAAGTTATCATTACTTATGACGGAGCCCTGCTTTCCTGGGGATGGCTGAACACCTTCCTGACCATGGGAAGTGGTGAATGAATTCCTTGTTTCTCTTTTGCTTGTGTGCATGTCTTCTGCTTTACCTAATAAATCATGAGTTATCTCACTTATACTTTTTTGATTCTCTCCCACACCCAAGTTTTCTGGCATAGTAAATGTGTATTCACTGATGAAAATGGATTAGAATACAGCTCTGAAGGCAGAAAGTGACGTGACATCACTCTGACTGGATTTTGGCAGCAGAGCACTTGGTGCATCTTTGCCAATTTCTCTGTGTTGTTTCACAGTATGTGACACTTTCTTCACCTCATCTCTGGTTGAAATTCACAGATGCTTCCAAAGAAAACTTTCCAAAGAGGAGTGCTCTGCTATGAATTGCAGACTTCATGAAAAACATCCCTGTGCAGAGCAGTGGAACAGCTGATCTCTATGTGGCAGAACATTTAGGTATGCAATTATATATAAATATATATATATATAAATGGGGTGGCTTAATGGTTAGCACTCCGGACTCTGAATCCCAAGGGCCCGAGTTCGAGTCTCAGTGGGACCATCCCCTGGGCAGTTAAATGCCTCCCTGCCATCCGATCCCACCAGATCTCAGATGCTCAGCAGGGTCAGCCCCGGTTAGTACTGGGTGCTGTAGACAGTCCCGAGGATTTCACTGTCAC
>JAWWEU010000040.1:27303374-27314148 GCA_035583155.1 Acropternis orthonyx | reverse complement strand
TCCCTTCCCTTCCCTTCCCTTCCCTTCCCTTCCCTTCCCTTCCCTTCCCTTCCCTTCCCTTCCCTTCCCTTCCCCTCGGAGGTGGATGGAGGTTGGGGATTGAAGGGTGACTGCATAAGGCTCAAAAGGAAGCAAATCTACTTACTGCAAAGGAAAGGAGAGTCTGGTCCAAGGACTGGGGCTCACATGTAACTGGTTGTCTAGAAGGGGTTGTATAAAATAAGATATACAGGGAAACAAAAACAAAAAAGAAAAGAGTAGCCAGTCACTTCTGAACAGGAGAACAGAGAGGTCTGAAAGCTGAGAGACTGAAAATAAAATTTGAAGTGATACACAGTGAGGTGATTTGAAGTGTAGACAAGACAATTTAGATTTAGCTTGAAGTCTAGGAAGTAAAACCTGCATTTTAGCAAGGATATAAAGAAAGAAAAGTGACTTAATGACAGGTTGCAGGCTAGGGAAAGACAGAAATGAGACCATGTGAAATCAGAAAACATTGCAAATTAAATTAAGTCCGTGGAACACAGAAGCTGGAGGAGGAAATATGTCTCATATACTGTGATGACTTCACCTGTTGCAACAGCATTAGATTTAAGGATGAGTCACCAGGGATGAATATTACCTCATTAATTTGAAGGGGATAAAACATTAATACTAATATCAAATGGACAAAAAAAGGGTTAAAAAATTAGCTGCAAGCAATTTATAGATATTAAATTAAAATATTTGGTGCTGTTGTGTCTTATGAGAATTGAGCAAAGGAAAACAGTAGGTAAATATGACTTTTGAGGGATTTCTTTTCTCATTTTTGTCTGTGTGGATTATGATTGTTGTAGAATGCTGCTCTACTCTTTTTACTCTTTTCTTGGCTTCCTTTATAGCAACAGCAAAATTAACTGGTTTGTTCACCAAATAGTAAGAGACAGCTAGCTTTGGAAATTCAGTCTCCTTTTACTTTACTGCAATGATGATAACACAGTTGAGCCCAAACATCAAAATCTAAACCCAAACTCACAGCAAAATACTTGACAGCAGACAAACTCCACAGATAAAAATGAGATATGTTCTGATTCTTTGCATAACCTCAATTTATCTATTTTATTGTTAAATATATTTTTATTTTTATTAAATATGTTTTATTATTTAATTTTTATTACTATTTATATATGTACTTATTACTATTTAGTGAGTTCCCAACATTGTCTAAGTGCTTTATGGAACAGATGAAAAATAAAAGGTTCCTTCCCTAAGAATCTGTGGCTCTGATTCAGATGTGAAGCAGCAAGTAAAGAAGCAAGAAAAGGGCCGTGAAGAGAAAGAGTTAACCAACAGAGCAGACAGGCCATTTGGCTGCATTTCACTTCTAGGATCAGCTAGCTAAAGATACATGCAAGAAGAAAGAGTTCACAACTGTCCTAGACTCAAAACAGAATCACACATGGTTATTAAACTGTGCATTTAGTTTTCTTCCTCCCTAGTCTTTTTTAAAAAATGTGCTTAGAGTGTATAAGTCTTCCAAAAAGTGCTAACTTGGCTAGTAGGTGTTAAAACTAATGTGCTAACATTTTACTGGCCAGTCCAATTATATAATGAATTGGGAAAAATTGTTTATCTCATTGAGCTAGGTAATTAGTTATCCCTTGACATGGTGTAGCCACTCTACCTATCCCACCCAGCAGTTTACCTTCCTTTTCGCCATGGAGCCTCTAGACACCTAGGATTTTGCAGAATACTTGAAAGTCATTTATGCTATTTTCAAATAGTGCAGAACACAAGTTTCTAAGTATTAAAATGCTACGAATACCCTGCAGTCAACAGATCTCTTCTACTTTTTTCATGGTGACATTCCTTTCCTAGAGTGAGGAAGAGGTGTTCTCTCTGGTGGGCAGATTATAGGCTGTGCTAAAGTGTAAATATAGTTCCCAACATTAAGAGAATTGTAACTATGTCTGCTCTGATTTTTGACCTAAGAAAGAAGGGACCAGCCTCAAAAATACAATGTAATTGTGGGTTGCAAGATAAGGACTTCCTTGGGCATTTAGCAGTCAAAGAGGAAGATGTTGGTTCTGGTCACCATAAAGAACACAAGCTTTTCCATCAAAGCAGATAAAAGCATGTAAGAACTTTTTATGTTTCCTTGTTTCAGCTGAGATAGTTCAATGGAATGGTACTGGATAAGTGCAAAAAGAAAAAAAAAAGACATTAAATGAGTGTTTCAAAAAGACATTTCTTAAAACAAAATATTCTACCAAAGTAAGATTGCCCATGCTGCATGCAGACAAGCTTTATATTAATTATTTGTGTTCATAAAGTAAGGATGATTACATCAATAAAGGGTGATTCATAGTTAAGTTGTGCCTTTCAGCCATACAACATCTATTGAGAACAGTGTTCTCCAGATGGAAGCCAACTAATGCACTAACAACATAATTACAATGATTGCAGCTGTGACGAAGGGTATGAGTGGCTTTCAACCAGAGCCTACAACAGTTTACAAGAAATGCATTTTTGTTAGTTAAATATGTTGCAGTTTTGGTTATGAGAGCAACTAGAAAGCAATTGGACCTGTTGGCTTATACTAGACATTGTAGAAACTAGTAAGAATGGAGTCTATTAAGAATGTAAGAAAAAAGTAATCTAAACCCAAGACAGCATTCTGCTGTTGTTTTTATGATACTCTTGTGCTGCCTGTGAGTGTTCATGTACATACATATGATGAAAACAGATCACGTTTTCGAATGCTCACCCAGGAGAAAATAGACTGAGGGACGGGATTATTTTCACTGCATTTCTGACTCTTAGCTCACTGTTCAGTTACTTGAACTGAGCAGACCCTTTTGGAGTCTGATTCATTTTACCATATTTTAAACTTCGATTTTTCAGTGGGATTATTTTTGAAGAAACTGACTTGCTCCTTTAAGTAAAGACAACTAGGATGTACTCCTATATACACAATCCCACTGTAAAAGTCCTCATCAGACCAGAGGTATTATACCTTTGAATGAATACAGAAAGACAGATGAAACGGTGCTAACATAAACAAGACCATTAAGTTAGTAATAACCATAATACTCCAACATATGGTATCCTGTGTGTATCAGAGCAAAAGTGAGCTTTGAGAAAGGCAAGACTAGTGATTATTTAAAGACTACTCATCCCAGAAACAAGGTAATGTGTGGAAAGAAGTGGAAAATAGTGAAGATTTAAAGATTTAACAACACCGAATATTGCAGGTATTTTGTGAGCGGAACTCTGCCTATGAGGTAACAGTCTGTGAAAGGCTTTCAAAGCAGAGGAAAATGTGGTGCTATGTGGGTTTGCAGAGACATTGCTGAGGAAGGTTTATCCTAAAACCCAGTACCCTGAAGTCTGCTACCACACAGATCTTTGCAGTTTGACATGGCCTATCTGTATGTGCTACCACTCCTAAATCCACCACAGATACAAATCTACATGGCTTTCTCTGAAATCTCTCTTTCTGAGGAGACATTTCACCCACAATCTGACATCCTCATATCACTGCATATACTGCAACATCACTGAGCAGGGGGAATGATAAAAAGGACAGCATTTATTAAGTAGAATTTTAGGTCAGATATTTTATTAAAGAGCTGGGAAGAGTTTGTACAAAACAAAACATTCTATTTTAGTAACATTCTGTTAAATTTTATTAAAAATCTGGGACCTTAGAGTTTACACAATGCCCCTCCTTCCCTGTCTCCTCCCAGCAGCTAACTCCATCAGATCTCAGCCCTTCACACCTTTAAAGAAAGGTAGGAAAATCATCTCCTTATAGGCATGACCTTCCTGTTGATCCCCTCTAAATTGTTTTTATACCTTCTAGGTTCAAGATAAATCCTACTTCTTTTCCTCTCCATCCCTAATTCTCAGATCTGAGTGCAGTGAAACAGAGCACTGATAGCTTATCAAGCAGCAGAGGCAAAAATTAGCTTTCCTGTTTAAAGCACTTTCTGCCTTATTACAGTTGGAAGCCTTTTTCAATCTGAAAACTGCATATCATAACAAATATTAGCTATACATATGTTCTATTAAATTAATAATCTTCATTCTGGCCTTTGCTTTTGGCAGGAACTACTCGTTGCAACCCATTATTACTTATTGAAACAGGCTTGAGGAATATTCTGTCAAAACCATCTTCTCCCACTTTTATCTGTTACTTTTAGAGGTATCTAACACTAAAGTAACTAAAAAAATCTAAACAGATTTTTAGGTACTGTTTGGAAAATAACAGAATAAGTCAGAAAGCAACATTACAAAGCTGCATACATCCAGGATGTCCCTGTGACTTAAACATTTTTTTGCAGTTCTGTTTATCATATCTCAGATGGATATAGTATAAAAAGAAAAATTACTAAGAGAGGGCACAAAAGTCATCAGAAACATGGAAATCTTTTTTAGAGAAACTGAATAGAGAATGAGTTTTGAGATGGGGGAAAATACATCCAAATATCAATAAAATGGAAATTTATATAAAGATGGAAATATAATTTATTCAGTAATTGACACAGTGAAAGAAAAAGATTACACTGACTGAAAGTATTTGGCAATCTGTTTAAAATAAACTGACAATATAACTAAAGATTAAACTGAGATTAGTTTCCCCATTATGTTGTGCTTGTCCGAGGTTTAGGCAAATTCAAGGGAACAGACTTGCCCAGGCTGGTTGGGTACCATGGTTCTAATGGTCTCCATCTCAAGAATTCCCTGGATGATTGCTCTCCAGTAAATTGCAATATTTTCACTGCAAAGGAGGGAATAGAATAACTTTTTGTATATCCTTGTCTACCAGTCCCTGGTTCAGCAGGACTTAATCAGTTGGCTCACTTCACCTTCACCAGCAGTTTCAGATGAGCCATCTGAATTTACCTTGAGCTGAAAAAGTTTTGCCTTGCATGCTCAATTCCACTTGGCTCAGACAAGTTGATTCAAACAGTTTGTAGATTACTCCATTTTAACCACTTCAGCGTTTTTTGTAGTAAGAATGTACAAGTTATGCTACCTTGAATTAAAAGTTAGTAATTAAGAATGTCCACTGAGTGATTTGACCAGTTTATAAAGTCTTTTAAACTCATTTTATTAAGTAGACAAGGCCTGTGAAAATGTGACCTCATTGATACCATTATTATATATTTTTTATAATGTTCCCTTTATGCCACATGCACTAATGAGCTGGAAAGGACATGATCTGAAAAAGCAGTACAGGCAAACTTTAGTGGAGCATGATAAGAATAAAAGAATCTCTCTTCTGATATAATGTTGACTGGTGGGAAATGTTCAAAGTATAGAAAAAAGCTTTTCAAGAAAATTTTTATGTTCTTTAGCAATATAATAAAACATAATTTTTGCTATAATTTAAATTGATGATTCAGAACAAAAAGAAACCTTGACACTTCATTAGCTACCCAAATATGACTATACCATTAATGTTTTTAGGTAACACTGATGATGACTGATTTTCTTTGCTGTACTTTGATGGTACTTGTATACTTTAAATTTTTGAGTTGGAGATACACATGGTTAAACTGAATTTGATAAGTAGTTTACTTGCCTCTGGAATTGCCAAGTTCATACTTTACTGCTTATAGAGTTTCCAGGCTTTTACCTGAATTAACAAGAAAAATCCTGGGCAAAAGCTTGTAAATGTGATTTGTCCATAATCTCTGCATGAATTACATCAAGTGTCTGTGCACCAGAAGAGAATTTAAGCATAATTTCCAATGGGAGTCATAATCTACCAAAGGGCAAGCATTTAACAGGAAATTAAACATGAAAATTCTGTCAGATCTTGGTTATGTGTCTGTTGTTAATTTGCTGCTTTGGCTCTCAGAGCAGTCAAACCTGATCTCAAGGCTCAGATCATCTACAGGGTGAAATGCTCATCTTGTTAAATTTAGTGGCAATACTGTTCTTCTTGTCAGGAAAATCAGCTTTTCGGGATAGTTTTCCATAGAAAGATGAATCATTGATATAGTAGTGTTGCTACTGCATATTTTTTTTAGTTATTGAGTTCATATGTTTAAAATTTATTTGAGCTGTACTTTGCATGTCCTTTACTTTTCATTTTGACTTGTACTTTATGTTTTTTTTTTGAAACACTCATTGGGAAATAAATCACACTTCCATTTGATATGTGTAAATGCAGGAACTGTTTCCATTCTTTTCCCCTGATTAATCTCTGTACTTCTCCTTGTACCGTCACTCTTAAACCCATATCAACTTGTGTAACAGCAATATGTTTAGGGACTTCATATTACTTGGTGATTTTGCTGGTCTGCTTTACTAAGGCCTGGCTTGTGCTGCATGAAACTGATAGCATTTACATGGCACAGTACAAACCCACAGTTACTGAAGTAGGGTATATATTTTATGTATTTTGTTAGTATCTAATAAAGATTTTTCAGTATCTATTCCCTCCCCTCATCACCTCTTCTGATTCTTGGCCTTAGAAAGTGAAATTTCATATGGTTCATCCCAAATAAAATATAGCTCAGATGTTTTATCTGAGTTTTTGTCCGAAATAGCACAATTTTAAGAAATAGTAGAATTTATGCTGGATCCCCATTATGCAAGTGGTGGTATTTGGACCCATCACCTATATGAAAATTTGATATATCAAATGTCAATGACTAAGTCCCACCACAGCCGATATTAAGAGAGGGATTAATTTGTTGATATTCCTGCTATGCAGCGGCAGCAACAACAAAGAAGATGACTTAATTCAGATGAACCTCTGAAGAGTCAAAATTTTCCTTCAGATAAGTTTGCTGACTTTTCAATCACTATCTGAAGGTTATCAAATTAATTTTTGGATTTAATTCATTAAAATGATGGGCAAAAATACGGAAAAGTTAGTACTTTCATATTCAGAAAGTGCAGGAGCAGTTTCAGCTAAAGCAGGGTGATGGGAGATGAAAAATGGAAACAAATTCCCTGCTATTAAAGAACAAGTTTGTGATTTCTGAAGTATGTTCATTTTTTTGTTGTTAAAACTTGAAGGAGGCTCCAGTTGTTCTCAGAGCCCTTGTCCAATAGCAAGTGTTTTGATAATATGTTTTTGCTGCACATTTATTATAAAAAAATAACTGCAGTGTCTCTGATACAATTAACTTTATTGAAACAGCTGGCAAATTCTAGCTTTTAAACAGAGGACCCCTGTGGAGCATTCCAGTTGCAAAGAGGATATAAGTTATAATGAAAAAAATCATGGCATATAAGAGACAAGACATATATGAACAGTGGTGGCATACAGAGGGCTAGATCACACTTTCTACAGTACTTAATCAATGCTATAAAGTATGTATTTGCATCCATCTTCATTCAGGAAATATTGTAAGGATATGCTTGAGCTTAAGCTGAAATTAACATGCTACCTTGCTGATGCCTCCCTGATTGCATAAAAATCCTTTTTATTAGTGTAAGATGAGAAGCATGTATCAGTGTTCTACTTTATTAATGGGTATATTTGAAACACAGATTCTGACAAGAAATACCACTTTTAGAATTTGTTCTAGTGTATTTTCAGACAATATGTCTTCACTGTTTAGGTTAGAAATTGAGGCAGAATTCCCACATCCCTCAGAGAAACAAGCCTAGATAGAAATAGATACTGAGAAAGAAGGAAACATGAAATTTGAAAAATTAAGCACTTGCCCTGCCCCATTTAGAATTCTACTCTTTGGTGAAAGTCCTGGATACAGTGCTCACTAGGGCAGGGAACAATCTGCAAATAGTCACATGTGAATGAAGCTTTGTTAATGTTAAAGGGACTTGGCATCATGGAAAATAATGTATGACCACAATCCCCAAACTTTCTTAGGGGGCCACAAACTAGAAGATGGAGGGGAACACAGAACACTTGTCTTTTCTAAGGGACTTTTACTGGGGAAGAAACACTGTGGTATTCCAAAGAAACACTACTAATCCCAAGCATCTTCTGACAAATAATGAATACTATAAGAATATCATGAAGACCTTGCTAATGCTTATGCATGTCCAGCTGACAAGCACAAGCAACTGGTAGAGTGCCACAGACTGAACTCAGGTTCTGAGTTCATGATCCAAAAGATAACGTTTCATATGAGCTCCCCAGGAGCACTCCTGAATTTCTGTGGCATTTTGGACTGGCGTATGCAAACTGCTCTATGCCATGCACTGAAAGGAAATAATAGCTAGGATGCTGAGGTTGACACCAATCCACAAAGGTGGTGATGTCAATAATACACCTGAGCACCAGGCTGGACCACACTGCTTCCTTCTGTTCTCCAGTCCATTTAGGTCTGGATCTTGGGACCAAAGGACATGGGAAAAAGAGTTGTGTGGGAGGGTGTGGTGGGGTGATGGAGGTGGAGATTGTGCAGCAAGGGATAAATTTCAGCATAGGAAAATTGATTGATTTGTCTCAGACCAGTGGGGGGTGGGGAAGGACCATGTCTATGGAAAGACTCCTTCTGTCTCCTGTCAATGTGTCTTTGTTGGACAGTTGTCGGCACTTCAGATGAAGGTAAAAATTACCCTGAGAATACACTTGGGGAACAGCATAGGTAGGAAATGTCTTTCTGACCATTTCAGGACATGAGTCAAGAGACTTGGGGCTTGGTTTGAATATGCTGTTAATGTTCAACTGCCAATACTGTCATCTTTCTGAGGTGATGCAGGAAATATGGTTCTTCCCATGGGCCAGGAAAGAAACAGAAACTATGTACACATACAGACCATGGGGACCACTATGATGAGCCAAAAGAATCGCAGACACAGAGACTGAAAAAAATATTAAAGGGTACAAACATACCGAGCCTACTCTTTCAGTAAAGCTGTTACAATGTTAAATTGTCTCGCATCTCTCAAATTGTTCTTGCTGCAAGATTGAAATAGTCTTACTTTCAGCTGTACTCTGCAGGGCTGCATACAACTTTGTTAGCAAGGTGGAAAACAGATCCCATCTCTGCAAGTCTTTCTTGTATGCAAGGGCAATCACCTAGCTGTGCCTTCACAGTCTCTTGTTAAACTGGTTGAGTTCTTTAATTCTCACATTTAAAAGGTTGGTTTCTTTCTTGGGCCATTTTAACGTCTCTCTTTTGAACTCTAGTTTGTATTTTTGTGTCTCTATTAAGTCATTGTGAGAACAGCTGCTTCCCAGGCTGGGTACCATACAAGGTCACATTCTAGTTTTCTGCAGTCTTCTTGGGAGTGTGCTCATGTTTCAGGATAACCTTATTTTGGACAAGGATCCTGGGCACAATGCTGCTAAGAGGGATATCTTCTCACCCCTCTATCTCATATGTGGGAGTTTCCAGAGTCAAAACTGAACACATAAGTGCTTGTGCTGTCCTTGTGGAGAAAATTAAGGTCTGGCAGAGGAAAAGTTTTCTGACAGGCCAGACAGAAGGATATATCTCAGTCAGCCGTAGTGTGAGCAAGGAAGGAACAGTGATAGGCAATCATGTCTACTGCTGCAAGCAGCCCAGAATCTTAGAACTACTATTCCAGATTAACAGAAACACTAGAAATCTCTGATTTCAACATCCAGTCAGATGAACAGGACAACAACAAGGACTGCAACACCTCCTGCACAGTCCTGGATATGCACTTTTTATTTTTTTAAACCTGAAAGGAGTTCCTAGTTCTCTTTGATTACATTCGGATGTCACATTGAAGTAATGATTGATGTCTCTAAGTTTATTGTCACGACATTCTGACACATCATCAGCCTCTGACCCACAAACTTCTAGTCTTGATGGCAACTGTACTACAACTTGCAGTGGGTTATAAGCACTTAACTAGGGAATACAATATTCTGAGGCAGTAGTTTGTCTTTCTCATTAGTTAATGCTCCACCAAATTTTGTGTCAATTCCAAAGTTTATCAGCAATGATTTTATGTCATCCTTTAGCTTTCATATCTGCTGTATTTTATAGTACAATGTAATTATGAGGCAATATTCTGTTGTGGGCTATATGAAAACATTTGTTTTGATAACTTAAAATAAAATGCCCAAGTTGCCATGTCATGGGAGCTTTTACAAACAATGTAAAAGAAAAGATAAATAATACAATAAAACTATGAAACCTGAAATCTGCTCCCAACCATGGCCAATCAATTCTGCACTGTTGTAAAAGACAAAATACTATACAATTGTCTTTTCGATTCTCAAGAAACAAGAGTATATATCTCTGAGTGTTACTCTGCCATTCAGATCAGCCAGAGTGGGTTTCCTTTAGGTCAGCTGAGGGCAAATCCAAGACTGCTTTGGCACAAGGACTCATTAAATCAGGTAGTGTTTAGCCTGGGTGCTTCTGCCACTCTGCACATGGCAGGAACTAGCTCCCTCTAACTTTCCCAAGAAAGGTTCAAAGCCTGTAAGTACTAAAAATTGTTTCTGCAGTACACAGTCTAATGATCCTTCTTAAAGAGAAGTTGTCATTTCCATGCAAAAACAAACTGCAGGCAACTCAGGACTGCCTCAGTGCTTGCAGAGTGACCTGTGTGTAATGGCCCTGTGCTTCACAGACCTGGATTAAGTACAGTTTGGAGTGGTGTTATGACCATAATGCCAGATGCGTTGTGACAGTAAGCAAGTTTCCCAGTGAAAGCAACCAAGGTTACCAGTTTACTTTGCATCTATGAGGTCGTCTACTGACACCACCTGCAGCTCCTTTAAAGCTTCCATCAGCATTGCCTCCATACGATCCTAAACATCCACTGGACTGACTACATGACAAATGTGTCTGTTCTTGAACAGGCAGAGGTCACCAGC
>JAWWEU010000040.1:27266435-27294201 GCA_035583155.1 Acropternis orthonyx | reverse complement strand
TTAAATTATTGCCTTATTCATTCAGGTGAGATGTTATAAAAATTAGAAAAACAAGGAAATGTGGAGATAAATAAAGGACTACCTGGATGATTCTTTCCCTCCATTTTAGTTAACATTATTTAAAATGTAGTTCATTAAAGATTTTGGCTTCACAACAAATGAAGTGTTCCCTAATTGAGACCAAGAATCAGAGGCATTGTCAGCTTGAACTTTGTCCTAGATTTGAATTTAACAAAAAGGAAGATTTAATTAAATCTAAGAGCGGCAGGAACATTTTTGTAATTAAAAAGACTTGAACTGTCCCATGTTGGCAGACAAGGATTTTCCTGCAGTCTTTGATTCCTAAATTATGCAACACCAAGGATATGACTTTAAGGAAAATTACTTTAATTGAATTAAACCAAAAATAGATTGAGATTTTGCTTTCCACTGCCTCAACTGTAGAAAATTTGATACAATATTAAACAAGAAGTGAAAACAAAACTATTTTAATCTGTCTTTAAAGATCAATGATCACAGCAGATAAAAAGAATCATAGAATCATTAAGGCTGGAAAATACCTCTGAGATCATTGAGTCCAACCTTTGACAGAACACCAGTCAACTAAACCATAGCAATAGGTGCCACAGCCAGTTGTTAAATATAAATTTGTTTATAAAGTATTTAGTTTAAGTAGCAGAAATTTTGGGTAATAAAAGTGGGGAAGTGGTTCTTGCCAGATTATTAATCCAGAAAAAATTATCAGGGCTAATTAGATGGATTTTTTTACCGAAATAAGGACATTGTACCCTCGTTTAAACATGCTGCATAAAAGGTACCTGTTCTCTTGAAGTTACTGTTGCCTGCTGATAAAGTGTCATTTTCCTTTTCACATTCAGCATGTTTCTAGTTTAGCCTTTTTTTTTTTTTTTTCTTGTGCTTAGTTGTATAAACATTATAAAGACAACTTTTTTGCACAAATTTCCGTACTGTTTAATTCTTTCCTATCATGGTGTTATTTGTTCAAATAGTTACAAAACAATGGCTCTTTAATATTCAGAAGGTTCTGAGTCTTAGGTGTCTTGAATGGAAAGAACAGTTTTGGTAAAAATTAAGGAATAACTTGGCAGAATATGCATCATTACCAAATAATAAAGCTTTGTTTAAAAGTTTAAAAGTGGCTTAATTTATCAGTCCTCCAGAAAGTCTAAACACAGTTGTTTATATTTCCCCAAATTCCCTCAGATTCTTAACCTCTAAATTCCTAAATTCCTCTAACTCACTTAAGGGAATCTCACACAGAAGAGAATCTAAACTTTGTTTTTCTGTTTTGAGGATGGAAACTGTGTATGGTACTTTCAGTTCCATAATGCTTATCTATCGGGGCTTCATTTTGGAAAAGCATGTATATATATGTGTGTGTGTGTGTGTGTGTGTGTTTGTATTTAGAATCCTATTTACACTTTTCTCCTAAAGCAAAACTTCGGAGAAATGGGCCTGGTGGTGACTCATCTTTCATATTTGTCTTTCATCCTAAGCCATTAAAAGCATGTATAGCTAAGTATTAGTCATTACACCTTGCTGTCTTTTGCCTTTCTGGAGAAGCTGTGGGGAGTTATGATCCAACATCCTTTGGAGCTGTTGTAGTCTTCTGCTCCTCTCCTTAACACACCTCTCTCTGAAAAATATATATTGTTTTAACGATCTGATATATGAAGATTTTATCTGCAAGCAGGAACTTGATTTTAGGACTATGTGATAAAAAAATACCCAGATTAGAAACCAGTTTCTGGTTTAGAGATTTATGAAATAAAAAACTGATTCAGTTTCTTTAGACAATAAGGAAGCCACTGGCCCATGTTCATAAGATTTGATATAGCAACTCCATGATGAGTCCTCTGAGTTTGATGGATTACACTTTTACTGAAGAAGATGAAAATATGTCTGTGTTTGGTACATATATTTGATGGAATTATGAGACCATGTAATCTTTTTTTTTCCTGCTAAATCTTTATAGAATTCGCACTTTACAGAATGAACATTGAGCTACTGAATGAATCATCAGTATAACATGGACATTCTCATTGGTCTAGAGGTGAATTTTCAGGTGATTTATCTGCAAAAAGATAGCTGTCTCATTTCATTGTTTAAGATCTTTGTTTGAACATCAGATATATTCAGTTTAGTATTTGCAATTATCTTTGCCTGGCAATTACCTGTATCCTATTTACAACATTTATATTAGTTTCTTTTCAAACTACTTTTAATAATTGGCTTTAATATCTAATTAACTCATAATTGCAGTACATATTCAGAAAAGTAAAGTATACAACAGCGAAAGTACTACCTTAAAAAAAGGTGAGAATTTTGAAGCAATAGGACCAAATAAAAGTGATACATATTTTCAATTTGCTCATTGAAATTGAGAGGATGAAGGTCACAAGATTAATATTTTTTTTCTGAGTGATAATTCAGATCACAGCTCCAAAGGGGTTGGAAGCTTCAGCCCTAAGTTATCATACTTTAAGGAATAAGAGGCAAGGGTAAGCCTCAAATGAAAAAAAAAACAGAACAAACTTTGTTGTAAGTATTCCGTCAACCCCATATGTAGGTGATGTATAATGAAATGAAATCCTATGAGTCCTCACTGACCATTCAGGATCAAGCCTTTTATGAACCCTGTATTCTGTTCCATATGCTGGACATGTAAGGGAAGAAAGAGATTTCTTGGTCCAAATCAGTACATAGCTGCACTGCAGCTGTTTAATTTTTAATAATATATGTTCTAGGGAATGGGACACACATATTTCCCATCCTCTAGGAAATAACTTTTTAATATCCTGTAGTCCCACTGCTTGTGCCTTTCCCACTATGATTTTCCAAATTTCCAGTGGCAGAGAGGCCCCCTGTGGAAAACCCATTGATGCCAAACGTTAGACAAAAGTAGTCCTCTTGTTTGGCTGCTCTTCATCTTCGTGGCACCATAGTTCCACATACTGTAAAAGCTGAGTGTTACAGCTCCTTCAGCTATGGATCTTTTACATATATATATATTTGTACATATAGTTTTATCTTCCCCCTCTGATTTGTATATAACAAAAAAGTTTGGTCCCCAATGCCAAAAGGTATATGATGAAAGGAAAAAGACATTTTTTCTGTGCTGATGTCACTAGTAGCATGACATCAAAAGATAGATTTACAGTGGAAATGACCATAAAGGCAACAAATTTTGATATTTAATATAACTGTCAAATATATCTGATATCTTTTATATCTTTGTTGCCTGTTCCTGTATAATAAGGTGACAAAGAAACAGAATTGGTGGAAGAAAGTTTTTTTATGGACTTTCTTACTGAACTTTTCCCTGGCACTGCAGTTATAATGACAATAACTGTCACCTAACAACAAGTAATGTTCGCTCCACAGCCATACACAGATAAAGGGGCTTTTGTTAGGGTTTCTGCTCCTTTAGTATAATTTAATTTTAGTTATGATCTAGACAACAAAACCACTGACTTACTGGCCAGGTTGGTGACTAAGTTTTTCATTAATGAATATAGAAATTTAATATTATAGTGCATAATGATGAAAAGAATGTTTTAGAGGCTAAAGATTGTAGCTGTTTGCATTAATATTACATGATTTTTGTAATGTAGAGTGGAATGTAGAGTGATGCAAGTAGAATGTAAAGTAATACAAAGTACAATGAATTTGAATTTTATTTCTATGCTACAGGTTTACCCTGTTTTTTATTCTTTCTGGTTTATTTGACACCAGTCTAGTTTTTGATGGGATTTTGGATATTGTCTTTGTGGATGCCTCTAAAAGCAAGCCCTTCAAGGCTAGGATTAACTTTCTCAAATGCAATGATCATCTTGCTTGTTCTGAATGAATCTGTCTTCAAGCAAGAAGGAAAATAGGCACCATTAGCTGCAGAAAGTTGTAACTCTTCTACAGGAGGGGATTCTGTAAAACTGTACTTAGACTATGAAAACAAATGTTTCCCCTGTCCATCTTCTTTCGTATTATCTTATCTTTCCTTGTTTTTCTACACATCCTAATCACAGTACACAGAACAGAGTGAAACAGCAAATATATATATAGGCAAAGGCTAAAAGAACATTTGCAGATACATATAGAAAAAGATGAAAATAAAAGATATTTTATCTTTATATTCTTCATCATAATGAAACTTTCCAAAGTAGAATAGGTGCTATTTTACTTCTACAGAAGGAGCAGCATTGCCCCTCAAAGTAACAATAGCATGGATATGCTTGGGAAGAGAATTGTGCTCTGAGTCAGAATATCCCTTTGGCATTCTTTGCATATAGAGTTCAAGATAGAAATTGAAGCTGTTTTCCTGGCAGAACTAGAGTTAGTTTCTTTCTTCATGTGACAAGCCTTATTAGGGGAATGCAGTGCACTTTTCACCCTGTTGGGCCATGAGGAGTGATTCTAGCACACAGGGAAATAATATTTCTTTCTCTAGACAACTCATAAGCTTCCTTGTTAGGAACATTATGGGGTGATGTTTATGGTTAAATAACAGCAAAAACAGAGAGGTGCAGTTATGGTAACGCTCATTCTTTCTCATTGAGTTTGTGTTAAAAAGGAGATAAAGGCAATCCTCTAGGACCTCTCAGAGAGGATACATAAAGACTCCACATTTCAGTTTGAGCTGTGACTGCAACAGCAGGATTTTCTAAATCAACAGAAAAAAAATGCAGCCTGCAACAACTTTAAAGAGATAAGATAAAAATCAGTGCCATTCCATTAAAAAAATGAGGAAAGCTTCCTATTATTTAGATTAATAAAACATGACAGATATATGAAGACGTGTAGAAAACTCCATTTTGTATTACAAATACAAATCTGATGATAAATAGCAATTAATCTTAATTTTTTACATTAACAACAGTTTTGTGAGTCATATGTAAATGCAGCAATATTTATTTCATCAGATAATATATTTCAATAATTGTCAAGGGCATATGGCAGATACTAAGCAAGGAAAAATACAGGACTTACTATCAGATCAATGATTTCTCTAGTGTTCCCTACTGGTCTCCTATATACTCAGTTCAGCAATAAATAGTTGGACTGACTAACTTAGTCACTGGAGATCTTCAGTTTATCTTTCTCTCTCATCCAACTACATTGGGAACTTATATGACTGCATAGGCAGAAACTCCAGACTAGATACCTTAAACTTAGATGTTTTGTTGAGAATACAGTGTAAGACCCCAAGGCTGTGGTTCCAGCCTGCCTTTGACTGACAGCTGCTCCGGGGTCACCCAATGAGGCTGCAGGGGCTGGTATGTAGGACAAGGCATGACCTCACCTCTGTGAAATTTGACCTATTACCCGCCCCCCTCCCCCCGCCCCCCCTCACACCTGAGTTGTTCCAACCCAATATAATAATCCACTGTCTCACATACATGACCAGAATTTAATGGAGTATTCCATATTAAAAATCCGCCCTCCCCAGTTACTCTGTATAAAAACACTTTGAAGATATTTAACTTTCTCTGTATACCACCTAACAGTTCTTTCTTTAGTCAAAGTGAGTAATGACTAGGGGTTTTCACTGTACTGTTGATAGTGATGATAGGATTCTCTTTCTGGAAGTCTCCAGTTACTTTATAGCCTTATAGTGTGTATGAACTCTTACTATTGTATGCCCTTTCAATGTGCATTTCCTTGCATTTGTGAATAATTGAATCCCAACCCCCAAACTTTTCAGCATTGTCATGGTCTTAAATAGTATGAGCTAAATGTGCAAGTGAAAGACCAGAGTTGTGAAACCCAAAAGACTTTTCAGTTTCTCTTCCGTCAGAAGAGGGGATATTGTGGCTCTGGACCTGATATGTGTGAATAATGGCCATATTCTAGCTTTAAATGCACATAATCACATAGTAAATATGTAATATTTTTTAGAAACCATTACAGATATTAGCACTTTGTCAAGGATGTTGTTAAAGTGGTTTCAGTGGGTGATACAGCTAGTGATCCCTAACTTCATGAAGACCTGTTCATATTGGTGAATTTTCTTTCTATTTGAAAGTCTCAGTGCCCTGCTTGGCAATAGAAACATTGAAGAAATATTTTTCCATTAAAACTCACAAACAAATAGTTTTACCCTTCTTTCATCTGTTTTTATATGTGTATATTTATAAAGATCATCTTGCACCTGGGGATCAGCATTAGCAAAACTTTCTTGACCATGCTTTATTCTAGCCTGGGGCATCTCAGCTCTTTCATCTGACATGGAATTATCAGGTTAGAAATTGTCAGATTTTTTCTCAGTGTCAGGTTCCATGCCCTTACATGATAAGAGGGACATTAGTGCAGGTATGCCACCTGCAGAAATTCTGTCCTTCCCATTCTTTCTGGAAGTGTGGTGGCAGGAGGGTGACTGGGCTAGAACCAGATGTCTCTGCCTGACACACTGTCTGTGCAGTGGCCCTTTTCAGGAAGCCATGAAAATCAAGATTCGGAATTGGAATGATGACTTAGATGCTTCACTTCCGCATGTGTTGTCCTTAAAAATATGGAGAAGTCCTTCCTCTGGAAACCTCAGAGATTGGATGACTCTATTCCAGCCAAGTTCCTGGAATGTCTTTCTCATCACGAATTTCCCTGGAGTCAAACTGGCATAAGAACTTCCTGAGAGAGGTAATATTGGCTCTAACCATGTACTAATTTTCTAGAAAATCATGTTATTTTTAGTGCATTAATAAATCTTACTGTTTCCCATAAGATTTATCTCCATCAAATTAAATCTTCTGTATTGAATCTATATTAAATTTCATTTTTGATGGTATGTTGTCCGTTTTTTTTTTTTTTTTTTTCCTTTTAAAATATGGAAGAGATTCTGCATGTCTTAAGGTTCTGGAGACATACTAGAGTTCTTTACGAGTTATGCTTTAAAATATATCAAGTAATTTATGGTGTTGTGAATAAGTGCTTTACTTTGTGATATATTGCTTCAGAAGTGATGATGATTTTAGCCCCCTCTTAGACTATTTAGGAGGATTTTGAGTTTTCTTTGTGAATTAATGAATCTATCAATTTTCTTCTTCCTGAAGCAATAGTTGATCTTTATGTCATAACCTGTCTAGCACAGTGGAACCACTAGAAATTCAATTGATCTTGGGAAAGGAAAAAAAAAATCATCTTCGTTTATTCTAATTCCTCCTAACAATCACTTTAATTTTCACCCAAGGGCAAACCATTTTTATTTAATTTTACTTGTCTTTTCTAATAAATGGGCACGTTAAAAATGTCCAGTAATAGAGATGATAATTTTTTCCATTTTAATCTTGAAACTTTCTTACCAATTCATGATTCAATCAGAGATACATTTAAATAGGCCATACTGCAATTTCTTTGGAAGCCTGATAGTTTCCTTCTGCCTCAAAGCAATAAATATTTTATATTGTATTATCAGGGATAAGTGGCGAAACACAAATACTGTAGAGGTCAAGGTAAAACACACATCCCTAATGTTATAATTCCTAATAAGCATGGTGATAGTTTTGACCTTTTTTCCAAATAGTTTTAAGAGGTCTTTACTGCTAATAATTTGTGATTCTCCTTCCTGGCTCTCAATGACAAGGGAGCCACATTAGCAAGTCATGCACTCCTGTGGAGATGGATCAAAACAGGTACTGCTGAGCTCTGTACATTAAGTGTGTATATTTCAGAAGATTTGCTTTACATAGGGTTGTCTACCTATGTTGACTGTATGTTTTTAGTGCATTAGGTCTTCAAAGTTTCTTGAAAGCAAGCTGACCACAAATGTTTGCCTTCTGGAGTATGGATTGCTCAGCTGGGAAGTACCCTGGAGATGATGATCTTGTGTATTTTTTCACCAGCCCCATGTCTTGTATAAAGCTCACATGTGGACACAAGACTTAATTTTGTTCTGCGTATTCTGTTGACCAGTTTTTGTCAGTGCCCTCACAGTGCCTGCTGCCCAAACTTCCACTGGCTGAACAAAGGCTCTGTGAGAGGAAAATGGCGTGTTAGTCCCTCGAGGCAGCTACTCTGGGAGAATATTCTGAATTAGCTGACTCCTGCCGTCCTGGGCTTCTTTTAGCCTGACAAAATATATGACATCTGTGAAACTTATGGCTTCTGTGCCTAGAAGATCAGCTAAGGCTGGTGGGACAGCATCGTGCTCGGGTAGCAACACAGCCAGCAATAGATGATAAACTTTTGGAAGTGGAAAGTCACCAAGGCCCTCTCTTACCAACTGACACCATGACTTGTCAGACAAAATTTCAGGAGCCCATAGTGATACACCTGGAACTTAAGAGGGTCTAACCATTCCAGGGTGTGCAGGACTGTGACTGATGTTTCAAAGAGTATCAACTGAGCCCTGTTTTGGATACTACAGGCAGCAGATGCTGAAAAGCATGTCTGGACCTCCATTCTCTGTTGCTTCTGCATTGCGGAGGCTCTTGTGGAATGCAGACTCCAGCCTGATGTGTGGCGGCAGGATAGTGACATCTGTGCAGGAGGCTGCATGGCAGCATTGTCTGTGTCTATTTCCCTTTCTGGATCTGATTCCAGAAATATAGGAAAGCTGCTGATAATCAAAACACTTAATTGATCTCTGCAGTATGCCAGTGATTCAGTTTCTCCCTCACTCCATGTCTTACATGTTCTCTCTGTTGTGCATCCATTTTTTCCTGGCCCCTGCTCTGTATTTGCAGGCTTCTGGTGAAAAACAAAGTGAACAATTATGAGACATGTTTTCAAAATTTAATATGATTTCTGCAGGTGCACTCCATGGTTTTGGAGGAAAAAAATGTGCAGACGTCTTGGCAGCTCCTGACTGTACAGTTGCAGAAAGCAGTACTTACTGCATTTGTTTCCTATCAGTCCAGCACATCTATTTAGCAGTATGCCTGCCTTAAAAAACCCTGTGATTGAATCAACAGTCTCTCAAAATGACAAAGACTGTCAGCAAAGACAGACACAACAGGATTAGAGACAGATAGCAAAACATCATTTGCTTATAAGGCTACTCAAAATCTCTCTTCCACTCATGATCCCTTCAAGAACTGTAGGTTATATGCTCAAACCTGTCAGTGAATTAATGTTCCAGGGAATTAATATAGGTGAGATAAAGCATCTATATCCCATTCAGCTTTGTGATGAAAAACAAACACCCTCAAAATTAAACTCACCAGCACATTCTTTGTGATGATAGTGGTGGCAACAGTGAAACTACTCATTATATTTCACTGTGCAGCTTTATTTTCTGATGTAGTAAAAAGTATTGCAGTAATGCCAGACTATGAGACACAAACTCTCTTTTTCTGTGATAACAGACAGTAACCTCTTACTCATCAGTAATCTCTCTATACATGAAAAGACTTTTCAAAAACCGTACTGTAATTGTCCTGACCTATCATTCTCTCTTATTTTTATATAACATATATAGTTACATACCACATAAGGACATGAAATTTTTCAAAACAAGAATTTCAGGCCAACGGATAACCATTTGAGAGATGAGAATCATTGGAAAGGACTGAATTCAAACCCTGAAGGAATACTTGGGACACGGTTCAGTCATTTCCTTCCCTATAGATCCTATAATGCAAAAAAGACTCATTCAACACAAGATCATCATCTCCAGGGTACCTCCCACCTGAGTAACCCATACTCCAGAATAAAAAATGGTTGTATCTCTAATAAAAACATCAGGAAAAACTAAACATGTACAGATGCCTTTGAGGGACTTTTATACTGGCAGTTTTTTCAATGTTGAATTGTCAGGTAGAATAAATCCCTTAGAAAATTCCTGTAAAGCCTTCCAAAGTCACAGTTCTGACTTGGACTCCCTAATTTGAATATTTTTGTATGAATGACATAAAGTGACAAAAGTTAGGAAAGCCATTGAACAATCCTTGCTTCATACTGAAAAGAGGACAAATACTGGAAAGCTAGGAAGCTTGCTGCTTCATTGCACACAGAGGCTAAGACATAACAGGATATCTGTCTTTTGAGTGAAATTGTATATTTTACTAGCTGAAACTCTGTTTTTAAGTTTCTCACTATACTTTAGCCCTCAGAACACTGTCAGAATTTATTCCTGTTCTTAAACAGTTCCCATCCAATCAGTGGATCCACTTATCCCCATATAAAACCATCTTCATTTTATATTCCTTCAGTTTAATCTACTGAGTAATAATTTACAGAGAGAATACTCAGATCTAGGCTCTATAAAGTGTCTGAGAGCTTAGGACTATATTTTAGTACTCTCTTTTCTTTATTTTTAGCTGTCATTTAGCTCTGCTGTAATGTTGCCAACAAATAGTCTTTCCATTTCATTTACTGTTGTTTTTTTCTGCCAATTTACTTGTGTTTTTAAGTTTTTTCTGGGAACCTATGTAAGTTTCTGTGCTACAATTTGGATACTTTCAGCATAAAAAAAAAAACTTCAAGAGAAAATATTGCTTTTTTCTGAAAGTACCGTACTTTTCTGACAGGCATATTTCCAAGTGGACATCCAAGCAATGTCCTGAAGAGACTGTTCTCCTTGTAACTGTAGAATTCTGTGTCTGAGGGAGTATCTTCTGGCTTGGTAGGGTCATCCTTACTTTACTCTGTTCCTCCACCTTTACAAACATATACATTACATTTGTTAAACACATCTAGTACTCCTGTATGTTTGTTAGCTGCTGAAACAAAGAGGGTTCTCTCCATCGAGGAGTTAGCCTGGCTTGCCATGACGAAAAGACTGGAATCTCTGTAAGGATTTGGACCTGCAGAATTTCAGTCTTAAACCCATTTTGAATACTCCCTTTAACTGCCCAAATATTTCTGGATTTCAGTAAAGTACTATAGCAGCACTTCATATAGATGCATACAGTTATCCAAACAATAGAGTTCCATACAGCTGAGCTAAGAAAGATCACCTCCACAGGCTCTAAAGGCTCTATATGCAATCACAGAGAGGAATCTACTCCATGAAGATGACTCAAAAAAAAAAAAAAAATAAAATAATGAGGAAAAAAACCTCTTGTAGTTGCTAGACTTTCTAGCAGTTGCTAGGAGATAGGTAGCAGTGGTTTGTGATTTTGGAAAATAGGTCCCACATTAGGGGAACAAGGACTGATTTTCAAACTACTAACAGATTTGTTCTCCAGGTACTGTATGAGCTAGTATGCTTCCCTAATGAAGTATATGTACACTTATATAATGACTGTATTAGAACAAACGTAAACGTTCTTGAGATTTAAAATTTTAGAAAAGTTTTCCTTTTTCTTTTATTTTTTTGACATCCTAGTTTTGAGAAATATTAGATTCAGAAACAGCAGGAGGACCAGAAGCATTAGAAATAGTGTATTTGACATTGCATTTCAAGCAAGCCAGAAAGGTTTTTTATATCATGCTATATGTCTTTTCTCTTTGACACATCCTTTCCCTTTGATTTCCTTTTCATTCCCCTGAGTTTTTCATTATCTTTCCAGTATGAAACATTAGACCACCGTGCTACATAATGGAAATGAAACATTTAAGGGATACTGAATGCTGTGGCCTCACTGCAGATCAGAAAAAAACCCCATTTGTCATTACTCTGCCTGTATCTGTGATACATGTAAGTTTTACATCTTTGAAACTCACACTTCTATTTGTATGATAGCTGAGAGTAGCAGCACCATACTGGGTTCTAAATTAAATGTGTAAGATTAATGACTTACTCGAGACTCGGTGAGAGTTTCTTATTAGTCTGACTGGATTTTGAGTTTATATAAATTTGCTTCTGCCCTCTTGGGAAAAAATATTAAAGAAGCCGAAAGGTCTTCTGAGGTGTACGTGAACTGCAGTGATCTAATTCCATTAATATATTGGATTTCTATGGCTCTTGGAACCTTTATCAAGTTCAATTTATTGTAGTGAACATCAGATCTGGTTATGTGTCCATAACACAATTGACCAAAGAACATGGAACATCAATTAAATGTTTTAATTTTTTAATTGATTTAATGTTTCAATTACAGGTTTTGAGAATACTGACTTCTATTTTTTGTAGGATAAGTTAAAACCCAGTAGAATGTGAATGCTAATTCATTAACTCTGGAGACATTGTGGAGGACTGGAAGAGAGACATAAATGACACCACAATCATGAAAGTATGACCACTATCTTAAATCAAAAAAGTTGTCTGCAAGTGTTTTTAGAGTGTTTGGTTAACTTACACGTATTTTGTACTAATGGAAAAAGTGAAAAATAAAAACCAAAGTGAACATAATATAAACTTGTATCAGGTCAGAGTAGACTGATTTTGATCAACCTGCTATTAAGTATTACTTTGATTCACAAAGTCTGTGGCTCAATTCTTGTCTTTGGCCAAAATTTCTTCTATTATAGTCTGGAAAATAAAACATTTCAGGGTCTCTATCCATTACCCTGCCTTATGAAAAAAGGGTTCAAGCTCTGATTCTCCATCTGAAGACTGGGCACCTTGCAACTGAACGAAGGCAAAGCTCCTACAACTCTGGAGATCTCTGGCAATTGAATGACATGATTTTTTGAGAGAAATTGATTATCTTACAGAAACTCTAGTCTCCCTGGGATCTGGAATGGTGGAAATTTGTTATCAACCCTGAAATCACTCTTAATGTTGGACAGAATACAAGATCAAATAAAAATTCAGTTTATTATAGTGCAATCAATCATTAAGAGGCACAGAGAAAAAAAGAATAGTACTAGTACCTCTAAGCTTGACTTTAAGTTAGTATTACAAAGCCTCTATAACCCCCGGGACAATTACTGCTTCTCCCAGACTGGGATCCAGGTTTCACCTCAAGACTCTTCCCTACATGTGGCTTTTCAAGAAAAGGAACTGAATTTGGGTGGAAAAAAACTTTCTTACATTACATTTTCCTCATTTGTGTTTCTTCTGACTGTAATTCCTCTTGTATGCATCCCAGTGTCATGCCTCTTTTACTCACAGTGCCATGGATTTTCATGGATCACTTCTGCCACCATCACAATCCCTGTCACACGGGGAAACTTGTATTTCAGCCTCACACTACCAAACCAGATAAACTCATGAGACAGCTTAATTCTCAAAAAATCCACTTGTTTTCTCTCTCTCTAAAAAACCCAAAACCAAGCAATAAGAAAAAAACCCCACAAACAACAAAACCCCCAAACAAACAAAACCCAGAAAGTTTATGGGACAGCTTGAATCTCAAAAAATTCATCTGTATTTCCCCCCAGAAGCCAAAAATTGAGGGAGGCTTACACCTTACAACTTTACATTCGCTTCTACAGATAGTTCCTGGTACACCTACTTGGAAGTAATCCTTAACCAACATACAATTGAGAGTGAAGAATACTCCTCATTAATGGGTCCAGATAGGAATTGTACATCATGGCATGCATATCATTCCTACAAACAAAATGTTTAAATTAAGGAAACCCTAGATGTAACTTGCTGGATCTGTAGTCTCTTCAGATCCACCTCATATCTTCATATAGACACCTTCACACTGTGGCCTGCTTTTCTTTGACATGCATTCAGGCCACAGTCCTTGAAATGCTAAACACCCTATAAATAATCATAAAATATAATATACATTACACCTTTCATAATAAATTAGAGTTGATCATGATGATAAAAGCAAAACAAAGGTGTATAAGTGGTCTTTTCAGGAATGAAGAGACAAACTATGAAGGTTTTTACTTAATGATCCACAGACACTGTCCAATGAAACAGAAGATGTGTTTACCTCGATGAAATTTTTTTCTGAACTAAAACTCATGGCATTTCTTTTGAGAGGGCAGATGCATTTGAGTTTCTTAGAATGTATTTTGACCTAAACAATTTTACAGCACCGAGAACCTCAGAAGAATTAATTAAAATTATAAAAAGCCTCTAAGATCCTTTGCATTTATTTTCTTCAGATCTTTAATTTTCCCACACTGAATGCACATGATAGCTCTCTAACTTGATTTCTGGTACTTGTTCATTTTGTTGTTTCTAATTCTTGTGCACAGTAGTTATTTTCTTCCCTACTTTTGACAGTGTTAAACAGAGATTACAAAATGAACAATGTAAGGTTAAATAACTGCATATTTGCAAATCCAGAATAGATTTTTACAATGTAAAAATAGTAATTCCTTAAATTAATATTTTAGGCCAATTTAAGGAGAGAAAAATCTTTAAGAAGTACATAACACAATCCTGTTTACAAAAGCAGATCAGGGTGGTCCTTCAGTTAACTTGGTGGAACCCCCTAGTTGTCCCAAGGCTGAATCCTCTAGTGTAAATAAGAGAATCATGTTACAAATATCATAGGCTGGGCAAAACTTTGTCCTGTCATGCATCCCAACATGAAATGCTACTTTCATTTTTATGGTTTATTTTTATAGCACATATCCTAACAGGAATCAAATCTCTTATCCAAATCCTCAAATCCTCAAACATCATGAAGTGAATGAGGTGCATTGGTTTACCTTTTTGGGAAGAAAAACTTTAAGCATTCTATGTTGCCTTACCAATCCCCTGACATATCTAGTAGCCCTCTTTATTTGAGCCATGATCTCTAGCTCCAGACTGGATTGTGTATTTGTAAAATGAAGCATTCAGAGTTTCCTTGTCTACAGAGCTGGGGAGTCATGATATAATCACTTAAACCTCCTTGCTCCTTTGTTTAAATATTCCTGCTTTAGGAAGTTCATTCAGAAAACATTACATGGATTATTCACAGACACATAAAAACGTTTACCCTTTCATGAGCAGGAACAACCAAATATAATATAATTGAGTTATTTATTCGTCACTACTTTACATAGTGATTGATAGTTACTTTTCCCTTCTAGCCAAAGGTATTACAATTAAGAACAAAATTTTCCCTGTTGTCATTACAAGCAAATCATAATGCTTGCTGAATTAGTAGAACATACATAAGGAACAATATTCAATATAACATGGTAATAATATGTAACGAACCACATTTACATTTTTTTCATTAGCTACAGTTCCCGTATTTCTTCAGTGATATCTTAATTCTTCTTGGAAGAAAATGTTCTATTTCTTCATAAACTCCAGTGGGAATTCAGAATTGTAGTGTTTTTAAAGAAACTTGTATTTTTACAGGTATTTTTGGAATGATATTGAGCTGGTTTTTCTAGATCTGTAATTTTAAAAGAAAACATAGATGGAAGATTTTAATCACTTGATTACATAGTTTCTAACCTGGCTGTTAGAAATCAGATTAATACTAAAACCTGAAAAGAAGTATAGGTAGAATAAAGTAGCTGTTTAAAAACAAGCTCAGGATGTGTCTCAGTTCCTTTAGTTCTATTTGTTTTCATGCACTGTGTGAAATTATCCATATGCTTATTGATTTCATAGTGCACTTTCTAATCAGGCATTATCCAGCTCCTGTTCACAAACATACAACCAGTTCTAGAAGTTGGGGTTTTTTTCTTTTTTTTTTTTTTCTTTTTTTTTTTTTTTTCCTAGGGAGAATGGGAATCAGTGATCTGACTAAATGTTAGTCTTTTATTCCTCCACAAGACAAGTTTTACTCAGCCTATAAATAATTTTAGTTTTTTGATCCTGCAGTTGGGTACTATTCACTGTGCCGTTCATCTGTGATTTTATTTGAAGATGAGTTTTTCTGTGCTTACAACTCTTTCCCAAGGCCAAGATGCTGTTTGCAGTTCCATTGTGCTTGCAGTGGTCTTGTCAGCATTGTCTGAGGAGACTGTAATTTGCTGGTATCTGGGAAAACAGTCTAGGGGAGTATGACTTGTACTTTGCATGTTATGTGTGAGGGAAAAGAACAACCTGGTAGGCAGAGGCATGTCTGGAATGTCTGCAAAACCTTGAGAAAATATTGGGAGAACCGTCCTAGAAGGATGAGGCCTAAAACCAGCTCCCAGATGTCCGTTATCACTTCACCTTCAAGGCTATCTGGCCTGAAGTTATTGTGCACTGCCTATCCTGTCCGAAGTCTGTTCTGTATCGTGCCTTTGCCCCCCCATACCTTATGGTCGTAAATATAGTTAATTGCATACTCCTTCCCCTCCTTTTTAGTTTACAATGTATTCCTTTGATTATTATGCTCCTTCTCAAGTTTATCATAATCCAGTCCCTTAATTATAATGTTCCATCCCAGTTTTAGCATAAACTCAGCCCCTCATTGTAATATATCTATATACATCATGACATGTATGCAATAAACAGATTCTTCATGCCCCTGAGAAAAAGAGTCTCGTTTTTGACCCTAACAGTTATGTTTTAATATAGGTTCTGAGGCATTTGCTACTCTCTGCTGTTAGACACAACATGATGGTTCAGGTGGGGATGTGGTCTCGGTGCCGTTAGTCTTTTGTAGTTCCAACAGGATGAGTCAGGGATTTGCCACTAAAATATGGCATTAAGTTGATATGCCTTTAGGTTACCATTTATCCCTTATCTGTACATTGCAGAGGGGAAGGAAAAAAAAAAACATTTCTAAGACTTTGTGGTGATGTGTTTGGGCACTGGAATAGGCTCCCCAGGGAAGTGATCGTGGCACCAATTGTGACAGAGTTCAAGAAGTGTTTGGACAACGCTTTCAGGCACATGGTGATATTCTTGGGGTCATCCTGTGCAGGGCTGGGAATTGGACTCCATGGTCCCAGTTCAGGACATTCTATGATGTGATTTGAGGTAGAAGTGTCCACCTGAGAATTCCTTTTTCTCCACAGTGATGCAAGAAGGGTACAGGTGAAAACACAAGGCAAAAGAAGTATTTTGGTCATGTCTTTGTGTCTCTTAATGGAAGGTGAGGCTCCCCAGACACTTGTACTTTTCCTCTGTCTGTGAACAGCCTTTTGACACTATATCCTCTCCCACCTTGGGTCCCATTGCTTGCTCCATCTCTGTGCCTTGCTTTACCTTAAGCACATGATTTTAAGTGGATAAAGCTCCTTCGTTAATGTTTATTCCTATCTGCCTGAAGGATTAACTTGAAATATCTGTAAGATGAATCTTTAGGAAGGTGTACTTTTTCCTCCTCTAGTCATAAAGATGTTAAGTTCCTGGGGCAGGCTTTACTCAGTCAGAGCAAGCAGAGACTACAGTTTCTGCTTTGTAGTGAACTTGAGGGAAAAAACCAAAAGCTGCTAGAGTAAAAAGAAGCAAAGATAAGCACACCTTCCATCGAAACTGAGAATATATGAGGGAATTATCAAGGTTTTTCCCTCTTCAAGAGGCAGCTGCAGATCTCTACACTAATGCTGGCATGTATATTCAGATTATAAAATTAGGAATCTGTGTGTTTCTCCTGAATATTTTCCATAAACAGGTTTTGAAGCCTCCAGGGCATTTCAGAAATGTTAAGCAAATAATTTTGTGAATGACTACAGAGGGCTGAGGATATGCAAAGGCTTTCTAGAGTTTACATATATATTTGATATAGGAAAGATTCATGCTTAGGATAGCCACATTTTTAAAATTCTTTTTACTAGCATGTTCTTTCCCCCAAAAGAAGCATATCAAATATATATAAAAAGAAATAAAGCAAGTTGATCTAAAGGAGCTACATCTGCACAAGAAAGAATAGATAAACTTTGCTGACAGGCAAAGCATCAAAACAACTGCAAAGCACAGAGGCTAACAACCTAAGTTGCTTAAAGGTGCATATCTGCTCAAAGTTCATGTAAAGGCTAGTCTGAAATATGGGGTTCATAGCCATTTGTGTAGTCTAAGGTGAGCACCTTTAGGGCAAATTGATCTTAAAGGGCTATTTCAGTGCACTCATGTAGAGGGAATCTAAACATGGACACATATTTTCGGTCAGACGAATCCCAACAGCAGTGTTCATGTAAACCTTTGGTACCACAGTAGAATATCAAGAACAGAGCACTCTTTCCCCACTGTCCCTTGTTCCAGTGAGCCTTCCAGGAGGACCAAATAATCTTCACCTCAGACACAAACATGACAGATAAGGTGTCTGTTTTTCTGCAGAAATACTCCTGTGGCGAGGTGGTATATGCTGGCTTTTTACAAGAAATTCTGAGTTCACAGGAACCTTGCTACAGCAGATTAATCTGGCTTTCTTCCTGCAGTGTTGTGATATAAAATAATTGTGAAACTGTTGAGTTCAATCATAATAAACAGATAGGTATTTCAAATAAACCTTGCGCTTAATCACTGAATTGCACCCCATGTTTTTCAAGACCTAGATTATAGGGAAATTTAAACAAATAATAGCAACACTTCTGCCATGATGTAATGACTAAATCTGAAATTGGTTCATCTTAATTCTATGAAGGGTATTTAATCTTATCTTATGTGCATTATTTCAAAGACACAATAACACAGATATCAAGAAACAAGCTAGTAATGATGGAAATATAGTTACAAACTTAGGTCACTCTTAACTTCATTGTATTCCTCTTCTAGTTTAATTTAAGGAAATGTGCCCTAGATTTTGTAGAAGAAAAGGTCCTTTTGTACAGGAAAATTTCCTTTCAAACTGATGTTTATAATTTATTTCTAATTGGATTTGGAAACCAAGTAATGATAGCTGTAGTATTCCTATTGTATCCAGTACTTTAGTCCTAGCATAAGAAGCATATTGGAAATAGAAACTCATGCAGAAATTTCTTGTCAGAGTTGACAGGTTAAGGAGATAAGCTAGTGCAATTAAAGAGAAAATAGATAAGGTTTTATATTATATTACAACATGAGCCAAGATTTTTAAGTTGGTACTTAAGGGTGAAAAGATAGAAGACTACATGCAACTAAGGGACCTGCTCACCTGAGTGTAATTGCAATTGGAACAAGATAAGCTATCACACAAACATAGCAAACATCTGCTTTGATGTTATTATATAATTTGTAATAATGCCAAATATTACACTGAAATATAATTTCCAGCCTTGGGTTTTTTGTTATTTAAAGTGTTTCTCCATGTTTTCTCATGCTAAAAATCTAAGCTGAGCTCCTTGATTTGACTCCAAAGTACATGCAGCAGAGGAACTGAACTCTGGCAGTTGGGCAAGCATGTGATGGGGACTCACTCCCCCGATGCAACTGGGAATTGCTTCACATGGCACAATGAACACATCCTACTCTTGTTGTTTGTTGATTGTACAGATAGAATTTAAATACTAGCAATTCTATTTCGGGTATTTCATTCCTAAAAATCATCTATCTTGGAACTGCTCTCACACCATTTTCAGTTGTCCACCTTGTCCAAGATATTTGTTCACAGTAGGAAGCCAACATGCTTCTTTCCTCTTGGAGAGCTCCATGAAAAAATAAATAGTTGCACACCAGATACATCTAAGAGGTAACAGAATAAAGGCAAATATTGGTGAAATGACAGCAGGACCTAAGTTGCAACATTAAGATAGAACTTACCCAGTGTTAGGGACATGGTGTGCCACTTGACAAAAATTTTGAGTTTTAATCTATTTGTGTTTCAGGCTCACTGACAAAAATCACTACAGCTCTGGACTGTTAAAGTGAGTTAGGATCCAGGAGTTGCCAGTATGCCAGAGACTTGATACACTTCTTTTCACAACTGCACGTTTTCTTAATAAATAACTCAACAGCTTATTCACACTTGGGTATTAGCGATTGTGAGCATGAATTTCTTTACTTAGAGAGGCTGAAAATACCTGTTCACAAACATAGTTAGTCACTAAAACTCTAGCTTACTGCACAGTAATGTAAATTAGGATAACAAGACAGCTCAGAAAAAAAAAGAAATAAAAAAAAAAGGGTGAAGGTTAGATGAAATTAACCTACTGACTGCTTCTTGTTTCTTTTGTTCTTCATCCTGTGTTTCCTTTCAGGCAGACGTATACTCCAACTTTTGAACTAGCACATCTAATGGTTTGTACTGTCTCTGTGTGGTGGTTTGGCCCCCGACAGTAGACAAGCAGCAACAGAGTAGTTCCTCCACCCCCAGCAACAGGGGTGAAAATAGGAAGAATAAGAGCGAAAAAACCCTCACAGATGAAAATAAAAACAATTGAATAGAAGATAAGATGAGAAAAGGGAAAAAAAAGAATCACTCACCCCCACCTCTGCCAGACAATCAGTCTCCAAATGGTAGTCACCCCAAAAGCCACTATAACGAGCCCCTATCTCCTTTTTTAACACTGAGCATGACATTGCATAGTATGGAACATCCCCCTAGCCATTTTGGATCATCTGTCTTGGCTCTGTTCCCTCCCAGCCTAGGAATAGTTTCACAGATGTACATCCACAGTCTTTTCTCCAAGTGATACTGTTTCATCCACCAAAGGAAAATGAGTTCCAACCCAGCTAGACCCAGTAGACTCTGTGTCCAAAGGGTCTGAGTATGACTTTAAAAATCATGGACATACCAGAAACAGGTGCGAGCACATGATGGATGCAGCTCATATGACCAAAGGAAGATGTCTCTTCTCTAGCTACATATGATTGCCTTTACAGTGAATAATGTCAAAAGAGATGCCTATAGAGCACAGTTTAGCTGGCTGACTTTGGGAATTTCAGTCACTCATGCTTAAATAGAAGCAGTTCATAGGATTTGGGTCTGGGAATTCAGACATCAGGCCCACAGTGTGCATGAGGTCTGAAGTATTAGACTTTCATCAGAGCCCATCAAACTCTGCAGCAGCTGTTTACTTAAATGGGAACCTGTCACAACTATCCTCTGCAAACAAAGAAATTCCCCAAACAACCTTCTCTTTAACCTCTCAGTTCTGCAGAAGTATGTATCTGGAGTTTACTTCCATGCCAACAATTAGCTTCACAAGCTGCAAGTGTGGGGAAAGAAACAAAATTAAGGAAAGACACAAACCTGTGTAAGTAGTAGGAGGGAGATTCATCCTCCTTGACTAGAAGTAACCAAGGTAGTAAAATGCCTTGGTGGTTGCCCCACACCTTGTGATTCTGTGAGTGCTATTTGGGACTTTGTGTCCTCAGGCTGATTTATCAGCTTCTGTCAGCAGCAGACGTCCTTTTAGGAGCCTACAGAGAAATGCAGTTGTGAATCCCTTGGCCTTGGGAAAACTTGAACGTGACATACACCTTGCCAGTGATGGATAACAGCTGTTTTGGGAACCAGTTATGAATCTCTACCAAACCAGATAAAAATCTTTCCAGGGCAGCCTTGAGCCTGTGATTAGCCATTCTTTAGCTGGCTAAAATCAGGTTTCTTCCTTCTTTCCTTTTTTTCATCTCAAGAACCAGGTATATGATGTAAGGTACTTGCATCCACAGGCTGGAAAGAAAATAAGGGAGAAAGAACAAGCAAGCAAGCAGTGATGCAACAATAAACTGAGTTCAGAGGTGATGGACTTCCAGGATTCAGTGGATGTTGCCTGCTGCCAGGCAGTGATGCTGTGATCCAGTGGTTCTTGGGTTGAGAGTCCTAGACTCTGATACTCAAGAATACAGTTGTGGGTTTTTTATGGCAACTTCTAGACATTTCTTGACTGAAAGTGGAAACTTCTGTTAGAATTTTTACTTTATTTGGTCTATAAATTGTTGGATTCAATCCTGTGTGTGTCAGAAATACAACTGGTGCAGCAAGAGGATAATAGAATTTTTTTCCTGCCTTTTGACGCTTAATGTAAATTTTATTATTTTTTTAAAATAAAAGCAACGACATAATAAATTCAATAAGGATGTAATAAATAAATCCTAAGGTAGAAACATTTTCCATGGTTTCTGAAAAAAAAAAAAAAAAAGCCAAGCAGCAAAGCTTAGCATTACAAAGCAATAGCTGGCATAGTGTATTCAAAGCACGAACTGAATACAGCAAGTATTAAAAATTTTAACTCTTCTACCACAGAAGAAGGTAATTCATTTTAGAAATAAATTCTTATTTTCCCCCTTGAGAAAATTCCTTATTAGCATTTAAAATAGTAATGGACTAGAGGGAGTGCAGAGTATATTTTAAGTAACAATTTCGATACAAATATAGCTAAAGCCTATTTAGCTATGCATTTCTGTGCATCTATCATCAATGTATCTAACTACTGTTGCTCCCAAGATTTCATTTTCATTGATTAGTGGCATTTAAAACAAATGTGTTCTAAACACTGGTGGAATTATTTTCCACTTGAAGCATAGAAATATTGGAATATCAATTCAACACTTTTCAAGCTGCAGCTCAGATACTGTAGTAAATTACCTGTTCTTGCTCTATGACTAAAATTCTCTTTCCCACAAGACAATTAAAGACTTGTCTATGTTGTTTGCATGCAAGAGAGTTCCTTCTGAGATCTTGCAATGGTCTTCAGTTTTCCATAACAGTCCCAAAAAACATGAAAAGGGGATTCTGGTTCTGGAAGAGCTGGAGTGAGTGATAGAAGAGATGATATAGCCATGTCAGCTGAAACATGCTGACTTTACTCACAACTGACTGTACCAATTTCAGGAGTGTATCTAAATTCAGTGCTACGTTTACTGTAAGACTCTCAAATGCTAGTGTCACTTTTTAGAGAAGATAACCCAGGGTCAAAACAGTGTTTTGTAGGAATTTTAAAAAACACCATCCCCTAAACAACACCAAAGCCTAATGATTTTTTGGGTAATACAGAACCATTTAATCTTAAAGCTGAGCTGGAGGCAGATGCTTGAGTGGGCTTTCTTGAGACATTTTCAGCTCCATGTTTTGTTTTTGATTTTTTTCTAAGAGAAGTAACTAATGGCATAACATTTTCTGGGCTTAGTCCTGTTCGAAATGGAGAACACAGAGAAGGATTTGAATAATTCAATCAGTGTCTTTACTGACTGTGTTGTATATATGAATTTAGAGCTAAGTTTCCAGACTGAAAGCCAGGCTGTTACCAGTTCTGTAGGTATGATCTGGAAATAGAGAAATGTCATCATCAGGGCTGTCAATTCAGCAGTTGAACAGAAACAAGACTCATGCATTATTGAAAAGACTGTACTCTGCATACATTTTAAATACACTTTACTATTACAGAGTCTAAAGGGCAAGATATCAATCATTTCAGATGCTCTCACCTGGTGAGCTCGAGTCGATGTCAGGGCTTCACAAGTGCTGTTCTCTGTCTCAGTGTTGCTCAGTGTCTGGGTGGGAAGAAGCTCCAAGGGCAGGTATCCTGGGTTGGCAAAGTTCAATAACAATTTTTATTGTAAGGAATCCCAGTAACTATTTGTAGCAATTGCAGTTTTTTACAGGTTTTCTTATTATTACAAAATAATTCATATACATTTATTGTCAAAATTATCAACATGAAGTTAAAACATCTTTATAATTCACAGTGCTAGTTGTGTGTTTCAGTCAATTAATGGGGATGAAACTTGCACTAAGGTGTTTTCAAAGTTAATAGCAGATGATTACTTGGTACTGTCATCTGCATATCACTCATCAAACCTATCAAGCAAACAAAAGCTGTGGTGCTTTTATTTTCTACTTGATGTTTTAAATATGTATCTCATTATTTAACTGTCCATTAAAGTCACCTCTTTTATTGCTCTGAAATAACACAGTTGCAACAAATATGTTAAAATAAGAGTAGAGATACAAATTTAAATCAAAACAAGGACATCTGTAGTGTAGGTTGTCACTTCAAGTGAGTGGAATGACAGTTGAAATAAGAATTTCTTTGCTTTTGTCAGTTCTCATGAGACCCTTAACAAAAAATTAATGTACTGTGAAGTCATTTCTTTAACTTTCATTGCTTGAATAAAATATAACTAGAATGGCTACAATGAAAACTGAAATTAACAGAAAAAGGAATATAAAGATTTGATATAAAACCTGTCCCTAGAGGCCATAGAACAAGTACCCCAACTTACATGTCTTTTGTAGAAAACACATAATTTTTCCAAGCAAAATTACTCTGTGCATTCCTGTTCAGTGTTTGTGTGGTAGATGATTTTACTGCTGAAATGCAGGCCAAAAATAATGTAACTTGTTGAAAGTGAATTTGAAAAAGAGAAACTAAAATAAGTTTAAAATGTATGTTAATATGGTAAGCACTGGGGTCATGGTTATTGTCAGCCAAGTTACTTGTCTTACTTAAGCAGAATTTGGGAAGAAAACAATGTATTTAATTATGCTGAAGAATCAGTAGTAACATTGCCCTAGAAAAGTGCTTGGTGCTGTTCTTATTATTATCTCTGATGTGAATGCATAGCAGTTAGATGCATATTGGAGAAATGCTTCATACTTAATGATGTGAAGTTAATATGAGACTTCAACATTTTACCAATACAGTTGTATTTTCTTTTTTTTTTTAAAAGTCTACTCTAATTTCCTACAAGTTCTAAGTGCTTATTTAAAGAACTTGCTTCCTAAAGTCAAAAATGTCAACGTTCTCTATGGCTGAGAAGAGTAAAGGTAAGGTATCTATCTTTTTACATTCTGGTCACATCAGACAACCCACTTCATTATTTCCTCTTTTAGTATTTATGTCCTTCTAGTCTACAGCTGAGGTCCTCTTCTCAGTCCCAAAGCCTTCACATCCAGACGGTTAAACTGCAATAGACTCTTCTTATTCTGTCCTCTTTTTCCTTCTAAGAATCCTGTTTTTCTATTCCCTCCTGATTATAAATTCTCTCATATGTATGTGTATGATTTCATCTGTGTATGATTCGAAGTGATTCACTATTCTCATATACAAAGTAATCTTTTCATTTTTTTTGGTCTGAAAAATTCTTCCCTCCCTCTCCCATCCCCATTTTCTAGATAGTAAATAATATTCTTGAAACTGAATCACATAGTCAAAAACTGTGAGCATTAAAGCATGTTATACATTGTTGGAATTCAAACTTGTCCAACATTTTTCCAGGATTATCATAGAACTTACATTTTTTAAAAAAATATTACATTCAGATGATAAGATAGTAAAGTGGCACTTCACATAGCCCGATTGACTCATGAGCAGAATTACTCTTTTGTATGAACACTTATTTGGTGATAGCAGAAGTAAATAACTATGTTGAGAGCTATATGCTCATATTTTCCATTTAAATAGGATAAACATTCTTATAACAAATGTTATAATTTTCATTGTGGTAACAAAGTTGCACAATGAAGATTTATCTTCATTTGCGTCAAAATTTATAGTTATTGGGAAGCTCCAAGAGAACTGATTTTGCACAAACACAAAAAGACTTAAAGAAAATGTAAAATAATTTGAGATTATATGTTTTACCTTTGCTTAGTTATGATAAAAATTCTTTGTTTTCATATAAACTGTACCAGTGTAAATGATTGTTTTATAAGCCTGAGGAAAAAAATAGTGGTATTTCTACATTTTGTTTATACTGACTTTATATTTGGTAAAGTAAGAGAAGAGAATTCATCATTTTCCACATAGGAAAATCTATTTCATAAACTGTAAGAGCTTCTGTACACTTTCAAATCTTAATAGTCTATGTTTATACTTCCCTTAAAAATATAATCATTATTATTACCAGTCAACTTAGAAGAGATACTTCTTTGGTAATTTTAAAAAAGGGTATGAAAAGACCCTGAATATCAGCTACTTCTAAACTATTATTCCATATTTAAGAATATCAGTCTCATATTTTCCAGGTTTGCAGAGAACAACACATTTCACTGTTAAGTGCCAATATTCCACTTTGTCCCTCAGCTCAGAAAATGCACTCGGAAGTTCTGATTGTGCTTGGTACCATAAGAAGCAGTGAGGAACTGAGACCAGGCTTCAGTAAAGAGTGTTATGTGTGATGAGTTCACTAACTTTCTTTAAAGGTTGTCTTGCTTGCAATAGTGTTTAAATACTAAGGAAAGAATTATTTTATAAAATGCTATATATGTGTGCTTCTTTTTATATTGAGTGTATGACCTCCAGGGGCCCATCCAACCTGATTTGCCAAATCAAGGTTTACAATTTTAATTTTTCTCTTTATGGTTACACTTTATATCCAGTTCATGTAAAAAAGATTGCTGTTGCTTCTGAAGAAATAATTTGCTTTCTGCTAGAGAGTACCTGAAATCCTTTTAAACACAGACATGGTTAAATAAGAAACTGTCTTTATTATAGCAAAATAAAAGCTTAATTTCTTAACTATGAAATTGGAAAAAAGTTGCAAGGCAAAAAACCCACAAAGAACCCAAAACAGCAAAGTACAGTTCTAGATCACTGTTAACATCAAAAATCTTTAACTGCTCCAGACTATGAACTCGGCTCAGCATGTAAAGCACAAGAGTTCTCTTCCTGATTCCTTCCTCATGAGCTACCTTATGCCAGACCAGTGTCTAAGGCCACTTTAGCTCCTTCTCAGTTGTAGGCATATGATGACACAGACATTTCAATGTCCATTATGCTTTTCAGATGCATTTTCCTGTAGTCCAAATCCACATAAATATAAATGCAGCAGAAGCAGGAAGCCGGTCTGGGTGTCTTGATCCTGCTGAGTTTCAGTAAGGCACTAGACCTGTGTGATTCCCTGTTTCCACTTTACAGTCCTGGAACATAATTTCAAACTTTCCAATGCTCATTTGCAGAGGATTTGGGGCTGTGAGTATATTAAGAGGCAGACCTATTGGCAATAAGTTTCTGTTGGCAACCACTTTCCTTATATAAGACTAATTCAGTGTTTTCTTTGCCTGGTGCAGAAGGAGTTTCACTGAAGCTGTGTTTTGTGACTTTTAGAGACTTCAAAAAAAGTAACTGAGCTTTGTTTAACATTCCTATGAGGCTGCTGATGTAAATAATTTGCTTCATTTTTAGTAGTATCACATTTGCAAACAAAAAAATTAAGAGGTTAAGTTAATGTAGCCATATGCATTCTTAATAAAGCCATTCTTCATTTACACCGTTGGTTGAATATAAAGGCTGATTTTTTTCTGGTTAGTTTCTGCTACAGGACACAGGTTTTCATGATGAGTTAAAAGGTATATTTTAGATTCAGCTGCAAGAATTTATCTTTTTTAAATAATTCTGGTCCTGTCAGATAATTATAATGTGTCTTCCCTAGCAGTAATGGGCACCACAGGAAATAAAACTGCAGTACAGACTTAATCAAATCTGAAAGACAAGGTCATTGGAAAGTTAAATGCTATTTTTTCTCCATATTGACATGTTCCACAAAAAGACCTATGGTCAAATGTAAGATAATGTGCTGAATCATTTGCTCATAGTTTTCATTAGAGACATCCAATTATTTATTAATTACATAAGAGCCGTAGCCATACTAAAGTGTGCATTGCTGAGACCTCCAGTGTTTTTCAGAGTAAAACCCTGTAGTGTCTGCAGTTCAGTATCTGTTTATTTTCAGTTTTTATCCATTAATGCCATTCACATATTTAATATATGCAAAGGCTCTCTTCAATCACAACCGTTTCATTATTAAGGTCCTAAAATTTAAATAACTGACAGAAATTTCATTCTGCATGATTTTAACTTGCTTCATATCTTCATTTTCTGCAAACAAAAACTGAAAGCAGTGCAGCTCAAAGGCCTAGACTCTTTTGTTTGAACTAAAGGAATAAAAGAAAGAGCAACTTCATCAAAGGTCAGATCTTCCCTCCTATCCTTTTTGAACTGGGGAAAAGGCTGACTTGAAGGAAAATCTGTTAGGTTGCTATGAACTATGCTTTTGAGGGGAAGTTATTGCTCAAATCTATGGGCTGTCCCAAAGGACTCCAGGACTACATTTTTATCCTTCTGTCTGAAGTTACTTTTTACCTTGTTCTAGGGACCTGAACATGTGTGTCAGAAAGAAGGGAAAAGGAAAAAAAAGAGGAGAGGAGAGGAGAGGAGAGGAGAGGAGAGGAGAGGAGAGGAGAGGAGAGGAGAGGAGAGGACAGGAGAGGAG
>JAWWEU010000040.1:27246195-27263924 GCA_035583155.1 Acropternis orthonyx | reverse complement strand
GAGGAGAGGAGAGGAGAGGAGAGGAGAGGAGAGGATTTTGTCCATGATTCAGGAAGGCTGGGCCTGTCTGTGCACCATAGCCTAGAAACAAGTTTATTTAATTTCTTCTCTTTCTGTTTCTCAAAAGGCATTTTTGATTATGAGAGAGGGTCCCAAACCCCCCAATATTCCTGTCTATGAATCCCTGCTTTTTAACCTGAAATGTAAAATTGCTCTCATAGCCTCAGAGATAAATACTCATAAATATGTTCAGTCAGTAGAGGATTCATTTAGTGTCAAAATAATCAGACAGAGTTTTTGACAGACAGGTGACCCATCATCCAAATGAAAATTTCTTTTCAAGAAGGGTAGAATCCATCAGCCTCTGATGTCCTTAAAGTCTGGCTTAAAAGTTGCAGTTGAAACAGCTGAAAATTTTGGTTTGTTTTGCTTTGGTTTGAGGGGGTTTGTTGGTTGGTTATTTTTGGTTTTGTTTGTTTTTATTTTGTGTGTGTGTTTGTCTTGTCTTTTTTTTGTCTTGCTTTGTTTTGTTTTGTTTTGTTTTGCCTCGAGAAGGGTTGGGTTTTGTTTGGTAACAACAAATCAAATTGATTACAAACTTTTTAATAAAAGAAAATTTTAGATGATTTTTTTTTCAAAGCAGGAGTTCAGTTGTAGACATGACAGCATATTATATAGATCAGAAGGTTAAACTTGTCATGTACTTGCTTTTCTCCACATAATATGATAGGAGGAGTATGCATAGAGGAAATATAGGACATTTTTTTTTCTGCATGAACCACAGTTCATTTCTATGATACTGGGAGAAAATAACTCTGGATTCTTTTTCTTTGCTGTTGTTTCATCTTTTGCTGTGTATTTCTTCATAATATGAAGAAAAAAAAGATTCATGATAAGTGGCAATTGCTACCTGATATATGAGTCCTCCATCTTTTGGGTGCCACCAAATTTTGCAAATAGCTGACAGGCTATTTTTTTCACCATTGACAGTAAGAATAGGTTAATAATTCAAAAGTAGTCTTATGCAGTTTACTTTTTGTTTTCATTTGATATAGGAAAAGCAACTGATGACATTAATACCTAGAATTTATGTGGCACAAGACATGAAGAATATAAAACTTGCTGAAATTTTACAGAGTGGAGTAAATTGCCAGATACTTAGAAATAAGTTTTTTTTATGTCTTCCTAATATTAAATTATTGGGAACTGAAGAAATAGGCGATTCTGATGTTTAGAATACATAAATAGCCATATGTAGAAGTGTATTCATTTTGCTTATTGAATTGTGGTTATATTTATGTTGCTTCTCAGCAGTTAAGAAAAAAAGGCAATTTGTGTTCATGCTGAGACTGCTACTGCTAAATAAAAAAAGGTGCAACACAACAAAAGACATGTTAGAGTTCCAAGTGTGAACAGTTTCACCTCAACCATATTAGTATTTTTAATATAAGGGTTCTGGTACACATTGTTCAAAAATGCCAAGGCTGCTTCTAAGCTCTCCTTGACTTGCTTCCTAGTTGGGAATAGTCAAAACATAGAAAGCTTGTGAAACTCGCAGAGTTAACAGTGAGCCACAGAGCCTGGCTGCCCAGGATGCTCCCAGAGAATGGAATAGGCTTAGTAAGGTGCAATTAGGCTCCCAGTTCTGCAAATAGAGAAATGCAGTAGAGAAATGGGTCATCCTGCACCATTGTTAGGAAAGGAACAGAGCATGTCAATCTAAAATTATCCACTGCTAGGGCTGGCATATGTGTATCTCACATTATCACTGTCAACTATATCAACTAGTATATTGGGAGACAAATCCTTAGTAGTGTTCTATAGGTAATTTAGTGAAAGAAGTTAGTTTTGGTTAGGAATCCTAGGGCCTAGGGCAGTAAGGGGTAAAAAGGTTATATTCACAGAGTGTAAGGGATAAACTGTCTGACAAATCTTGTCCTGTCATGCTTTTTTATTTGTTTAGGTAATCCACTGGGACTTGTGAACACCAGAGCTTCAGGTGAGAAATCATTACGTTCTCACAGCTATCATAGCTGTAAGATGCTCAATAAGGATTGTCAGTTAAGTCTCACTTTCCACACCCACAGAGAAAAGGGACATATATTTCACATTGTGAATAGTGTAAAATAAGAATCAAAGCCAGGACTTGTCAAACCCTTCCAAAAGAGGTTATAGCTGAATACATATACATATATCATGCAAATAGGACCTAGGAGTTCAAATCAAACTCTTATCAGTTCCCCTCTATGTGACACATTTACAAGAAAAGGTGTGTGAATGTCTAACTTTTTTTTTAAGTTACACTTGAATTGTGTATAATCTTGTCAGGAGGAAAAGCCCTAAGTGGTCTCACTTGGTCTTGCAGAGTCCCTTACTTTCTTTTATGCACAGCATATATGAAATCTAAACCAAAGGAAGCACTTGACACTTTGTACCTTTGCTACAGAAGTGGTGCTACATTTTGGTTTTGGTGCACTGCTTCTCCACCCAGAGTGGAAGTGCCAAGTGGCTTGGTTCAAAGGTGGCAGTGCAGGGAGCACTGGCCCAGCTCAGTGACTTGTGTGCATGTTGGGAGACCAGCTTTGCACAACCTAGTGCAGGCTTGGGACACAGACATTGCTCTTTGGTGGAATTGTGTGTGCACTTGCTGGCTTACCATACTTCTATAGCACCATAATTTAGAATACATTTGGAGAGTGAAATTTATTTATTGACATTTATGTTAACACCTTCTTGGACGTTATTTTATTCATTTTTGTTGGCTTTTCCATATTCAAATTAAATTATTTATATAGTTTGTAAAATGAGAAGAAACCTGAAAAGTAGCTTATCTGCCTTCTGAAAAAAATATTACAAGAAGGACATGAAATAAAAAAAGATTTGTTAGTAAACTTTGTGCTTTTAAACAGATACACACCTGCTCCTTTTTGTTTGTTTGTTTGGGGGTTTTGTATGTGGTTTTTTTTGTTTGTTTGGTTTTTTGTTTGTTTGGTTGGTTGGTTTTTTGTTTTTCTTTTTTAATTTTTTAATTCCAAGAATATGAAGGACGTTTGGTAAGAATAACCCTGAGTTGAAGTAGAAGAAATAGAATGGCTAGTTGAATGGACTGTTTTGGACTACTTTTTTCACACAAATCAAGACATGAATTTCTGTGATGTTTTTGCTGGTGCACCTAGGGCAGGATGTTGCAAATAAAATACAATTGAACAGTTCTTTTGTGGTTGTATTAGCAACTGCTAAAAGGTAGCACATCTGAAACTAGAGAGGGGGAATTTCAATTTGTCATTATTCAGATGGAAATATCAGGAAGAAGGAAAAGAGCCAAGCAATGTGGTAAATAATAAACAAAACCACCTGAAATCTGTCAGTATTAGAATCAGGGAAACCTCAGAGACATATTCAAGTTTATCAGTCAGTAATATGGAGAAAGCCTGTAAAACTTTAGATCACACAGTGATTAGTTCTACAGATATGCTACTCAAGAAGCATATAGTGACAGAAAGGAGCTGTAGAAGTAACAAGGATGGAAGTATGTATCTGTGACAGAAAAATTAATGATGGAAATGACTAACATAAACTAAGTAGTAAAACATCTGAGAGAATAATGAAGTAAACCCAAATGACAACTGCAAGATACATGACCAATACAGACAAACATAATAGCCTTAAAAAGGAAAAGGAAATGAAAAATCTTCTCAGTTACAATAAGAAGAGAAAAACATAAACTTGCAGACAAGATGTGACCTCGTTTTACACCACCAGTACCTGCAGGAAGCTGTTATGATGGAATTCTACCTCCTGAGTGTCAGAAGCATTACTCTCTAGTTACTCCTAACATGTGAAAGGTATGAGGCTCAGGCAACACAAGTAGAAGGGAAATTTTTGTGACAGCAAAGGGAAATATTTTTATCACAAGCCATTATTACACTGTGGATCTCTTTACCTCAGAGTATAAAGAAAGTCAGAGGTCTAAATGACTTAAAAAAAACCAGGTAATTTTTTGGCACTAAGACCTGGAGTTTGACTACTAACACTCACTGGAACCTTTTACCAGAAGGAAGAATATTCTGTGCTTGCCCTTTTACTTTTTTTTTTCCCCCCCCTAAATACCTGTGGTGGGATACTGTACTAGGCTGACTTTTGACTTGATGACTTATGGAAATTGTGATCACAGAAGCATTTTAGGCAAGAAAAAATATGTCAGTGAATTGAATTCATCATGACTGTATTTTTTTCCAGGATACAGATAACCGTTTAAAACATAATTTTAAGCCGATTAAAAGAGTTTCTGTTTATTTAGGAATTTGTTATCAATCCATCACTGTTTGAGTAACAACAGAAAGGTTGTCACTTTACATTTAAGATATTTGCCTAATAAACAGAAAGATGAAACAGAGAAAAGTCCAGCTTGATATGTTGCAGTGTGGGAGCCAGACAACAGGCTCCCTGTTTATCCCACTCTTGAGGTGAGTATCAGCAAAGTATAGCAATGTGGGCCTTCTTCAACAGCACAAAAAAGAGATAATAAGTCTTGCTCATGTAGAGGTGGTATTCGAGTATGTAAAAAGGTGTCAGACTCAATAATATAAATCACTGTAAAGTTTCAGATGTTCCTCCTTAGAAAGTGAAGATACTTTCAACTTAGAAGCAATAATACAGTTTTTCTGAATAAATTACACTAACAAAACCCCAAGAAGCACTGTCTTCTGCAATGAAAAAGAATGTTTATGTTCTGGGTTTAATTTTAACCAAATATTTCAACTTAATCTCTGAACAAATCAACAATTCTATATGGAAATCTAATTTTATTCTTATTGGGGCAGCCAAATGAATAATGGAAGAGAATAAAATCATTATTCTCAAGAAAAATGGCCTTCTAGATATGGATAGTAAGAAATATATTTTAATTCCACTGTATGTTTGGTCTATATACTTTTGACCTGTTTATTCTTCTTGTTAAGTAAAAAATTACTGAATGTTTACATTACTTCAAAATGGTTGCTAAAGAAGCTTAAGTCCTTCCTGTTTTGGTCGTTCATGTCATTAATATGCTTGCTTAATGAAACCTGACTCAGGAAGGCAAGTACTTTAGTTTTAGATTGGATTTTATGCACTAATGAGTCAAAACAAGCAACAAATCACCTCTCAAACACTTGAGCCATTGAGAATAACCATCAAAATCAGCACCAACTTTTACTTATCAACTGAAGATTTCATAATGGTTATAGGGTTAATAGTGTTCTGGTCCTTGTGGACACTAACAGTGAATACTTTTATGAGCACATATTCATGAGCATGTTTTGTATTCAGGCTATGTCCATATGTTTATCTGCTGTCCTCAAGGCCCTCTTAAAAATATGTTGCATCTCATGAGGATACCATGGGAGCACAACTTCAGGTATAATAACTACTTGCCATCACATTCAGTCATGTAACGTGAAAGATATTAGTTTGCCTGCAATGTGTGTGTAATTCAATAGTAAGCTTATATAGCTTAAACTGGATGTCCTCTTGGGCTTTTAGGTTGTTTCCAATTAATGACTCTGCTTACAAATAAAGATAAATAATGGGACAGATAAATGAAGTAATTTTGGGAGTCCAACATTTCCCTGCATTTCTAATCAAAGCTGTTTTACACAAAGATGTATATTCTGTGCTTCAGTCACTGAACTCTAGTAAAGTTTATCTATACAGATCTCATATAATTTTTCAGCAAGTAACCTCTATAGCAGTTTCAAATAGATATTTTTGTCTACCGCTGATATCCATTGAGGTTTAAAAAAAACCTACTAGAATGATGTAATATAATGTTTCTTATTTTCCCTGTAATTCAATAAACATGTGAGTGTGTGTGCACATACATATGTGTGCATGCATATGTGTATTTGCCCAAAATGTACATGCATACATATGTGCATATGTATATTTATGTATGTATGTGTGCATATATGTATACATGTATATAACTATGTACTACTGAAAGTGGTTGTTCAATGTCAGTTTACCACCTTATTATGAAAACAAGATCATCCTTTGCAGTCATCTTGGTATACACTGGAAACTACCAGATTGATAGAAAGGGTATAGAGAGCAACCATCCCATAACCCTTTAAGGTAGTTCATGTAAACCTTAGTTGAGACATATTAGGAGAAATTTTACACTATGCACTGCAATTTCCCATTTTGTGTTTCTTCTATGAACAGATTCCAACTTCAGGGCCATTAGACCAAACTATTTCATGAACTAAATCCAAATTGGCAGCTGGGAATGGCAGTTTTATTGCTGACGGTGAAATGACTTCACATTCCAGTGCAGTAATTTAAAACAAGCATTACTTGTTTTTCATGACTATGGCTTGTAGGCACTCTACAGGTGTATATTTTTCATGTTTTTTTGCCATTTTGGGATATGGTATTGCCATATTGCCATGGTTTAACCCCAGTAGGCAGCTCAGCACCACACAGCTGCTCAGTTGCTCCCCTCAAGATGGGATGTGGGAGAGAATCAAAAGAGTAAAGGTGAGAGAACCTGCGGACTGAGATAAAGACAGTCGAACAGGTAAAGCAAAAGCTGCACACCCTAGCAAAGAGAAACAGGGAATTCATTCACCACTTCCCATGGCAGGCAGATATTCAGTCATTTCCAGGAAAGCAAGACTCCATCACGGTTAATGGCAACTGGGGAAGAAAAACACCATCACTCTGAAGGTATTTCCTTTCTTCTTTTTCTTCCCCTAGATTTTATTGCTGAGCACATCAGTATAGTCTGGGATATTCCTTCAGTCAACTGGAGTCAGCTGTCCCACCAGTGTTCTGTGGAAAACTTTTGCCAACCCCAGCCTCCTCACTGGTTGAGTAGTACAAGAAGGAGAAAAGGCCTTGACTTTGTGTAAGCTCAGCTTATATAATATCCCTGTGTTATCCAAATGGTTTTGGTCAAAACTCCTAAATACAGCCCCATACCAGCTACTATGAAGAAAATTAACTCTATCCCAGCCAAAACCAGCACACCATTAAACATCATCCTTGTGATTTACAGAAAAAAGAAAAAAAAAGAAACACAGGCTTAGTATTTTGATTCTGTAGAAAAATAATTACTTGTTTAAATACATTAACACAAAGAGAATAAGATAAGAAGATTAATATTTCAAAAAGCAAAAATATTAAACCAGGACAAATTCCAGGAATGTCTGTTCACAGAGTCTTGAATCATATATTTTCCATTCTATTCAAAACAACCAGAAAGATGTACTTTGCTGAAAATACAGTCCAAATTGTATTTTATGGAACTGTTTTGATAAACAGGATATACTAACATCTCTTTATTTTAAAATGTGTGGAGAATCTCTAAATCCAGTGTGGTTTTCACATTTCTCTGTGAAAGGCTTGCCATCTAAGTCCTGAGAACTTCTAAGCTCCTGTCCTTATACTGAAAAGGAAAAAAAAAAAAAAAACAAAAAACCAAACCCAACAGCTTAAAGAGCTTAAAATACTGATAACTGTATTAGAACAGAAATTCAGAGCATAATTGGTCCTAAATTTAATTACATGGGGTATGCAGGTTGAAGAAGATCACTGCAAACAAAGAATGCTTATATGGGGTTAAGCTAAGGTCACAGGAGAAAATGCAACTGCACAGTGAGGCAAAAATGGTATGAAAATGTGTCTGCAGAATATAAATTTTGGGATAATTGTCATGGCTTCCAAAAAATTTGAAGACATGAGACATAAAATAGCAAAGGTATTTGCTGAAGCTGAGATATCAGTTTTATGTAAACATTTTATAGTTGAACTTATCAAAAGTGATCACAGGTCTTGTTGATGCCAGTGTTTACAATTTCACTCAGAATCTGAAGAGAACAAACTCAATTTCCTGACACTACGGTTGGGTGAGGGAAGATTCAACAAATTAGGAATTCCAAACCTAATAACCACAAGCACTTTATGTTTCTGTTGACAAAATAGATAAACTGTAGAACAATGCTTAATGATCAGGTACATTAATAAACTACAGAATAACGCTGTGTTCATTTTGCCATCTTCCATCTAAATCATTCACTTGCATTTCTTTAAGAGCAAGAGGGTTTTACGTAATTTGACAGTTGTCAGAATATTGGGAAATGGAGAGTATTAGAACAGATGAATATCACACAATAGACTTTCAATGGAGTATGATAGAGGAAAACTGCAGGAAAAGAGTCAATATTGAGGATTAATGTACTAAACTGTGAAGAAAACTCCTTGAATATCTGGCAGTGCCAGGTCTGCAAAGGAAAGACAATAGTTATAGCTGGACTTTTATTTAAAGCTCAAAAAACAGCCTGAACTGATCAGTCAATGAAGGCTATTATGTAACTGCACATGTTTTTAGCTATGACAAAGAGAGCTGAGTGCATTTTACTTCTTTTCTGCAAAGGACTCTATTTAAATGCAAAGGCAATTGCTGCAGCCCAGATAACATGGACTGAAACACTGAAACAGGAATGCATTGCATTGCCTTGCCCACTACAAGTATATTCTCTGAGTATTATGCTTAAAAACTTCTTAGTTGCTTTTGCAACTAAATAATGTTATTTTCTATTTCTATACTGTGGGTCCTTTCTGTGCTGCGTATGTGAAAGTACAGGCAATATTTCAGTATTGATGCAAAAGTACCCTTAGAACACGTTACATGTAGTTATTGAAGGGAACTACTTTCTGCCTTGGAAAAAGGTGTTCAAAATATACTCCTTATAAATCGTCACAATTGGATATTATTAGAAAATAGAATATAGTAACCCCTTTGAAAGCATACAAGGTGTTGCTGGTTCAAAAACAAAGGACAATCTGTGAATTAAAGCTGGGAATGGAGCTCAAGAGGTTTCAGCCCTTCTTTTTGTTAGGGCAGAGCCTTATGGGTGAATTTTGACAGGTAAACCCTTTTTCCATCATTTCCCATTGACATCCTTGATACCCGTGAGATTAATTCTCCCACACTTTCAAATTTGCAGGGAATTAATTTAGTTAGTGTGAGCACCATCCAGTCATACGTAAAATAATGTCTAATATAATCTTGTTATTTTGGAACTGAAAATGGTTAGCGTGAAATAATGCTACAAAGTAAGATTTATGGGATAAGCAATCATGAGAGATTTTGGGCACAGCTTGCCTGTATACAGATAAGCAAATCCTGTTTCACTGACGTCACTGAAGTGGCATACACATATACAATCACTAGAATGGAGTCCAGCTTGTCATTTAATCCCAGGGTTTTTCTGTGCTACTAGAAATGCTGTAGAACGACTAAGGCTAATAATTCAGAGCAATACCAGAGTAGGCCTGCAGCACCTGAACAACTGAAGGAACAAAGATTATATTTTTCTCTCACACACACATGCACGTACACACTCTCACTATAGTCTGTGGGAAAGTTCTCTTGGGCTAGAAATGGGTCAAGCTAGAAGGTACTAAAGCTTATCTACATAATACTTCTGTTCTTGGGTCTTTGCTTTTCTGGCAAGAATCAACATCAGGAAAATTTTTCCTGCTGCTCAGCTGGAGAGATTGTTCAAACTGCCTGTGAAGAGCCAGTCCCTCCTGCTGATCCATTCACTAGGTGAGTAAAAACCGCAGCTGGTATGCTTGATTCATTATTTAAATTTAGATAGAATGTAGTTTTGCTTTTTCTTTTGGCAATAAGCATTAATAAAAAACTGCTTCATTACATCACCTCATGCTCTATTTCCTCTTAAGCTGAGAATTTTTATGACAATTATAAACTCCACTTTAAATTAATGCACATGCATTTTGGCATGCAGATGTCAAAAAAAATCTTACCTGTCAATAATAATATGAAATGTAGGGGATGGTTTTCACCTTCCCAGTGTTCTCTGGGACTATTTTCAAGATTTCTTTTCAAAAGTGTTTCAAAGAAAAATACTGACAATATTTTCTTAAAGATTTTTTTCTCTGCTTTTGAAAAGAGAAAGTGTGAAAGAAGCGACATGATGCCTCTTTCATTGTCACAGAGCTTGCACACTTTGCAGGATCAATGGTTCAACACAGCATCACAAAGTCATTAATATGTGGCTGCCAAAACGGGCTTTGAAACACAACCGCCAACTCAGAAAGACAGAAAAAGCCCCCATACGGTGTTATGAAAGCCATATCTCTGTAAAAATCTCTTAATGTTGGCTAACCAATTGACAGCCTCCCTGGGTCTAGAGATGTTTTCATCTTTGTGGTCTTTGTATTTGTATTGATGATACAAACCTGTAAACATGAAGCCATGAGCACCTCTAGGCTTCATCTCATGCATTCTGAGTAAACCATTCAAGTCAATAGATGCTCATATTGTGTCAAAATAAATTTGTTCTGTAAATCTTTGCAGTAGAGGTGTAGGCACTACTCATGCTTTCAGTTGTAACTCTTTCTTTATTAACAATGTTGATATTGAAATATATTTTGCTGAAGTCCAGGTTTATTGATTTCAGTGCATATTGGTTGGAAGAAGAGGCTCAACATGCATCTTAAAGATAATAAATAGAAAGCCCTTCAAACTTTGGAGAACTAAAAGGTTACCTAAAATGTATTTCTCAGGATTCTTAATAACTGCTAACGAAAAATTGCACATTTGACACTTCTACAACGTGAACTGGGAGGAGTAAAGAAAACAGAAGAAATGTCTTTTTTTCCCCCTACTGCTGATTTATGTTATACCACGACAATTTTAAAAGTGATCTCTACAATCTTTTCTGTCATGGAAATAAATTTGTTCACTGGATGACTGAGCAACATGAGGTGAAATAAATTTCTCAGAAGACTATCCCCGGAAGGCTGCTATCCATTACTGTTACAAGTTTGCAATGGGAATGGCTTTACTGATACACAGAGAGTACGATAAAATTTAAAGCCCTGTGAAAGATGCATTAGAACAATAAATATAGTTCAAAAAATGTATTAGTAGCAAAATATTGCTGTATGTTATATGTTTATTTATTCTGACAATTTTTTGAGTTTATCAAAGTAAATTTAGAACTCTAAATCTGGAAGTTAACCCAAGGAGTAATAAAAGTGAAAAAGTATGAACAAATTGATGTATTCACATAGCATGGGGATTAACATTTTCTCATTTTACCTGTATATATAGTACCTAGATTTGCAGACTCTCTGACAGATGTGATCATCATAAATCAAAAGATTCATCATAGTCAGCTACCCGATTCCATCTTAACTCTTCCAGATGTTCAGTGTCTATACTTTAAAAGCACATTATGGACCATTATCACCTTTTCAACCAGGAACATCAAAGCCTGTATATCTAATACAATTACAATTTAAGCCTGATCACACAAGGCACTGAGTAGCCTCAGTACACAGCCTTATTTACAATAAAGCACTTACAGGTCTGAAGATGTGTGTTAAAATACTATTGGTTTAAGTGAGACTTAAGACCAAGCTTAGATGAAAGAATTGATTTTAAACCTGTAATTAGTTGTGGCTTGATGGCAGTTATGTAGCGAGTTTGTTGTTCTTCTCATAATTCCAACTTTATAATATTTGCCACTGATATATCATATTCAAGCAGTTTGAGTACCAAATGGACAATACAATAAATACTCCAGTGAAGAAACAATTTACCCTCTGAAAGATTTTCCAGATTCCTTAATTTCAAATTCCTCATTTATTTTTAAATATGAAAAGAAAGGTGTAATTTTTCTGAATAAAAAAAAATAATATTTCATCTAATAAAACCCTTTGGTCTTTCCCATTTTCAGCATAAGAAAATAGAAGAAGATATTTAGATAAAGATTCAGCCTGAAAAGATTTAACCTTAAAGATTTAACCTTCTCCAATGAATTCTTGCAAAGTAACTTCTCTGGGTATCAGTCTGTGTCTGAGCAGCAGACCGGGATCCATTACACAGCCTCAGGCTTTAGAGTTTTGCACTGTTTTGTTCCCACTTGACAAAGCTCTCCCTGCATGATCCACCTCTCTTTTGTAAGGATGCCAGATGTTAGGTATAACATTTTGATAACATAAGAAGCTCCACAGAGTCTACTTTTATACTCTAGGGTGTGTTCCTGGGGTTAAGCCCAGGTGTGAGTACTTTGCATATGCGCACTGCCATCCCCTTTATGCCTTGAGTTCAACACCTGAAACTTCTGACTGCCATGGTCACTTTCCCATTATGCTTCAGAAAAGTCTGCTGGTTATCTGATCCTCTAGTTTAAACTCTCTAGTGAGTATCTTCTGCAGGGTAGGGAAGCGGGAGGATGATGGTGTGGGGAAACGCCTAACAAAAGATGTTCTTACAACTCTCACTTTATGGTCCTCAGAAATTACGAACTCACTACCAAACTTCAGACTCTTTGTAATGTATTCCCTGCCCATTCTGGTTTCATCTTTTCTAAATTTGAAATATCTCAACGTGTCAGACTGCAAAGCTTGTCCTGCCCTCAATTCCTCTTGCATGAAATAACTATTTTGTTGTCTTCTATGCTTATTCACATTGTTCATGTTAGCAATATACATTCAAAATTGTTTTCCACTTTTTTATCCCTGTTTTTTTGTATGGCAAATATGCTCTTTGCTCTACAAAGGCTCTTTGAATCAAAGATTTGGTACTCCATGGAAATACATAAGTAGCTGAAAGATAAACAGCTAATTGTCTTTGACTGCAGCATTGACCATTTCTCAACAACAGTTTTTATTGAAGTTTTAAACCATTTTATTGGTTAGAATAGGTGTTTGAAATGCAATTCAATAAGCTCTTGAGTGCGAGTTAGGTGTTAGCAAAGAATACAAAATGTAGTTCTTACTACAGATAGATCTTACAATTTGTAAAATGGCCGTTAGTGCTGTTTAACAGTACAGGGCATCAACAATACAAATTATGAAGAAGAACAGTGTTCACAGACAGCTCTGATTCTTTTTTTCAGGCACTTAGTAGTGAAACAGTGAAACAAGATAAGCCTGTATTTGGTAAAGACAGTGAAACACAGTTTTCTTGACTTCAGTGAAATCTATGTGTCTTACTCTTCATCTTAGCTCTGTGTGAGCTTCAGAATAAAATATATAGTTGCATCGGTGTTTATAAAATTATGGTATTATTTTCTAACTGGCTTATGTTCATGTGTTACTGGAGAATGGCTGGGAACTACATGTTTGCAGGGAACTTCCTACTATCTGAAATGACAAAACTTTTGCCCTGTAACTTTCTCAAAGTTAACATCTGCTCTAAGTTATGGCTATATGGGTAAGGATTTCAGCTGAACCACATACTTTACAGACAATAGGATGGAATCACAGTTCTGCTAACTCTCTGCTAAGGAACACGATTTTTAATGCTCATATTTGATTCTTCTAGCCTGCCCAACTTCTCTTATACTTCCATTTGAGTCAATTGAATATTTTACCCTAAGCTACCCTTTGGCTCCAATAAAAGAAAAATGAAACAATATTGGCATACATTTTTCTTCTATCCCTCCATAATCCCTTTGTCAATGTCAAAAGGAGTAAAAAGTTACAGTGGCCTTTTTGTAGGATACAAGCATATCTCAGGTGAATGAGAAATTAAATAACTAAAAGTTTCCATGATGAATGAAAAGCAGACAGTACTTGCTAATGATTAATTTTTAGATATTATCTAAATCCAGTCTGTCTAATCCATTTTACAGGATTTAATTGCAAGTTTGCATTTAATTAGAATGGAAATCTACTTATGCCATTAATCACTGCAGAACTGTTTCAGCTGTTCTCATTTCAACTGTTTTTTTCTCCTTGTTTATTGAACAAAAATGTCCAAGTTGATGCTTATCAACTAACTTTGATATTACAAGTGGCACTAAACCCTTCTGAGAGGTACATAGATGAAGACTTGGGCTTTTCTCAATAATGGATAAACATTTTTATCAAGAGGTCTAGAATTTACACAACTATGTCTTAAAAACATATCAGAATATCAATGGCCACATTAGAATTAATGAAGATAGTGAAAGAAATGTAGAATTTAAAAGTGGGTGGTGGTTGTAAAGGTTGGTTTGGGACAGTACTTACAACTGAATGTAGAAACAACTCAGTAATATTTTTTGCATAACTTTTCACGAAGATTTTTCAATGCAATTTGAAAATAAAAATGAGGGAGTAATGTATGTGTGAATTTTACTCCCAGCAGCATACAAAAACATAACGAGCAGAGACATAACGTATGGTAACCTGCAGGTTTTAAAGCACTGTTTGTTTTAAGATGTTCTATATTATAGGATATCTGTATCTAAATACCTCTGGTGATGGACCCAAAATTATTTTTATTTGACTGGTAAACTCATTTCACTTTAACAAAAATCCTTTTATGCTGATGTATAAATGATTCTCAGAATAAATGAGTGCAAAGTGTCAAGCTTTTTTTTTCTTTTTTTTTTTTTTTTTTTTAAATTTCTTTCATAATATAAATTGAAATCAGTTCTCCTTCTTGCAGGATATTTGACTTAGTGCTATAGCTGAAAATGGTGCTCTCAATGAGTACGAAAGGCACCTTAAGCACAGTCAGCTGGAGGATCAATATCTTGTGATACACTCATGGATTCTTGAGTTTGGTGTAAAAAGAATAAGCGTAATTGAGAGTCAGAGATTGCATAAACTCAAGTTTCATTACGTTACCCTACAAGGACAGTATGGTGATTACAAAGCTTATTACCTGTGTCTAAAATAATCTCTCTGGTGAAATACACAGGTAAGAAATACAGTGTTCTAAAAAACCACTAAGAAAAATGTTAAAACTAAGTTTGACAAATACCACAGAATCACACTGCTGCTACTGAGATACACTTCAAATATATAAAAAATATTTAGAGTTCCTCTCCAAAGTAATTTCTATGCCCATTTTCAATGATAATGTATTGCTAGTCCCTCAATAATTTTTATTCAGAACTCTGAGCTATAAAATCTGACACAATTTGTCAAGCATCTATAAAGAATGAGACAAATAAACCTTTCATGCATTCTAGATCAGAAGAAAACAGACTTCTTTAAAAAGCTGTTGTAATCTTTGTCTTCTTTTATCTCATTAACAAATTATCTGTAGAACTAGCACTTCTTACTTCTAAATATCCATGAAAAATGTTTCAACAATGTGATGAAACAATCAAAACATAATAGATTCCCACATGTCATCTGAGCCATATGAGGTCATTGCAAATTTGAGATAAAGGATGTTTTCATCAAGGTCTGTCACTGATTTTCCCTAAATTACCTTTGTTGTGGACTAAAATGTCTGCCTGGTCAGTGAAAAGGGATCAGCTCATGATACCTGAACAGTTAAAGTTGTGTCACCATTCATGTACTGCCCACAAGAAGCAAGGTAAGTTGTATATAGGTTATTAATTCTAATTGCTGCTTGTCATTCTGGAGTTCAGCCTTTTTTTTTTGTTTTGTTTTGTTTTGGGTTTTTTTGTTTGTTTGTTTTTTTTGTTTTTAGAGTATGATTCCCTTTTTCACTCCCAAAAGTCTGCTCACTAGCAGGGGAAGAGATGATTTTAAATGAAAGCCTAATTCCTGATAATATTAGCAATACACAGGAAAGTATTTATATAAACACCCCGGTATCTCCTCCTCTGACTTTATGCATCTGTTCAACATGATAGGTCTAGAAATAACGTTACAGTCTATTTTGAACCTCTTTATAGATATTTGGATTAAAGACTTATGTTTGTATATTCCATTAGCCTGGGAAGACTTGAGGACTATCACTTGATCCTTATACTTTACCTTTGGTCTTCTAGGGATAGCTGCCTTTCTGCAGGGTGGCATTTAAATTTTTTGTGACCCATACAGAGTTCCTATTTTTTCACTGGTAGTGAATACACAAATCCTGGCATGTATTTTAAAAATATCATTTAAATATCATATGAAGAAAGGTTATACTGACACATAGCTTCAGCTTGCAGACACTAATGGATGTTTAAGGAGCCGGACAATGCTTGAAGTATCTCTCTCTGTTGCAAAAACTCATTTGACCAAGCTTGGGTTCCTGGTAATTGTGCAACTGTTTAACTCTCCCTAGTAAATTGCCCATCCTAAATCAAGCCCACAGCTTTAAACACTCTACTACACTTCCTCAGCGATCAGAATCTAATCTGTATCTGCTTGCAGGCATACTTTTCATTCCTCTTTTAGATTATGAGATGTTCCTAGTGGAGAGCATCATTTGCCAAATATTTCTACAAATTTAAACACAATAAGACCCTCACAGGTCAAGTACTGTCTCATAAAAAATAAAATTACTGGAAATTTGAGGATGTTCATTTTAATAAAAGTGTATCTGAGGTAAAAGATAAGCCTTACTCAGAACAAATACAGAATAAAAAGGCCACAGGGACGTTATTTTTCACTTTTTCCTCTTGTCTTCATTTTAGATAAACTGGACTCAGATCGTTCTCCAGTAGTTTGAGAATTTTGAGCAATTTTCTTGAAATGTAACTGATCTAGGTCAGACTGTCAATTGATGTATATATCTGTGGCTTTAAATTATTTAGAAGGACTCTTTTCATACCCTTTGTGATGTGGTTTTCTTCAATATGACAAGGGTTGAAAAAGCCTGCAGGTTGCTGGCAAAATATGACAAATACAGCATTTTCCTATCCTGTGCATGCCTTGTCTAGCCCATCACACATTCAGCATAACAGATACTGTTCTTTTCAAATGGACTAGGATGCCTAGATGTTTGGTCTGTGTGTGCTGACTCTCATGTATTATGAGGTCCCAGAAAATTACACCTGGACAACAAATATCTCCAATAAAGGAATGCTGCAAATCTTCACCTGACAGATCAAGGAGTCCAAGACTTCTTTCTCTCCAGTTAACACTGTTCTGCCAGGCATGGTGTTGAGAACAGTGGTCACTTACTGTTGGACACCCTCCAGGAAAACACGCCAAGACCACAATGGTGAATACTAACTCCACAGCTGTCACTGTCACCCTTTCCCTTTTTGATTACCCTCTTTTTTTTTTTTTTTTTTTTTTTTTTTTTTTTTTTTTTTTTTTTTTTTTCCTTTCCCCTCTTTTGCCTGTGTAGAGACAAAGAAAGATTTGGGGCCATTTCAAAATACTTTAGACTTTCCATGAATTATATTTATATCTGGACTTAAACCATCACTGTAGGAGTAGGTTTTAAAGCAGGCTTTAGAGTCTTCTCTCTGGTTAAACAGTGAGCTACTGGTCCTGAATGAAATTTCTTGTGGGTGGATACTGGCTCTGATATTATGCAAAATCTTCACAAACAGTCTTCATGATGGGATGGAATGTACACTCACCAGGATTGGAGATCATACCGTGCTGGGTGGAAAGGTTGATACTGCAGAAGGAAGGACTACTTTATAAACAGAAGTCAGTAGGGTGAAAGCTGAGTCAACAAGAATTACATGAAGTTTATTGAAGAAAACTTTGAAGTACTGTACTTGTCACAAAATAATCCCAAATAACTACAGACTTGAGATCTATCTGGCTAGCGAGAAGTCACGCTGAAGAAGACCTGGGAGTACTGGTGGACAGCAAAATTCTTGCCTTAAATCCAAGGAAGAAAACTTCCACGACAGGGTGAAGGCAAAAAAAGGTCTTTTACTAAGTTCGCCTAAAAGCTTTTAGCAATCAGAGTACAATGACGTGTGCGCGGCATACAGCATTCTACAATTTTATAACTCTACTTAATTATCTTATCTATAGAACATAGCCAATGTCTAATTAACCCATCC
>JAWWEU010000040.1:27232590-27246095 GCA_035583155.1 Acropternis orthonyx | reverse complement strand
ACTTAAATGTAACACAGAGGTTAGGATCTTGCTTAAGTATGTGGTACAGGGGTTACAAGCTATTTTCAAATGCAAAAAAACTATAAGACCATAAAACTATATAAAAATCTACAGCTACATTAAGGCTTACGGCAACAAAATTAATGTAGACTTGCACTGTGGCCTTCAGCAAAGAAAAGCCACTGTGTGCCGAGAAGGGTCTGAAAGACCATACCCAGCAGATCAGGGGAGGTGATTACTTTAATCTAGCACAGAGAACCTTTGTCAGTGGCTCCGACTCAGTCAGCCCTTGGGTCTGGCTGCTCTGCCTAAGAGCCCAATCTTACCACCCAAGAGAAAAGCCAGCACAGCATTTCCCTCTCTCAAGCCTCTTCCTTCACAGTACAGCAACAAACAGAAGAGGATGCTGAACAGGCTGAGCAAGTCAAGAGGCAAAATGAGAGCTTTGCCAGCCTATTCAGCAACCTGAGATAGTAAGAGCTGGATGCAGAAGCATGCCTTGCCTTGATCAAATGGTTGTTTGCAAGGCCTGCAGATTACCAAAGCTCACCCATGAGAACAGAAGATGAGCAGCTCCTAACCACTGCTAATAAGCTGGTGTTCTGACTGGTCACAACAATAAATGAAATAAAGCTATTCTGGCAGAAGGAGCCTTGACTGCTTAAGACACCCAGGAGATATGAATCCTAGCTCGCATTTTTGCTTTATGGAAGTACAACCTTTCCTTGCAGAGGGAGGGAGAGGGTTAGTGGAAATATTTTGAAGAAAAAGATCATTATTGTTTGTGGCAGACTCAGTACAGTACCAGATCAGTGCAGTGATCCTATAGAAAGTCTCTGGAAAGAAAATCTGACTAATCCTGCATTTAGAATAAAGCTTGAATAAGTTCCTGGAAATGAGATATAGTATCCTACAGTTGAAAAAGGAGAGGGAAAAAAATAAGTAGCAGTCCATTCAGTAAGTGCACTGAAAAAGGAATACTTCCAAGAGAAATACAGAATGGTAAGACAGGATAGATTTTTGGTACTTATTTATGGAAAAAAAAAAAATTGTCAATATAAAGATTCTGTAAATTTCAAATTACTTTTTCATTTGGATAAAGGGAGTCAAACTTGGTGAAGTAATTTTTAAAAATTGTTAGGTTCTTGATATATCTTTCACATTCAAAAGTATTCTACCATGGAGGCAGGAAAAGTAGACAGCTGTTATTGCAGTTTATGTGCAGGTTTTCATTTTTCCCCATGCACGTCCTAACTCTATGTAGAGAAGCTGTGAGAATTTATTAGCTGTGTGGAGTGAATTTTTGTTTACTTATAAATCAGTTAATGGTCTAAAACACAGCTATCAAGGCATAGTTAGATAAAAAAGAAAAAATAAATATTTCATAATCACTGAAATTATAATAGAGACATAAAGAACACATCTTTCTCATAGTAATTTAAATACCTTTTGGGAAGCAGTAGAACAGATTTTTAGTCCCTCCTGACCCTAGGAAGGGCTCCCTTACTGAGAAATCTTTGATCATCAAAATTGTGTTCTGGTTTGGTGGAAGCTAGGCAAAGAATTTAGGAATAATGTAGCTAAAGCAAGAAGTTACAAAAAGACTGATGGTTAGTTTTCCTAATTAACTAAAGGAAAACTTCACATTGCTAGGACTTTTTTATTAACCTATTTGACTATTATAAAATCAAAACTCTTTCCATTGGATTCAGTGTACAATCTATGAGCAGAGCTGTAGCCAAAACCAAAGGGTATGTATAGGCCAGTGGTCTGCCTTCAACACTAGTTAGTAATGGATGGCTAATGAGAGGAAACTTGTGGTATATCCCTTAAACATTGTGTCATCCTCCAGCAGGTTGCAATACAGGGACTTTCTGATCCAGTGGTGATTCTATACATTTAGTAAGCCTTAGTACGTTGTTTTGTATTGAACCATTCAACTTCCTCTTTAATTTATGAAAAATTTTGTTGTTCAGAACACTATATGGCAAAGAGTGCTACAACATAACCATGCACCGTGTGAACAGTTACTTCTTTTTGCTTTGCTTGAATCCAGGTCGTCCATTTTCTGGGTGGGTCCTGTCACGTGAAACAACTGCTTATTCGCCAATAATGGCCAAAAAAAAGTAGCCATAGTGTTGTGAACTTTTATCAGTCAACCCTGTAGATACCAGCCCAACTGCAGAGAGCTCCCAGACTGCAGTAGACTATATGCTGGAGAAAGGTTTAGTTTCTCCTGCCGTTTTGGGAAAACATTCTTTTCAGGCTGATTGGGGAATTTCAATTAGTCACAGTTTAGGTGATGTAAAACCTGTGTAATGTTACCAACTCCATCATTTCCATACTAATAACTAAGCTTTTAATTTATCGCCTCTGGGATGCTCTACTAGGATATTCTTCTTTAAAACTGAGGTGCTGGTGATAAGTCAGGCTTCTGCAAATCCTGGAGTTGTATTGAATAGAATTCTTTTCAAAAATAGAAAACTTTCTGAAGACTGACAGATTCTGACAGTATCCACTTATTAAAGCCACTATGACATGCATGTCAAAGTGGTGATGGAATTTGTGAAAAGTTTGTGTGTGAGAATTGAAATGTTTTGTCATTTACTGTAACCTCCATTTTAGTGCAGCCTTTCCAATGGCAAAGGACTGTGTCTAGCTTTCTGTTCCTCTGGCTGATACCCAGCTTATTGACAATAGCATTTACCTTTGATAGCATTTTTATTTGAAGCTTTAAAGTTCTTTACTGAAGTGGGTACTATTATCATGATTTTTATAGGCAGAAGAACAGATTGGGTTACAAAGTAAATACACAGATGAACTATGAGGTGGTCTTGGGTTCTTGCTCTTTAAGCAAGTGTGCTAATCACAAGCTAAATTTATCCTTTAGGAGAACAGCAGAAAATGGGGGAATCTAACAAAGTGGGGACATTATTTTTGAAGTTATCTTTACACTGGCAGAAGTCCTCCTGTTGCGATGCAAAGATGAACTATAGGCAAATAATAACTGATTTTTTTTTTAGCGAAGATCAGTACAAATGAAAGTTCAGTGTGATGCATTGAATGCTTCCTGTCCTAATGAGAAGTTCTGCACCACTGTTCCTAACGATGAGCAAGACAGAGGTTTAGTGAGGGTTGAAAGGGTTGGTTACCCTTTCCAGTTACAAGGAGGGAGGTGAGCCTCAAAAGCATAAAGCAGAACTTGAACAATGCAAGAACAGCATTCTCAAACTCAAATTAGTTCACCATTTACAGCACTCAATGAAGTGGAAAGTTTTTATTGTTAGATTAAGTCAGAGCAGATGCTTAAATTCAACAGGTGGAAGAAAAGCAATGTACTCTACAAGGGAGGATTTCTGCACAGGATCATGGGTGATGAAAAACTACAAGTTCTGCCATGTGATGTTCCCAAATGAAATTATAGTGTGTTATAATTGATAACTGTGTGCTTGGTCCTGACAAAAAAACAAAAATAAGCCCTGCTTTTATTAGTAAATTAAGACAGAATAAATTAATTCTTGATGGAACAAATTTTCCTTCTTAGCACATTATTTCCCCATATCTTTTTTCATCCCTGGTCTACTATCTAAATTCTATTTACTGTTTAATATTCTATATTTAGAATCACCTCTTTTCACACAGAGGCATTACCTTTCAAACAAGTGGATAGCCTGAAATGGTGTGCACTTTCCTTGATATGTATTTTCTTAAAGAAGTTATCAACAGTCACAACAGCAAGGGGGAAAATTTGTGGATTAGAGTAGCAATTCTGTCTACACTAATAAAACCTACAAATTAAAAAGGAAATTGAAAAGACATTATTATTTTCAAATCCTAGAGGAATGTGCTATATTCAGATTAAAAACACATTAAACCAAAAATCAAAACATTCTACTACATCTGCAGGAATACCAACATTGTACTAGGACTGTATTAGTATTACATTAAATAGGTGTACATGAACAGGATTTGTGCGACAAAGTGAGTAAAATAGTAAAGAATGTAAACTGTGGTAAGTTACATTTAAAATCATAATAAACCAGCTAGGAATATTTTTCAATACAACAACTTGCTACAGATGTTAAAGCTAACTGTAAAGTTTTTTAGTTAAGCACAACAGACAGAGAGGCAAGGTAGAAAGTATGAAGGGTACAGAGATGTTACTGAGAAACGCTCAAGAAACATTTAAGTTCATTCACCGTAGCGTATCACTGTGATATTCACACAGTAGAACATTTATTTTCTTTGGAAAATTTGGAGAAACAGTGTCAAATAAAAGTGTCAGAAGGACTAATTTCTGAGTAAACCAATAAAATGGATAATAACTACTGCCAAAACCAGATTACAACAATGGCTGAAAACAGATGGTATTTGTGTAGGATTTCTAAAGAAACTCAAATGGGAAATTAGCAAATATTAGCTGAGATATATAATGTATGTCTTAATTTGCTAAAGGAATAGGAGGCGGTAAGGGTTCCTCCATCTTTCCCCTAAGCCTCCACTTCTGGCAGTTTTCAGGGATAAGATATTGGGCTGTGCAGGTCTTTAGTTTCAGTTGGTATGGATATTCATTTGTTCTTACACAGAGCTAATTATTTAGGAACTAGCAAATGAAACCAAAAGAATAGAAATGTCTATCTTCCGTTCTCTATCTGTAACTTGCAAGTATTGATGACAATAAGTGAGTTAATCTTCCTCTTGATAAAGGTTGGAAATTTAGAATCTAGAAGAAAAGTCCAAGTGGAAAAATTATTACATTGAAATACTTTCATACTTCTGGTCCCTAAACCAAAGATTAAGGTAGTTGATTACCTTTACTTCACTTTTCACATTCCTGTTATCACAAACATTTCCCTTTAAAGTCTTTCTGCAGTGCTAGTTTCTTGAAGGACTACGGGTATGTTCTCAAACTAAAGATAATTTTTGAACAAGGAAGTATAGATTAATTTTGTGAACTTGTTTGATTTGTGTGACTCTGGAGAAATTTTGAATGCTAATTGATTACGTATATTTTGGAGTCTTAAAAAGTAAAATAAAACAAACAAATACTTAGCAGGAGCCAGACTAGGAGATTAAAATTTTTCACCTTTAACAGTAGAAATAAGACAAAATTATCCAGAAGACAATTAAACAGAACTGCAGAACATCTGTTCTCAAGGTAGGCTTGTGAGACTCAATTCAAATCAATAAGACTATATTGCAAGAATTCCTTTGCTTGTCTAGATAGAGAGGTTGTAGGCACCTGACCAGCTGTAGCTCTTTATATTTGGTCAAATGAATCTTTCCCAGTGAACATCAATTTCTTTCCATTAATTGTGAAGAGTACCAGCCAGAAGTTAATTTTTAGCACAATGATCTTGATTCCAGAAACATACCACATAGCCTACAACATCTTCTGTAGCTGGACACATCAGTTTCCCTGACTTAAGGTGAGAACGAGCCTTTTTTTAATTTAGCACAGTGATCTTTGAACTGATAAAAGAGAGGTTCATATTATACATGAAAGTAATGAAAACCTGAAATTAAGGTAAAAACATTCAGTGTTTTTTCCTTCTTTTTTTCAATTCAAGTAAAGAGGTTTTAAGGTTAAGTTATGGATAGCATGATAGAAGTTTTGAATATTATCACCTGATTATGTGGTCCACAGTCTTTGCACATGGCTGATTTATGACATGTAGTGATATGGAACACAATTCTTCCCTCTATCTTTTCAGGCAGTAAGTAGTCTGATCTCAAGCGATATAGAAAATGCCAAAAAAAAATGCTGGCTCTGTTTTAGATTGATTTGCACGCTAATATCAGAAAATGCAGAAATTGCATTGTCTGCTTTAAAGCCCGTTGTTCATAAAGACTGTTATTATAGCATAAATAAAAGCTGGAATACACTGAGCTGGCAGGAAAAAAATTCCTGTCAGCTAGAAATTGCTGCATCCAGACTGCAGGCTGAATCTAGGAATGAAGTAAATTACAATTGTTAACCTATTTGAGCAGTTCTTCCTTTGCACCAAGTTAATTTTTTGTTAGTAATACATAGGGGAAATTTTTACTATTTAGTAAGTCTAGCATTTTGCTTATGAGAGTTATTACACACAAAGCAAGGGGATAATCAAGAAAACTGTAGATAAACTTCAGAGCTGCTCTAAATTATACAGATCATCAGGAGATAAAAGAAATTTATGTTAATCAGAGATTAAGAAAATTGATTCTTGATGAATTGCAGTGTTACAATCATAACATGCTACTGGCCAACAAGTCAGTTCTGTTAGATCTGTTCTGAATGATCCAGATCCTTATTCCTTATGTTGGAAAAGCTGAATATCAAGTTTAGAGGAGCCTGCAGTGAGAATTTCACAGGACATCTATTGATAAAAGTATGGAAGAGTAAGGAGAGGAAGTATGGCTTTCCATAATTTCTTCTCATGTGTTAATCTATTTTTTTTTTTCAGTTATCTGGTTTTATCTGACAACTTCGCCTTTTTTTTTTTTAACATTAAGCAATTCATATTTGCATTTCTTTTTAATCTGTCTCTTGGAATACATTGAAACATTAGGATAACATTAATGCAGTGTTAATTTCCTCTAAGTGGAACAGGTAGCTAAATATTACTTTAAGTAATAATTTCTGTGTTCAGGTTAATATTTCCACTTTGCAAAAACATTAAAACGTGAAGCTGAATTAACATTATAAACTAACCCAACAACAATGTGGAGAGTACATTTTCTATTGTATCCTGGAGTGCCATCTATATTTATGAGTTGTAGAAAACACAAGCTTTTGACTTGATTGGCAATTTGCAGTGATATATGAGCCCAATTTTCCCAAACCACTGTTACAGGATCATCTTTTAACAAACTGTAAATATGTAAATTTGCAAAACAATGTTGAGAACCCAAGAAGATGTGATATTAACAAAGAAATAAAAGTACATCTATCAATGAGAATTGTTCATGTCAAAACACAAAGTATTACACTTTAGATAGTTCAATTACTATTAGTTTTTTACATTTTTCTTTTTGCACCAACATGATGTAAATTTGGAGTCCTGAAATAAAGGATTTGGTGGACTGTTTAGAAGCTAAATTTCCTGTGAATCCTATTTCTTGGCCTTCTGAAACAAGCTGACTGTAGACTGAGTGGGTGTTCAGCATTCCTTAGCTTTGTTCATTGCAGCTACACATAGGAAACTGAGATGTAAAAAGAAATCACTGATCCCATTACTTGGTTGACCTTGCAGGTATGTTGTAGAAAGCTCATTCTGGTTGGGAGGGGAAGAAAAATAAAAGAATTCCTACTGCCTTTCTCCCTTTGAATTTGGGGCTTCTCTAAAAACCTACGTCCCTCTTTCATTTCCAGCTCTGCTCTGACCTCTTTTCTGCACTGGGTTTTGCAAAAGGATTACAAACCACAGTGACAAGATACTGTGCTTTTGTAATTCTCACCTTGCTCTGTAATAACATCTCTCTACTATCAGTTGGAGGAAAGGATTATTCTGAAGTTATTCCAGCCATGAGGAAGATTTAAAATAATTGATTCTGGTTGTAGATACAGTACTGAAATCATAAATGTGAAATATTTTGCCAGTAAAGCTTGCACATGAGTAATATTGTGACAAACAGAGATCTGCGAATATACATTTTTTTCTGATAGGTTAGGGAATATGATCAGGAAAACCTTGCAGATTTAAACTCACCTTCATCAGCGTTATAGTCAGTCACAAAAGATTTCTGCATAAAAGTTTATAAATATTCTGTGTGATGGTCTGAATTCCTTCAATATTATTAACGCACAATGGTATGTGTCACCATATACTTTACGCAAAGATAATTTCACTTTGCAATAATCTCTCCATGCTTAATTTCTACTGTCAAATACTGGTAGCTAAATAGCCAAACTGACCTTTCTTCTCCCTGGGCACATCTCCTCCTCTGCTATTGCCTTCCCTCTCTCTGCTGCTCCTGGAGATTACTGTTTTTAAGCATATGTTTTAGAGTAAGGTTCCTGAAAGCTAGGCATACTAGGGGAAAACTACACAGTGAGTGAAATCAAATGGATCCTAAAAGATGTGTGTGTCTTTGCCTATCTGTGTAATTAAGCTCTTCCCTGAGCTGCTCAGCTATGGAGAAAGCAGGAGGTTTGACCTCGTTGCTCTTCACCATGTTTATGTAGTCTCAGACCTGATTATCGCAACTCAGCCTTCAACTGAAGCCAGCTGTGACTTATAAAGGAGGGATTGTACTCAAGGGTAGTTCTTTAGAGGCATGTATTTCTTTAGGTAAGAAGTAGAGTTAAAATTCGATTTTGTGACAGAGGGTACCTTTTATTTGGCTTTTTAGTTTGTACATCTCCTTTGCTTATGAAATGGGCTCAGACTAAGGGAAATATCCCAGGCATACAAGGTAGCAAAGGCTGGCAGAGAGTGAGAGCAAGAGCAGTGAGATGGGATCCTGCAGATCAGGTTTACCCACTGAGACTGTGAAAAGGAGCAGGGAGTAGAGAACCTGGCCTTATGTGAGAGAAGAAATCTTTCCAGGAAATGGAAGGAGTGTGTATTGTTAGAGATGATTTAGAGAGCTCCTGAACCGTTATCAAGAGTCTTCCTGCAAAGAGAGGGGAAGCTGAAGGAGAGGTATTCATGTGTCCTTGATGTCATTGATTTTTACCTAATTGCTTTGAGATTTCTCTATTTGAAATATTAAATATGCCAATTTCTATTCTAATACAACTTAGAAGTGTTGACTTTGAATCTCTCTGAACTTTTCAGATGTGTTCTTAGAAGACAAAAGTCTAGGCACAATGATTGCAAAGCTCTGGCCACCAGGGTTGCTGCTGCAGTATGTAACCCATAATCCAGTTAGAGAGCAAGCCCTTCGTTCGTTTCTGAGTTCTTGTCTACTTGAGGAATTTCTACAGTTCATGCATTAGTATGAAACTAAAGTGTGGTTGGCTGTTAGCTTTATGCATCCATGCTCTAACACCCGGCAAAAAAGAAGCTGCCACTCTAGAGCTGTAAGATAGATTTCCTGGGTAACCATTGGAGAGACTTTTGTCACAGATAACATACAGTGAAATGCTCGGACTGGTATGAGTGTCCAGGTGATGAATGACACAATGACAGTATGTCATTCTGTCAGAATAGCAATATGAATGACTGTAAGAATGGCAGGTGGTGTTTGCACCCAGATTAACAGTTTAGGAAGATGACAGGAAATCTGCTTGGTGCTTTTCAGGGTACCCAAAACTATAAGACATCCTAAAACCAGGAATACCGTTTGACCACCTTGGTATACATATCTTTGTGTCTCGATTCTTGGTGCTTGTGAGTATATGAAATAATAGTGGCAATGAGGGACATAGACTTTGTTTCAAATATAATCACCTTCTCGTCTTTCTAATTCCTTTTTTGGCTGCATTTTTATTACTATTGTTGTTAGAAATACCTTATTGTTAGGTTTCTCAGCACGTTTATTCCTGTTTAAGTCAAAAGGATAAGAATGCTTGTTTAGAATGCTCTGGCCCAGAGTCAACAAGGACCTTACAGACATGTTTAGAATAGTTCATGTTTTCGTTTGTTTCACTGAATGAACGTGACAATTGACACCTTGCAAACATTATGGTAAAATTCTCCTATGACATAACATTAAAACACAATACTGTTTCAGTAAAACTGCTACATAAAAGGTCTTTAACACAGAGTCACCTTTATTAAAGGAAAAATATTCAGTACTTATGGGCAAAGGGAGTATGATGTATAGCAAAAATTAATATAGCAGTCATTTGTCAGCAACAGCCTGAATTGGTGTTCGATCTGTATTTGAAATATGTGCCTATGTGGGCTATATATATACATAACTGCCTGCATACGTACATATAATGTATAGCTATATAAAAATGTGAACTACTTTCTAAACCTGGGATTGCTTGATTGGAAGGAGCTAAACTCAGAGGGAATATTTTCTGTTTTTTTAATTCTGAAAATACTGTTATTTGCATCAATTTTGTTGTTTTTTTTTTCTTTAAACTTCTTATCTCAGTAAGAAAAATTATTATATCAAGTTCTTACATTATTTGGTTTTTTTCATGTACTTTTCCCCTTTCAGAACTTTCTATTCTGTCTGTAGGATAGTTTTGACTGTGATGAAAAATAATATAATAAATAATATTTTCAGATTTTTGAATTGATAGCTGAGTTAGGCCCTTTGCAGAATTCTTGAATTGAATACAGCCTGTGTTTTAAAAGAATACGTATAACTCAGATGAGTCTATTTCAGAAAAATGATAAATATCATCCTTAGCTACATGTTCAGTTACAGTTTGTATCACTTAGGTTTTTTTTAATTGTTGCATATGCAATGAGTAAGTCTCTACATAAAAGTATGGGAAATATGTGCTAGACTTCTACTGAATGTCTGTCTTTTGCCTCAAACAAGCAAGCAGAGTGCAGATAAGTTTGTATGGAAGTTTGAGGAACTGCAATTCTTGACATTAACTTCAACATCTAGGCTTGGCAATACTGTTAGCCAATGAAGCAAGGAATTTTAAGTAGCCTGAATATTGCTCAAATTCTTGATGTCAGAGGTGAATTATCCAATCAGTAATGCCATAACTATCTTCAGAAGTTTTGCTGAAAGCATAAGTTAAAACAATTACTTTTATGTGCCTCTTCATTGGTTGTTTCTTCTTTGATCATCAGCTTTTCATGTTTTCCTGGGAGGTAAAATGTACATCAAATTTTGCCCTGTAACTTCATTCTTATTCTATTCTTGAAAATTTTCATTTGACTACTCTTCAGGCTGTGATAGGAAAGCTGTGCAGAACTGTGATATAAATTAACCTCCAACAGCAGTCTATTTTCCCTGTTTTCTGAGATTTTGGGTTTTTTACATATTCCATCATCTCTGAATAAAAAAAAAAAAAAAAAAAAAAAAGAAGTGATCTATGGTTGGAAATTAACTTTGGGGTGAAGGAATGCAAAGTACAGTTAGTACAGACTGGTGGATTTTTTAACTCTTTTTAATTAACTGAAGATGCTGAAGGCATAAGTAAATGTGCCATCGTGCAACACCTGCATATCCATTTCTGAGATGTCACATCGGAGCGACTTGCTGCCCATCCATTCTAGTATCCTATATCAGATGGTGACCATTTGAAGACACATTAGAAAAAGATGGAAGAAAGAGCCCAAAAATCTCAACAGGATAATTTGGGCACAGGAGAAATACATAAATAAAAAATGGTTAGTTGTGAACTGTTAGCATTTAAAAATTGCATATTTATCTTATTCTGGGTATTGTTAGGCATTAAAATTCTCAAAAAGCAGAAATGTTTTATAAGCTGGTATGATGACTACTGAACAGTTCTCCAGACATGGGGATGTCTTTGACTTATGCTACAGTGTAGAATGTCTTGGTTAATCTCTCTATGGCAGTCTTTTCTTCTCTCTTTGTATTATTTCCCTTCTTAAAAATTGCACCTAATTAATAACTTATTCTTAAGACTTAATGGGAAAGAAGTAAAAGACAAGGCACAGAATATACATATGCTGCCATATATTAACAATGGTTTGCCTTCCCCTTGAGCACAGTATTTATTTCTGGGTTCTCAGTCTCAAAGGAGATATAACAAAACTGCAAACAGTTCACAGAGGGCAACATGGCTGATGAGAAATAGACAGAGCAATTGAGCAGCCTGGGATTCCTGTACATGAAAGCACAAGACTTAAGGGGCTCTGATTATTTACTGTCCTTTCTTAATTTGGGAGTAGGGGCTGTGAGATTAAGCCCTTCGGATTCTTCAAAACAAATTAGACAGTTGTTCATATCATAATCACAAATTTTGTGAAACTCCTTTTTAAAGGATGTTGTCCATACTTAGGTTTTATTTGTATTCAGAAACAGATTTGACAAGCACTTGGAAGAGGCATCTTTAGGGAGTTAGTAAATGGACAAGCAATCACACAGGAAATCTCCTGAGCTGAAAATGGGGAAAATCCAGGAAAATGATATTTATGTGTCTGTGCATTCTCTGTTTTTCTGCTTCTCTAGGGCCCGCTTGCCGCCACTGTTGGAGACAGAATAATGAATGGTATAGGCCCTTGATCTGAACTAGTGTGGTCTTTCAAGCATTTTTTATCTACTCGCAGTTGCACCTAACAAATCAGATATTTATCTGCTGTTTGATATCTATATTTATGCTCTAGACAAAGAATATGTCTGCATCTGAGAACACAGCATTTCGCATGTCTGAAGTGGAAACAGTACACATGTATTTCCATTCTAGTAGAGGTGGAGCCAAGTCTCAAAAGTCAAACGAAATACTCCACATGCCTTACTCTGAAAATTCCAGTCAATAATACAGGTATTGGAAGGGAAAATATCCAAGCTAACATTTATTGAGGAAGAAATGTGTTGAGAAGGAAAATAACAGCAGAAGTATGTCTTGCACAATAAAAGGCAGATGTAATAACAAAGCACATCATTGCTAAGACAGTAGTATTCATCAAGCTGGTATCACATAAAGTCACTGCAGGAAGACTTCTACTGTGTGACAGCTCTAAGCTGGCTGAGGAACTAGGATGTTTTAAGGAAAATGGACAATATTAAAAATAACTGCTTTGTTAACATAGGATTGATTGTCCAAAGGAAGAGGAAAATTAGAAATAGGAATAAAAAAATTTTCCCAGTGTGTCAGGCTTGAGGGAATGCCCTTTGCTCCCCCCCCACCCCCCACACTCCTGGGGCTGGCTTGTAGCCCCTTGAAGCAACAGAGACACACAAGCAGTGGGTGAGATGAGCAGGAACAAGGAGGTCTTTATTCAAACAACCTGGGGAGGGCCCAGGGAGCAGGGCTGTGATTGGGTAAGGGTTAAGGTGGAGGGGAGTGCTCAGGGAACCCAGCCAGCCAATGGGAGAGGGGGAGGATCCATACCTGATGGGAACCCAGGGATGGGGGGGAGGAATGGGGAGGGACAGGTGAGGTAACCAATATGGTAAGGACAGGGGCAGAGCTGGTTATAGGGGCAGGGCAACCTGGCAGTGTCTCAGCAAACCATGTGGTCACTGCCCAGGGGGTGGAATTCACAGAACCCAAGGGAGTGGTTTTGCTACAGTGAGACATGAGAGGCAGAGAGCCTCTTTGCTTCTTTTGGTCCTTGACAGGTTTTCTGCAGTGCTAATTCCAGTTCTAGAGAAGGTTTTTCCATTCTTCATAGCTGAGTCAATTTCCCACACCAGTGAGCCAAGCACCTCCACAAAATATGAAGAGCAAGGTTGTACAATAAGATCTACACACTTACTTGGGAAGGGGAACTAATTAAAAAGAAGTAGTTTTACATATGACTGTTAGGGGTTTAAAATCTTGGAATTTTTCTTTCATCTACCAACCCTGCACCTCAGAGGAATCACCCTCTGTCTCCCCTTCAACCGTGGAATCTGGAAAGAGACTGCATGCCCCATAGAAAAGAGTTCCACCTGGCCCCCTCATGAACTGCTAACAATGGATCATTTGC
>JAWWEU010000040.1:27217898-27232490 GCA_035583155.1 Acropternis orthonyx | reverse complement strand
CACTTCTTTTAACTGAAACTCTGTCGCACTGGGAGGTGGTTGGCATTTTGCCAAGAGTCAAACCAAAACAATAACATGGAGAATAATTTTTGATTTTCTCTTTTACCTTTTCTTGATATATGTAGTATATAAATTCTATTATATTTGTTTAAAATTGAACTAAAGGTTTGAAAATTTATGTAGGGAATTTTACGTCAGACACACACAGATAATGCCATCAGCAACTAGTGAAACCAGGCTAAAACATCAGAACCAAACAGATTTCCTGAATTATGTCCTGTGGGGAGAAGAAGAGACACAGGGTAGCGCCCGAATTAAAAGAATGGTTTAGTCATGGATCATTGAGAACTCAACCCTTAAAAGTTCATAGGCCCAGACAGGCTGCATCCAACTGTGCTGAGAGAACTGATGTCCAGGCAAGATTCTTCCTATAGTTTTTTGTAAAGTTATGGAGATGAAGGGAGATTTGTGACAACTGCTGGAAACCAGATGTTGGAACAGAGACATGCGAGAATATCTTGAAGAGCAAACCAGGGAACTGCTGGTTGATCAATCTCATTTGGTCCCTGGAAAAGGAATGGAACAAGACTTTTTGAAGTACATTTTTGGGCAAATGAGACAGAGGTGGTAGGGATCCATTCAGCATGGATTTACCAAGGGCGAATCAGGCATAAACAACCTGAATATCTTCTCTGATAAAATTAATATGTTTTCAGAAGAAACAAAAACAACTGATGTTTACCTTGACTAATTTACCTTGACTTTCAACACTATCTGCTACAATATTATTGCATTACATTCTAATGTTACAGTCTGAATGAGTAGACAACCAGGTGGATGAAATCCTATTAGGATGCTAGGGCTTAGAGGTAGTGATTATTGTGTTATAGTCTGTTCAGAGGCAAGTAATATCTTTATCAATGATGTGGAAGAGAGTAAGATATGTACTCCCATCAAGTTTACAGATGACAACAAATTGGGGGAGCCAGTTGATATACTTGATAGCAGACTGGAGAAATACACAAAAGAAATCTAAGGAAATTGAGCAAGGACAAATACCTCTGGCATCTGAGGTCTCCGAACAGGTGTCAGGCAAAAGACATGAAGGTCCTGGCAGACAGCAAGCTAAACATATTTGGTTGTGTTGGCAGCTCATGCATTCTAAGAATGTGTGATGCCGAAAAATTCGTGCCCCAAAAAGGTGCAGAGAAACTGCACAAAGACAATTTGGGTCTTTATACAGCGAGGTATTTATTGAAGCAACGTTGGGGGAATCCCAGCTCGTGCTGGAAAAAAGATTCCCAACTAATTGGTGAAAAGCTGGATTATTTATACAATTTCTGTGTGAGATTACATCATTTTTACATGCATATTCATATTGTGACATAATTTAATTATAATATTCATAACAGGTGGGGTTAGGGAGGCGATAAAGGTGGAGTCTTTAATTTGGGGAATTTTTCAAGGGGAGTTCCTGTTACTTCATCTTCTGGGGGGCGTCTTTTACTCTTCTTCCTTGGGTAAACTTTTGAACTCCTTGGATTTTTGCTGACTCCACTGTGATTCTGGCAGGGGTTCCTGGGCTCTTGTCACCTTCCTCTCTCTTTATCCTGTTGTGTTTTGACCAGATACCCATTTATGTAGATGTGTGCATTCTTAAGCGTTCTTTAGCTTTGTGTGTTGTCTACTTTTTGTTCCTTTGTGTCAGCTAGTATCCTTGAGCAGAGTATTACCTTCTGTTGTTTTGAATTTTATGCTCTTGCTCAGTATATACATCCTGAGTTAACTCTTCAGGCCTAGCTCTGCTTCATGTGTGTGGTGACAGATTTTGATGTTCTGAACTACATTGAAATTAAGGCAAAAAAAAAAAAGGATTTGTAGAAAAACTGAAAATAGGTGATCTAGAACTAGAGACTGAGGGATATTTTTCAACAGGAGCCTGTTACAACTGAATATATGTGTCAGATAGGTAGAGATTTTTGTGATAGGAGTGTTTAGAAAACTCATAAAATAGATGGGTTTTAAATTTAAAAACTAAATTTTGCTACATTAATTCATTCACAAATTGGTAGTTATCATGCAATATGATTACATTATCTCTACATATACAAAACGTGCTAGTTATGTGAGTTATATCTTGAAATAGGTATGGAGTTTGCCTGCCTCCCAAAAATGGGAGTCTACTCTACTCCTGATACTATTAATATTGCTATTTGTCTTTGGGATTTTTTTTCCCCCCTAATCTTGCCAGTCATCCCTATATATTCAGCAGGATGTTTTGCCTGTCTGGAGTCAGTCGTGCTTACATGATTATCTTGTTTCTGACCTGGTAACTTTCTCTTCCTCGAGTGTCTCCTCATACCACTTTCTTTGTCCTTTTGGTGGTCACACTGAACACATACTGAGGTAAAATAATGTACCCTAAGTATGTATGACATTTTGCTATGATGTTGCAATGTGAATAAATTCTTATATGTTGTTGTTGATTTTACAGTTTTTATATGCCTATGTTTGGATTCAAGGTAAGTTAATATTAATAATATGCTGAGTAGTGCACTTGTAATTTATATGTATCATTGGCCTCTGCATTGGTTTTACCAATATACTACAGATTTACTTATGTACTTAGGCAATCTGATAGATAGATAGACAGACAGACAGGCAGATAGATCGATCCAAGATTTCTTGCACAAAGTGCTCCCTGTGTTTATAATAGCAGTTTGGTGTTTATATCAATCTGATTAGTTTTCTGTCACATGAAAAACTGGGAATTTTACACTAAGACTGGGATCCTCTGGCTTTCTTCCTTTCCCATCCTCTCCTTTTCACATAATTTTCAATCATTCACAAGGAGGAAGATTAAATTTGTTTTGGTTTACACATAACATTGTGAATGGATGTTACAAACATATGAGTAATTATTGAGACCATGAATATTTTTGAATAGAATATTTCATGGCAAAATCCTCAGTTTTTTTCATCTCCGTTACATTTTCTTTTCTTGTAGTCCAAGAAACATGTCTATAAACACATTTCTATATAAAAATGTCCCTTATTTTCTTCCCTTTCCCCTTCCTTTCTGCGTTTTGTTCTATATTTTCTTCCTCTCTTTATTCCTGTCCTCATTCAATACATTCAGAAAATGCTGAATTAACTTTCTCCTACAATTTTTCTGCTCCCTCCCCCATGACTTTCCTATTTCTTTCCAAATTAATTTGCCCTGCCACCTGGTCTCCTTGGAATTTAGCAATTATTCAGTATATAAAGCCTGGCTTGTAACAGATGGGGCTTCCAAAATACACACATCAACAATGTACATCCTAGGGCCAAAGATTGTGAGTTAGCTGCAGTTTCATTATGACTTCAATTTTCTAATGCTTGTGAACATTGTCAAAGAACATTAACATTGTTTGTGATACCATGTCTTCTAAATTGTGGAGTTCAGACCAGGCCCTGTTTCTTTGATTTAGAACATAAGTTTGTTTTCCAATTTCATGATACTGATGGCACATATTTTATAGCTACAGAGATGGGAACAAAAATATAGTAATGACCTATGTTTGCTTTCACCTGTGCTTTGCAGAATGCATTTTAGTGTTTGCATACAATTAGCTAGATCAGCATTTGTTAGACTTTCTAAGACTTCCTATGTATTCATATTTCACCTCATCACTTGTATTTCTATATTTTAATGATATAAGAGAGGTTTCTGCATGTTGTTTTTCAGTTATATCAAGCTATATAAGGAATATTGCAAGAAAATTTTTAAGAGATGGAAATTGTTTTAAATGCTCAAAATTCTCAAGAGCTGAGAGCTGCATTTGCACAGATCAGAAACTTTGAGGACAGCTATCTAAACTGGGGAGGAAAAAAACAGATGGACTAGGAAAAAGGGGAGAATATTATTCTAATATTCAGAGTGAGAGAGAGAGGTTTCAAAATGTCCAGTATTTTTCAACTGTTCTTGTTTGAGCTGTTCCATTTTGTATAAATAATTGTGGTCCTGAGAGAGAAAGTTGCTCTTTATTGTCCTGGATGTGGGCAGTAACAACAAGATTAGATTCAGTATTTGCTGCTTTCTTTATTTGTCCTGATTAAATTGTTCTATTTTGTTTCAACACAAATAATACTGAGGGAGCAGATGCTAACTCCACATCCAGAGGCACTTTTACAGAAAGAAGATTGGTGAGATGGAGCAGGAGTGATTTGAAATGTATCACAGAGAATCACAGAATATGCTGAATCGGAAGTGACCCACAAGGATCATGAAGTTCAGCTCTTGGGCATACACAGGACCATCCCCAAGAGTCACACCATGTGCTTGAGAGTATTGTCCAAATGTTTCTTGAACTCTACTAGGCATGGTCCTGTGACCACTTCCCTGGGGAGCCTGTTCCACTGCTCACCTATTCTCTGGATGAAGAACTGCTTTCTAATATGCAGCCTAAACCTTCCCTGACACAACTTCAGGCCATTCCCTCAGGTCCTGTCACTGGTCACCACAGAGAAGAGAACAGTGCCTGCACCTTCTCTTCCCCTCACAACAAAGTTGTAGACTGCAATGAGGTCTCCCCTCAGTCTCCTCTTCTCCAGGCTGAACAGACCAAGTGACCTCAGCTGCTCCTCATATGGCTTCCTCTCAAGGCCCTTCATCTTTATTGCCCTCCTTTGGATGCTCTCTAATGGCTTAATATCTTTCTTATATCGTGGTGTCCAAAACTGCTCACAATATCCAAGGTGAGGCTGCCCCAGTGCAGAGCAGAGCAGGACAATCCCCTCCCTTGACCGGCTTGTGATGCTGTGCCTGATGCCCCCCAGGACACGCTTGGCCCTCCTGGCTGCCAGAGGACTGCTGACTCAGATTCAACTTGCCATCCACCAGGACCCCCAGGTCCCTTTTCATGGCACTGCTTTCTAGCATCTCATTCCCCAGTCTGTCTGTACATCCAGGGTTGCCACTTCCTGGTTGCAGAATTCAGCACTTCTGCTTGTTGAATTTCATATGGTTTGGAGAGAGTCAACAGCTTCTCTGAGTTTTTTTGTTGTCTGCAAACTTGTTCAGGATCCCCTCCAGTCCTCCATCCAAGTCACGTTGAAGAGCACAGGGCCCAAGATGGAGCCCTGTGAAACCCCCTAGTGACAGGTCACCAGTCTGATGTCATCCCATTCACTCTTACTCTCAGTGCTCTACCCATGAGCCAATTGCTCACCCACCACATGAAGTCTTTATCTAGCTGTGCTGGACATTTTGTCCAGAAGGATCCTGTGAGAGACAGTATCAAAAGCTTTGCTGAAATGTAAAAAGATTACATCAACTGGCTTCCCTTGATCAGTTAAGTGGGTTACCTTGTCATAAAAGGAAATCAGTCTTGATAAACAGGACTTTCTTCTTATGAGGACGTGCTGGCTGTGACCAATGACAGCATTGTCTTTCATGTGTTTTTTCAATACTTTCCAGAATAATCTTCTCCATAACTTTGCTAGGCACTGAAGTGAGTCTAAGAGGCCTCTAGTTTCCAGGGTACTCGTTCTTACCCTTCTTGAAAATCGGGACAATATTTGCCAGCTTCCAGTCAGCTGGGATCTCTCCAGAATCCCAAGACTGCTTGAAAGTCATCAAGATGCAATGACATCAGCTGACTCTTTGAGGATTCTGGGATGTATCTCATCAGGCTCCATGGATTTGCAGGGAACCAGCTGGAACAGCGGATCCTGCACAATTTCAGGGTCGACAGGGACTTGATAATTCTCGCAGTCATAGTCTTCCAGCTCAAGGCATTGAGACCCCCTTGATCTGTAATCTGTGTTGAAGACAGAGGCAAAGAAAGCATTAAACACCTCTGCCTTTTCTCTCTTCCTGTTTGTGAGGTGAAAGTCCTCATCCTGTAGTGGGCTGATGATATTTCTATACTGCCTATTGCCATTAATATAATAGAAAAACCTCTTTCTATTGTCCCCCCACATTTCTGGCCACATTCAACTCCAGTTGAGCTTTGGCAACACAAATTTTCTCCCTACAGTTCCAGCAGCATCTCTGAATCCTTCTTGTGTCACTTGACTTGGCTTTCACTGGACATACTCCTTGCTTTTCTGCAGGGCATTATGATAAATACTATAAGGGTCAAACTCTTCTGGGGTCTGGAGTTTTGAGCTGGAATTTGATCAGAAATTTGCCCAGAAAAATCTTTGTGCTAGGGGACCTTCTATTCTTGGAATCTCACTGCTTACTAACATAGAGGTGAACATAATTATAAAAACCAGAGTGCCAACTACAGCAGCAGTTATGCATCCTGCTGTTAACTTGCAGAGCACATTAACTCCCTACTCAAACACTTCCCAGACACCTGTACAACTGAGAACAGCACTTGGGCTCTCATGTCTTCTATCCTTGGCCACAGAAACCTGCAGCGCTTTGCTGAATTTCTTGTCTCCCTTGGTGATGTCATTGATGTTTACATGGAAGAACAATGAGAGTGAACAATTTGAGGCATTGGGAGTCAGCTGCCAGCAAATTATAAAAATTCCATTACAGCAATTCTGATCAGCACCTTCTTGCACTGTAGACAAGAACCTCCATAACTTGGTCTGTCTTCTTGGTGCTAATGAATGATTCAGGCTTAGATGGCTTTGAATCCTTCCCAGGGAACTAGTTCCCCTTTCCTTGACTATTAGGGCACTGTACTGACACTGCAAATTCTGATCTGAGGGGAGAGAAGAACTCTCTTCCCAATGCTGTTCAGTCTGCTCACCTCCTCCCACAGCTCCTGTACTTGGTCACAGCACAGCTGCTGAAGGTGAAGCCACCTCAGTCCTTCATGGCAGCCTCCTTCCTTGGAGTGAGCCAGGGCCAAGGACTTTGACTCCCTGAGGAAGGTTCTTCCAGCCAGTCATGGGTACAGAGCCCTGTAGCTTGTCACAACCACAGTCATAGAATCCCATGCTGTATGGAACAGTGTCTCTCATGCTCCCAGCTGAGCTAAGAACCCTCCTAACCACCAAAGTACCTGTTAGCTGCCTTTGATGTGTGCCTGCTTGCCAACTAAATAGGTGTTCTCTGCTGCAGATGAACAGCAGATTATTCTCTAATTCACAGATGGCTGCTGAGCATTTTCCAGACAGCTTTAGTGATAAATGCTTTTCTTGCTGCTGTATGTGGTGAATTGCCTTTCTGCACCACGTGTGTGTTGTAAAAACTTGGTTATATTCCCATGATACCTTTTTAACAATCACTGTGAACAGAAAAACTGTCTGCCAAGACTTTGTGCTAATTGTCTTACATAACCAAGAAGAGATAAAAATGAAGTAATGTTCTTTCGTGATCAGAAACTATCCTAAAAGATCAATTTTTAAAAGCATTATCAAGCATTTAACTAAGCAAGAGGCTAAAACACAATAGTGAGACTCATTCCAGGAAATAGACTTCTTTCAGTTGGATGAATGTTATCAATTTTTGGGACTTAGAACACTATCATTATTTGAATGTGATCCATGAGGAAGATGGGCTGCGGAGGGCTCACCCCTGTTATAAAGGTATTGTAATCAAACTACTGATTTAAACCCTATTGTAATTCCAAATTTTGCATTTCTCTTTGTGGCAGAGAATGAATTGCTAAGGGAAAAAAAAGCAGGGGTAGAAACATAGTTTAGTGATCAAGCCTGTACACTTATGGTATCAGAACATTTTTAAATTTCATGTTAACATGAATGGTACATGAGTTTACAATGAAATAACTTCAGCTATCATATCTGCATAGTCACTGTAGTGGATACGGAACTAGAAGCAATGTTTTGATGGCATGATCAGTTCTTCTGTGTGAATAGGGCTGTTTGTATACTTACAGCAGCAGCTTTGTAGAAAAGATGATAAAAAAAATTTAAATAATAGCTGTGCTAAACTGGACATCCTGAAGTCATTGATCAGGTCACGGTTATAAATTTGTGACTGAAAAATACTGTATTCAGTTTCTGATATCTGAAGTGATAAATTGCAAACCTGTAAGAATGTGAATGCTACTGGCCATGTGTTCTTATTTATAATTTTCCTGGGATTTATATGAGGCTAAAATGTCTTTGACTTTTGCCTTTATATTGAAAATAATTAATTATTGTAAGGCATTCTTTCTCAATTTTGTATTATGTCATTCTAGAGCCTTTCTTTGAACACCTTCCAATAGCCATTAAAACAATTTGGTCATCTTTTGCCCTGTTTTTTTTACTGGGGGCTGTTTCCCCTTAGGAGAAATAGAATATGAATCTGGATACTGCTTTATATGGTCCTACTTTTTATCTAAACTATGCAGTCTGCTCATTTGTAGACATAAAAAATGGATATCTTTGTTTGCTACCCCGAAACTCCTATTTTAACTGTTAGCACTCAGTGCGGAAAGTTTCCCAATGTTTAAAAACTGTGACAAGAAGTTTCCTATGATCACAGAATCACAGGATATGTTGAGTTGGAAGGCACTCATAAGAAAAATCGAACCCAACCCTAAGCCCTGCACAGGACCATCCCCAAGAGTCACACTATGTGCCTGAGAGTATTGACCAAATGCTTCTTGAACTCTGTCAGGTTTGGTGCTGTGACCACCGCCCTGGGGAACCCCTTCCAGTGCCCAACCACCCTCTGGGTGAAGAACCGTTTTCTAATATCCAACCTAAACCTTTCCTGACACAACTTCTTCAAACACACAGAGCCTCATCAAAACAGTGTTAACCAAAATTTTTCACTTTCCCAGGGCAACTGACAGACTTGTTTGTATTTTGGGGAATTGTTATATTTTAAAACTTTTGGGTAAATTTTTCACACCAACACATAGCCTGGCATGAGGGAGTCTCTGCTAGGGAGAGATAAACAGACATCAAAGTTTCATTGTATTCTAGCTTGAATTCTAATGGCTCTTTCTTTGAAAAGCTTTTTTTTGCTTTTTCTGCAAAGGTGGGACTTTGTTTCTTTTTCGTATGCCCTGAGGTAGTGGGAGAGGCCCCATTGTTTTCCCTGAGTAATTCTGGCTGAGACACAAGCAGAAAAGGAGGAGGGATGGGAAAAGGAAAAAAAAATAATAAAAAAAAAGCAAGGGGGCTGGCTAGTTCTGGATTTTTATTTTTTTTTTCTTTCTTGGAAGGATGCTTTTCTCTCCTGTTCAGGGACCCGGACTGCCAGGGAGGACACATGTCTTTTTTTCTCTGGAGCTGTGTCGTCTGGCTTTGGGTTGGCTTTGCCCAACTCAACACAGTAGTAGAGGTCTCTGTGGACATCCCCACCTGTGCTCCCTGCTGACAGGATGGTCCCAGGTCTTCCCCTTGCTGACTTGGATCTCAGTGGCTGCCTGTGCTGAAGCCAGCCGCCAGCAGTGTGAGTTCATGGGAACCAACCCCTGTGAGGAGAGAACCACTCCCTACCTTTCCCTTTCCGTGCTGGCAGTAGCCTGCACCATGTGGGAGAAAGTTCTGAGCCCTCACCCCTCCTGTGTGCTGGCTTCCGCAGATGCGTTCGAGCTGCTGCTGCCGGAGCCCAACAGCGCCCCTGCCGGCCATAGACAGTAACTGCAGTGCTGCCTCCTGGAGCCCAACAGCGCCCCTGCCGGCCATGGACAGCAACTGCAGCCCAGCCTCCCAGGGCCCAACAGCGCCCCTGCTGTTTGTGGCTATAGCTGCGCTGAAAGACAAAGTAGGACTTGCTTAAAAGTTTTGGTTATGCTGTTGTTGTTGGTTCTGTTTCTTTTTGTTCTATATATTTGTAGTAAAAAAACTGTTATCCTCTTTTCTACATTTTATGTCTGAAGCCTGTTGTGGTGGCTCGAGGAGAGCAGGATCATCTTCCTAGTCCAGGAAGATTCCTCACTTTCCTTGACAGACATCTTGTTTTTTTAAACTGAAACTGAAATGATTCCTGTGTTTTCAGATATTCCCAAAAGCAGAACAATCACACTTCCACATGGTGGAAACAGCTGGTATGTCCATCTTTGATGGAGCGTTACTATTCAGTGTCAAGGGAAAGGTACAAAACTTTAAAAATTGGTAATATGCATTATTGAAGAGTTGAAAGTCTTATTCTATTGAGACGCAAAAATAGCTCAGACAAAGACAGCTGCAATTTAGTTTTTTTTCAAGAAAATTACTAGCCACACATTAAAATTTTTGATATGAAGTAGTTCTAACAAGGAAAACGTGAAGACTTATTGTGACTCTGCAAACTGTAATTAGAAAATGCATTAGTAAGACAGGTTTCCAGTTCAATTGTGCAGTTCTCCTAAAAGTATGAAAACGAAATATGGACTAGCCAAATACTTTGCTTACTTTTTTTTTTCTGAGAGAAATAGAACTCTACTGTTCATGTGTCCATCCTAAATACAAAAAACTAACTACAATATTTCATATGCATATGACTAATGAATTACCTGTGTTGATCCATTAAACCACCAGCTTCCTTCTGTGGAATTAGATTGGGAATTTCATTTCAAAAGAGTGACCTCCAATACAAACTACTCTGTTGTCTCTCTTATTGTGCTAAATGCCTTAGAGGTTACACAGTGATATGGCAGGAAATAAGGCTTAGAATTTGAGGTGGAAAATCTTGTCATACATTTTATTTATGATCTTTAAGTGTTTGAATGATTCAGGTTTACCTTTCCAAAAAGACATGATAAGAAAGGGACTCATTTAGGTCCAGGGCAGGCTGAAAACAGGCCGAGGCTCTCCAAAATGAGATGGTGTCTATGGAATCACATTTATTAACAGAAGCAATTTTCTTAATGCTAGATGGCAAGCTTTTTTTTTGGATAAAATTTTTGGATTCTGTACTTCTGCTTTTGACTCTGAATCCAAATTTAGGAATGCTAGGAGTTTGTTTTGTTTTATCAGTTTTCTCTTATGTTACAAAATAATGTATTTGTCTCCTTTATCCCTGTATGATTTTTGAGTTAATAAACATCACTTTAGGTTACTTTTTAGGTTAATTAAGCAACAAGCACATTCCTGCATCAAGCAGATTTAAGCACTGAGCTGAGATAATCAGGCTATTAGATTGCCTGTACAATTTTTAATACACACTGCAGTTATTTGAGTGTTCAATCACAGATAGTATTTACTGTGACATGATCACACTCTGTGAATATGTTATTTCCCTCTTGACTGTCACCTGTATTTCATTAATGAAGTTAACACAGTCACTGTATTCTTGTTTCCTGTCCTAATTTTAATGTGTCTTGGAATTCTTCAGTAATTGTAGGAACAGTAGAAACTGTGGGGCACCACTGAAATAATCTGCTAATGAGTAGGTAGTAGTATTATCCCTGAATAGAAACTTTTTGATTTGACTTGAGAGAATCCTAGTAAAGCAAGTGTGGAACATTGGATCCACAGTCGTGAATCACTATGATGAGGTTCATTCTGGAGGCATGGCTTCATACAAATGATGATTATATATTTGTCTATCAGCTGAGACTTAAAAGACATTGACTGTTGTAACGATAGCTACAGCTCATGAGCAGAAGCTGCAAGTAGAAGAAGAATTGCTGCACCTGTCTGTGCTTCATGCTGTCTTCCCCACAAATCAGTCTGGTCTTGTCATGTTGTCTCTGAAACTAATTAGCATTCCCAGACATTTGTAAAGCAAGATTTGTCTGCCTCTGAGTTGGAGAGAAATAAAAGCTGTGTGTCACCATGAAGAGAGGAGTCCTAACCTTTGAATATGTACCTGCAGGGACTACATGTACTGCATACAGACAGGCTGCAACTAGGTCCACCAGCTTTCTGCCCAGCTTTCTGGTTCACAGTTAGATATGAGTTGAAATCTCCATGTGATTCCAACTTTTACTATTTTGAATGCAAGCTGGGAAATGGGATCTGACTGTAACTAGCTATATTTACTGTGATATTTGTTATCCTAAACCCAGAGAAAGCAGAGAAAGGGAGCACATGTTGAAGAGGGGAGAATAAGTAGGAAAATAATGAGAAAAATAATCTTGTAACATAACTTCATAAAGGAACTTAAATAATAATTATCTTTAGCTGAAAGAAAAGCTACAAGTACTTCAACATGAAAATATCAGCTTCCAATTGTTACTGAAGAACCAGTTCTCGACTTCTGACATCCACCTGAAGTCGGATGGAGCTGTGCATACAGATCTTTCTGTATTATTGGTGAGCGAAACCCAGATTGCTAATCTCTTCATAGGCTGTTTGTACTCAGAGCACTGCAGGTCATGGCTACAGGTGAAAAAAGAAACAGAATTTGCCCGAAAGTGCCAGGGTCCTGTGGTTATTCAAAGGCTTTCTTGGTTATAACCAGTCTTTCCCAGGGTCTCCCTCTAATCCTGTCCATGGCCCAGACCCCTATTTTAGCCTAGCCAGAGGCCATCACTTTACCTGGAGCAGGCAATTCAGAATCTCTGGCTGTATGTTATAGTTTAGCTAAATGAAGATTTTTTTTTTGTTGAATATTTTCATATCATCATGTAGTTTTGGAATGTGCGAGGGACACCACCCTGCTTTCTATGCACAGGGTGGGGGTGGGGGGGGTGAGGGATGAGGGGGGTCCTGACAGGAAATACCACAAGAACTTAGGAGGGATAAAACTTGCTAGCACTACTGGAACTCTCTCTGGTTCCTGGGACTGCAAATCAAAATGAGTTGCTGGTCGCCTGTCCCCAATTTGCCCTGCATTCCAGTTTCACAGTTTCTGTGTTGAGCAGGAGCTCTCCTGTTTGCCGTGGCAGCCACACTGAAAGGAATCTGGGGGTTCCTCTTAAGTGCATTGTGAGTGGCACTGGATTCGCTGCCCCTGAGCGGCACTGCTCGCCACAGCCGCTGCATGATACCACCAGTGCTGCTGCACAGTTCTGCCTGCACTGCTGGCACCACTGCTGCTGCTACCACCAGGACCACCTCTAGCTCTGCATGCAACCTCCATTGAGACTGTGTTGCCATCTTGGTGGCATAGAACTGAGAGGGTGATTTTAGGTGATTTTTTTTTTCTATTTTTGTTTGTTTGTTTGTTTGTTGTTGTTTTGTTTCCTGTTTTTAGTAGAATTGCTATTAATTTTCCTACTTCACTCAGGTTCCTTGTAATTTAAAAAAAAAAAAAAACAAAAAAAACCAATCATGATTTAAGGGAAGGGAAATAAACAAAGGAGTATGGAGGCAGGCCTTTTACTTCATCGGCAGTCTCACCTCCTGGGACATTGTCATTTAACTAAGACACTGTGGTACAGGACTTGGCAAGCTTGGCAAGCAAGGTCCTGCCCTACCCACCCCATGCAGGCAGACATACACATATTTAACAGACCATACCTATACATGCAAATTATGTAGCAGATAGGTAGGTGCAATCTGCTTTTCTATCTTCATATGCAGATGTTTCTAGTTTTACTTCAGCCATTCTCTGCATGCAGATCTTTGTATAGATGTTACTATAAAAGAAGATCCTGAAAATGCAAGAAGACACAACTGGCCATTCAGTCAGGCTGGGTGATGAGTCTCATATAGAGTGAATATGTAATTTAAAATACATCAGCAGTGTGGCTGAAATTATCCTATTTTCTATAATTTGAAATTTATATAGATAGCTCACCTTCAGGCTCAACTTTAGATTTCAAGACACAAGCAAACCGTAGCAAACCTATTTCAAAGCTATGGGAAAATGAGTATTACTACTGTATAATGCATTATTTAATAGCTGTCCAGTACTCATCCAGCAACATTCTGAAGACGGGTGCAGCTATTTTCATATTTATGAAATTCACCTGGAAGAACAGTTTCTGAATTATTCTGAATTCATGGAAGAGGATTCACGATCTCACATAAGGGTTTTCACTGACCTGCAAATGCAAAGCAAGATGAAGGTTTTCATCCCAAACGAGCATCAGTGTCACTTCCTGAGAAAAGTAAATTATATTAGTTGACTCTTCTTATTTCATTTTTATTCACAAACTGTATATTCTGACACCTTGTAAGACAGCTTATTTCTGCTCTACTGAAGAAGAAAGTTCTGGAGGAACTGAGAACCAAGACGACCTTCCCCCTTTCTTTGGTTTATGTAGCAGCCTTGAAAAGGAGGGTTTGAAAAGCAAGGTAAGGCATGTAGAATTAACTGTCCAAACTTCTCTTTTTTGAATTACCTTCTTTACTGGGAATAAGATGTAATATTTTTTTGTGTCAAACAGTGGCTTTAGGACTAGAGTTAATGATAAAAATAATTACAGCAATGCTTTAATTAGCTTAAAATATTAACATATTTTAAAAATTATAAACAATTTAGCCATAACAAAATATTATTTCATTTCCCTTGTAACTTATCACTCCCTTTCATGCACATATTCAGAGACCTGAATGCTTCATAAAACTCTTCCCTATCATCTCTCACCTATCTATTGGCTGAAATCAAGTATATTGTACATTCAGGAGTGCAGGATTTGGTTAACATTGACCAAAGATGCTGCCTAAAGTGGTGCTCTGAATATTTTCATAACTTATGACATGACTCGGTCTATTGATAATTGTGATGGGTTTGATAAACCCCCAAAAAACTCAGATTAAGGTTTTAGTTTTAGCTAGGCCCCAATTCTGTGGGTCATGTGGTTAGGGACAAGCATC
>JAWWEU010000040.1:27193610-27209508 GCA_035583155.1 Acropternis orthonyx | reverse complement strand
GCACTCCCACCTGAGCCTAAGCATATATAAACTGAGGTTTTGGGACTGTGGACTGCTGGTCTGAGCCAGAAGAGGACTAGAGCCTCAGCAGGACTGCGACCGCCACTCTTGACCGGACTGTGACCATCATCCTAATGGACAAGTTCCTTCTTTCCTCTTACTTTGTACTTAGGAGGGCCAGGTGGTGCTCAGCACAGGGGCTGACAATCACCATTTTGTTTTGTACCCCCTGGGTGCTGGGTTACACACTTGTTTTTGTGGGTTAAATGGACCTTTTCTTCTGTACCCTTGTACTTATTGTGATTTTTTTTAATAAACTGTAATTCTGACTTGTAATCTGTTTGTGAGTTGGATTCATTCCTCCTGCTGGTTTACCTTTAAACCAGCATAATTTCATAACTCAGATATACTGTCTGTTAATCATAAATCTTTTCTCCCTATTAAAGGGAAGCTCAGTGACACAATGAAGAATGATACCTTGCTGATGTCACTGGACAATATGCATCCAGTAAGTGCTACCTGTTGTTCAAGAAAAATTTCACTGATGTGTCAAGGTCAAATTCATCTGCTGGATGAAGAATTGGAAAAAAGTTCATGGCTTCTAAAAATTATTATACAAGTTGTAAAGTTTCTCTATACCTAGATCTTAATGTCAAGAAACTTTGAGTTATGATAAAGAATTGAGGGAGAATGTTGTTTAGAAGTTCAGATAACATGGTTATTGTAGGATCCTTGAATTGAAGGCATATGAAAAGAGGAAACATTATGGGTGTTACTGACAACACTGATTGTAGATTCCATCTGTGATACAGAAAGCTGTCTCATATGAGTAATTTCAGGAAGTGCAGAGATCTGTCCCCAGAGGAGACTTAAGATGAGTGTCAACAAGCGTTGAAAAAGAGAACATTTATGGTATCTGTAAACTCAGAATTTCATTACCTGCATTGGTGACACTAAAGTGTTTGTAACAGAACAAATGAATGACAATAGCTGATGTCCCCGGAGATGCACATGAAAATCAAGGCACCATTTTCAGTTGTGATTATCCTGTTTGTTTTGACCAGAACTGTCAGAAGGCCCAATTACAGCCTTTCACTCTGCAATACTGTTCCATTCTGCAATTTCGTGTTCAAGTGCAGAAAATACTAGGTCTAATAATTTATTAATCTAAATGGTGAAATAATCTCTGAGTTAGACAATAAGGCTGTCTGTATTGTGACTATGATTATGTGAAGACTGGGATATCTGGAAAATTATTGTATAATTTTTTCTCAAAAGAATACTGACAGTTGCATTTTTCAGTAATTTTCAGTCAGTAGTCTGAAAGGGATGATTTGCATTAAACTCTCTTCTGAGTATATTTCTAAATATTCACTATAAACTTATTTTTAAAGGGTTGTTATTACAGATTAAATTATGTCTCTGATGCAATGATTAAACTTAAAAAATATAGGAAGATTAATTAACAAAAAATTACTAATTTCATTAATATAACATAGATATATAACCATTAAGAGATTTTTAGATTCTGCCCAGATAGTAGGATATAATCCACTCATAACCAATATTAATTAGTATGTTTTTGTTGGAGCAAATTTACACCAATAAATGAACTGGTTCATGGAAAACCGCTGACACCAAAAATATCTAGTTAAGAACAGTGGAACAAAACTGACTTAGAGTCTGTAGCTGCTACATTAATGTAATGAACATAGAGTGGCCGGAGAATAAAACCAGAGAAAAGATCTTTTAATCAAAAAGAAAATTGAAAAACACCTTTGACACACTGAATCACACTGCCAGTCCATCCTTGGCCACATAGTGTGCCGAATGTTCACTCACAGTTTTTTTTTTTTGGCGCTGCATTTTGAGCCTAAAGATGGCTTTGTTAAGGACAGTGAAGTGTAGTCATTGCAAAAATATGACAAGTTATAAATCTCTTTACTGTTCCTACCCAATTTATATAATAAATCTTACTTTCCTGAGAAACAAGAGTGATGATAATGACACGTATCTCTGCTGAAAGCCATATCTAGTATCTAGCTGTGATATAAGTGAACAGAAAAACCCCAAAGACCAATTACTGCCACTGAAACTGTCTTCTCTAAGCTGAAATTTTCATCACAAAGCACAGAGAGAGCTTGTTGTGTAAGAAGTACTAACCAGACAGCAGGAAAACCCTGAATTTTCTTCCTCATACCTCCATTGCCCCTAATTTCCTAGGTATGATTATAGTTCCCCTCCACTACCCCACCTATCAGATGAGGGACCCTCTGCAAATTCAGGAGCATATTTCTTGTCTCTATCAAATCTGTTTGCTTCAAAGATCCCTGAAGGGAAATTTTCTTTCAGCGTGGAGTAGTTTCAGACACATGACAGTGAGACCAGCCTGACCTGGAGGGTGAGGCCTGGGACAACAGACCTGTGCCTGCACAGAGCTTCACTGTGATTGGCACAAGAGGAGGTGCATGTCCACTCACAGTCCCATTGACCTGACTGGGAATCCAGAAAGATTTTGAGTTTTCCTTCAGTACACCACAGTGTGGTTTTAATAACTGAAAAATAAGCTGAAATCCTTTAGCCTAGTACCCAGTAGCTACTTCTGTTAACAGTGAGCAGTAGCCACATTGTCCTCAGAAAAAATCTACTGTTGAAACTCTTATATAGGTTTTATCCTTTTTATCATGAAAATCTGCCCATATATTTGAATAAATTGATTTTCTTCCTCCTGGCTGGCTTTTCTAAAGATTTATGCTGGCTGGTTGTCAGTGAAAATAATTGTTTTAAATTAACTTTGCTTGCCTTTTTTTTTTTTTTTTTTTAAATCAGTAAACAGGGAAAATTATTATGCAGGAAACATACCTCTGCTATAGATCAGTGGAGTCTACTTCAATTTTACTCCCTTATTTTAAGAAACCCTGTCAAGGTAGGCGACTAAATTTTCATGGTTATCAGAACACCTGCAGAAAAACATTCATAAAAACACCTGCAAGAAGCATTCATAAAGTTTCATATTTACAGACACTTGGATTTCAGGGAATATAATTTGAAGATCTCAATGAGAAATTAATTATTTCAGAAAGCATATTTAATAAGAATAATGACTAGAGTTTTTCTGAAGTTCATACTGATTTCTATAACTAAATCCAAAGGAAACAGTTGCTTTCTGATTTTGTTTTTGTGCCATATACCTTAACAAAATGTTATGTTATTAGTTTTATATTTTTTAAAAATACTCAATCACTTTTTCTTGCCTTATTCTCAAATGAGACAGTTTTTTGGTAGTGTTTTAGGGGACTTGAAAACTACTTTGTTGTTTTGTAAACTTTGCTAATCACAATTTTTTGCACAGGTATATATTTTTTTTAACAGTGGAAAATTAAATTTAGATTTCTGATCTTCGTATTAACACTTAAGTATTTATTTAATGACTCAGTATTAAGATCTGATTACTGAAAAGCTTAGACCAGTAAGTACAGCTTATCAGTGCTTTGCCTCCTATAATGTGTTTACTCACTCACTCAAAGAGGCACAAAGTACTGCAAGTCATTTTCTGAGAGAAAACATAGATGCCTTGATTGCTGGAAGTATTAACATTTAACCATTTACTAGATTTTATATTTCTGGCTAAATATCTTAGACGTACAAAACCAATAATCCTGTTATTCAACTTGAAATTGTTTTATTTGTGTCCTAGAAAAACAGTCAAGCAAAGAATGTACATGTGGAGCAAATGTCAGACTACTAACTTTATAACCTTTGGTTTCAGAAAGGTCTGATTGTTTGGAGAATGGCATGTAAATGTATAAGGCTGGTTTATATACTATATAGTTGTTGGTACATTTTTGAATACACAGCAGCTTGTTATTTCCTCCATTTTCATAACTGTTCTCCTAATTTCTGATGCCACTAAAAGTTTCTGATAAGAAAGAGTGTTGAGTTAATTAGCCTGGCTTGAACCTGTGTGACTGTATCAAGCAGACCAAATTGTAGATGAAAAGAAGAAATTACTGGATTTTATATTATCAGTATTTTAGGAACTGCATAGATTTGAAAACAAATTCTGAGTGCATAGATACCTTGATAATTTTCATAGGTAATGTTTTGCTTCTGAATGTTTTAATGTTTGAGGTATGTATTTCAAATTTTTAATTTTATTTGGACTTCATATGACACAAAGACTTTAAACATACTTTGACTATATGCTATTAAGAGGAAATGGGCACAAACTGAAACTCATGAAGTTCCATCTGAACATCAGTAAACACTGGCACAGGTTGCCCAGTAGGTTGTAGAGTCTTTGTCCTTGGAGATACTCAAAAGGCATCTGGACATGGTCCTGGACAACTTGTTTTAGGTAGCTCAGCATGAGTGACCTCCAGAGGTCCCTTCTAATGACAATCATTCAGGGATTCTATGATTCTGTCACAGAAAGTCATAAATTTTTGTTAAAATTTGTCAGATTAGCTTTATGAAGAATTTCAACTGTCTGAAGTTGATAGTCATATTGATTCAAATTAGAAAGTAGACTAAATTTTAACCATTGTGAATATTAATGACAATGTGATTTCTTGTTAAGATATATATCTGAGATAACAGTTCATACATTGGAAATATCTGTCTGTAAAAATACTGGTGTTCTGTGTACAATAACAGTGAAACTATAAAGATATACCACTCTAGTGAGAAACTAAGCTAAAAAATCCCCCCATTTTTCTGTTTACTCGTTACTGTCCACTAAAAATAAGCCAGATTTTTGGTTGCCTTCAAATATCTTGCAGAACAATCTGCATTACATTTTATGTTGTCTTGTTGCCGTTACAGTGTGTAGTTCTATACATTAGTGATCACATAGGTGAAGATTAAGGAAGAAATATTTTGCTTGAGAGCTCATCTTAAAGCTTTAGCAAAAACAGAACTAGTTCAATTCTGCAGCACTGTAGCCAGCGAGACTCTTCTTGCAGAGTTAAAAGGAACCTTCTTAACCTCATTTGATTGCTGAAATTGAAGCAAACATCATGGCCTTTTCATCTCTGAGAATCATGGGATTTTTGTCAGAGAGTTTAACTTTCTTAATTGCTTTTCAGAGGAAAGAATGTTGAATTCTGCTCTCAGGAACGTGAAACTAAACTCAAAATACTGCAATAAAAAAAAAAAAACCATTAAAAAACCAAACAAAAAACAAACAAACAAACAAAAACCCCAAAAAACCCACCAAAAACCCCCAACCAACCAGACACCAAACCAATCAACAAAAAACAACAAAAAAAAACCCTCTGAAAAACTGCAGATGTGGAAACAGAACAAAGAGAAATGTTGAACATAAACTTTACATCCTCCTGTAATGTGACAGATCATCATGGACAAACTGAAGTGATTGAATACCCAATTTCTGTGTTAGAATACCTTTAAACTAATCAATGACAAAGACAGCAGCTGTTCCACAGTAACCTTTTTTCAGCAGAAAGCCACTGGAATAAGAGGATTTCAAAACAAAATAAATCATCAAAAATTACTTTGTTTTAGCCACCACAAGGCAAAACAAACGGAGAAGGAACTGAGAATTTGATCTTTCAATTTTATTGTAATTGTTTGTATACGTGGGGGACAAGAGCTTCTTTGTGATTTCTGGAGCACATCCTCTCCTTCCCTTTGATCTTCTGTGTATAAAGCCAACAGTGAAACAAAAGAGTGTCACAGTTTTCAGAAAACCAACCAAGAAAAAGAAAATTATGGCCTCTCCTGAAAGAGAAGATTCAGACTGAAAAGCCAATCTAACAGCTACAGTATGGGAGATTCAGGTGTTCAGAGGCCATGCCCAGGGCATAAAGGCTTTGCAAGCTCACAATAAAACCTCTTATACAAGTAGAGATATTTTCCTTTGAGGTTTCTTTGCTGACTTCAGATAAACTTTTTGAGGTCATGCATTTGGGAGTCTGGCTTTCTCAAGTCTGGTCTAGGTAAGCAAAGAGCCATCAGGCAATAATGCCAGAAGTAATGCTTTGTGTTTGCAGTTTTCCACTCATGTGCTTGATGAGGATTATTTTGGTCTCACTTTTCTGTTATGACAGAATCAGTCTTTATAAGTTTATTAGACAGTGTATTGTTCCTCTCTCATATTACATTTTTCAAGTAGTCATACAAGGACCTTTCTGGGATAACTGATTACTGAAAGGGAGCTCTTATCTCTGTTCCCTGCTTCAGTCAGATCTTAACTATTGTCATGGGCAGGTGCCTTTGAGCAGCTTCTGGAGCTCTCTTTACATGGAGAATTGGAAGTAGTCATAGTTTTAGGAATCACCAGCATAATAAGCATCGATCTGTATCTCCAGTGTCTATCTGTATCTGCCTGTCCTGAGCTTAGATAAGAGAGGCTGCTCTTGTTTTCCTGCTGATGTGCTGTTTGCAATGTGTACTGCTGCAGGTGGCTAGGAATTGAGCTCTTCTCTAAGCCTAAGAACTCAGGCATACAAAACCAATACACTGTCACAAACAAGGGTGTTTATGTAGGCAGTCACTGATTCTCACTCTTTCTTTTACACAGTTGGTCAGATGAAATTCATATACCTTCATCGCATGCCCCTCTTATACTTAAATGCTTTCTTGGTTTCAGAGAGAGTTTTTATTCTTGCCAAGGTTGTTGACAAGAAATAACCTGAACTCTTCTCTCACTGGTTTTTGCCTGGCAGTAAAATGACTTACACATTTTTCATGTTAGACACTTTTTTCTTTCTACCAGGATGGTACTGGAATGTCTACGCAGGCATTTTTGTTTTCATGCTCCGAGTCTTACTTTTCATATAAAAATATAGCTAAACAACTCCACTATACAAACTAATGAAAACAGTATTATTCATTCAACTTATTGCCAATTTTTTTAACTAGAACAACATCATAGCTGGTTCCTAGTTTTGAAATTATTGACTTCTGACATCATTCAAGACACTGGACTCCACCCTTTAGCTATTTTGATTGTAACAGTACAGATAAACAAATTGAGTGTATAAAGTAGAAGAGTTGTGCATGTCCAGGCAAGAGTGGGTTTAAATCCTTTTCATCAGGCAAAGAGTCTCATTATACCAGTGAGCTCTGCCATAGGGTGGAGATGTTTGAAAACTCAGATCTTTCTAATCTACTAAGATAAATAAAATGGCAAGCACTGAAGCCTTAGTAGGAAAAAAAATCCTCTTCATCTCACCACAAAGATCAGTAATCAAAGTGAGAAATTCAAAGTTATCTTCTAAATGATAAATGGATTTTCCTTTTCTGCTTGGGAACTAAACCTTCAGAAATCGTACCTCCATTGCATGTGAAGTTTGGCTTGAAAAGCTTTCTGTTCTGACCACTATTATCTGACATAAATGTAAATTGATAGTTAATAGAGGTTTTCTGCTGATTCTTCTGCAAATATATAAAAATTCTTAGAGGACTGCAACCCAAAAGATCTTTAGGATAGTGGTCAATTCAGAAAAATTAAGGACAAAAGTGAATTTTTAGAGACACTAATATGTACATGTACACGCATGTGTATGCATAACTATGTATATATAAAATTTTTTATGAGAAAGAGCTTGAAATAGTTGTTTCATTCTTCTATCTTCAAAAGCTAAAAAGGCTGGCCATTTGCTTTAACCCCATACTTCCTCAGGATCACTACTACAGTGTCAAAATCATGTCCTTATTCCCTGTGCCCACATTAATTTTAGGAGCAAAGAGTTGATTTCAACATTATGATTTCAAATTACACCTATGAACTGCAATTTTATTGCTGTTAAGAAACATCTGTGGTAAAATATTTTTTCAGTTGTCAGATTTTATTCTACAAATGACAGAAGATTGAAGCCACTGTATTGTTTTAGAGATGTAATGCTTGCCTATTCTGATGGTCTAGTGTGATGTTGCTTCAATTAATAGACATAAATCACTTTAAGAACCTTTAATCAAATAACCTATATTAATGCAAAGCGTTATTAATTAGTGTGCCTAATATTCACACATTGTGAGCAATGTAAACAAAGCTGTTTTTCCTCCTTCCTCCCCATTATTCTTAGCTGGGGGAAAAGGACAATCATGGGAGACCTTATTGCTCTCTATAACTACCTGAAAGGAGGCTGTAGCAAGATCGCAGTCTGTCTCCTCACAGACACCTAACGACAGGAGAAGAGGACATGGTTTCAAGCTGCACAAAGGAAGACATCAGGCAGAATTTCTTCATGGAAAGGGTTGTTAAATGGACTGCCCAGGGAAGCAGTGTAGTCACCATCTCTGGAGGTGTTCAAGAAAGAGCTGGAAGTGGTACCTAGTGACGTGGTCCAGTTGACAAGGTGGTGATCAGTCAAAGCTTGGACTTGATGATCTCAGAGGTCTTTTCCAACCTAAGTGATTCCGTGATTCTGGATAAACTGGGACATTGAGGTAGGCTTAAACATTACCCACAGTAAAAGTCAGACTTCAATCAAGAGATATTAAGGAAAGGAAAATTGTCCAATAGCAGACTTATCCTTACTTGCCAGCTGGATGCTTGCCAAAACTGTTGGGGGCACAACTGCCTCTGCTGGGATCCAGAGACCACTTCCAGAAATTCTCATTCCTGTAAACAAGCTCAGGGTTCGGATCTGTGCCTGGAACACACACAGGTTGTGTCAAATTCCCCTGTAGGATTATTATCAATATAATGTAGAGTTCTACTGTTATATATAGTTATCAGCAACAATACATCTGCAGTGTTAACCCTGAGTATCAGACAGGGCTCTGATGAAAACCTTTTGTAAAAATTTCAGGTGTGCCCTCCTGTTCAAGCAACACAATTCACACACCTTCAGACTTTCAGTGGAATCAGGACACAAAAAATCATGATGATCTTTAAAAGACCTTATTTTCCTGCATCAGTCCAGGCAAAGCCTCCATCCTGGGATGAAATTCTGTCTGCATTCCATGTTACAAATTTTCAGGTCATATTATGCCATACATAATATGTTAAAGGGTCATAGGAAATTAAATACAGTGGTAACAATATAGTTGCATATAATATCTGTAGAGATAATATAAAATGTTTCTAGGAGTGATCTGTGTTCTTTTTAAAAGGTGCTACTCAAACATGCTGAAAGAAGTTGGTTTCTATTTCAGACAATTAAGAAATAATTGAAAATAAATAAATTTGTAGCTTGTAACTGTCCAGATTTTTTATGCTTTTCTAATACAAAACAAACACCGTGAAAAAGTAAGCTAGATATAGTCATAGAACAACTGACAGCCAGCTAACCACTTCACAGTTACAGCTAGGGTATTTCACAGCTGTCGTGGTTTTCAAGGCTGGTACTGACAGTTGCTGTGTCAGTTATGTTGAGAAAGACTCCTAATTCATGGTTGTGAGACTTGATCTTCCCTTGAAACTTCACTCTTCTTGAATACTAATACCTGCAGTTGAACTTATGTCACGATGATGCCCTTTCTCTATTTTATAGTTCTTTAAGTGGTTAGTCTATATAAGTAATCAATCACAACTTCAAGCCACTGTTCATGTGGACAATTAAAATATAAAGAAAGTGAGAGGAAGTGAAATTTAAATCAGTTCTGATACATATATAGTAAGTAGCTTTAAATTCTACTAGCAGTCTCTAAGGGTGTATTTTTATGCTTCAATTAATTCACCCACTTTCATATAAGACAGAGTCTTTTTTTACATATAAAGTGAGTAACAGGTAATGGAAATGGATGTGCAAGCATGCAAGCATATGTGCCCTTCCACATATAGATATTCAGTTTTCTTTACAAAATGTAGGGTCTGTACACACAAAAAAAGATACATCACTTTCTATGAATTTCTTTGTAATACTGTAAGGCTTAATAACTTCTGCCATGAATTGCAATGAATGACAAATCAATAAAATTATTTTTTAAAGAAAGAGACTATTAAATAAAAGAGTAACAGACTGTAGAGTGTGCACTGAAGTGTGTTGTCAAATAGATATAGTTCTGTTCACTGGAAGGGTACAAGAGATGTTATGCAAAACTGAAGTGTGGGCTTCATGTAACTTGAGACACTATAAAGACTTAGACAAGCTTATAGTAAACTTAGACAATTTTATGCTACCTGTGTTGTCAGTTGAAATAAGGAACTTTCAGATTTTGTCTCACCCTGTGTTCTATGTATTACCTTCTTACCACAGTGCTTGTATTGACTAGGGAGAGGTAAATAAGACTTCTTAACTGATTTTTTTTTTCACCTTGAAATGATAATGACATTCAAATCTCACTTTATAGCTTGTACTTGTGTCAGCTTTCAGCCTTGGCCCATCTTCTTCCTACTGCTGAGTGATCCTTACCCTGGTAACCTCTTACCTGGTGGGTTTTAATGCTGAGGCTGAGTGATCTTCATGCTTCTGACACACTTGCTTCACATGCTTCACCTGATATTAACTGATTTTTTACATCTTTACTCAGAATTCCTTCCTCTCCTGTAAAGTCTCTGCATTTGTTACAGGTTCAGACATGAGACCGACCACTGCTGAAAACCTTCTCTCTTTCAGTGTGAAATTCAGTGAAAATAGTAAGATCACTCAGGACCAGTTCTTCTAATAGAATCAGAGTATAGCTCCAGGCAAGAAGAGGAGTATAGCTTTTCCTGCAGATTGAGAGAAAGAAATGCAAAGAGAAAGATCTCTTAAAGAATATAGGAGGCTGGGTTTCGTTATTTGTTTGCTTTTTAGGTTACCAAAACTAATATTCTCATTTTGTGTGCTGCAAAATGACAAAGACTGAATGCAAACAGTTCAGTCAGTGGAGAGCTTGATGAATAGACAATGTTAGGATGTTTAAATGTCAATGGCAGAATCTGAATGTGAGATACTTTTCGAAGAGCAGTTTCGGGCAAAGTGTGCTGATCGCTTTTTAAATTATCAGTTAGGCAATAAAATATAATGAACATATACAATAATTTGAAATATATATTTTTGACTCACTGGACTCATGAAAGCGCATTGTCAAAAGTCTCCTTTGTAACTTTAATTATGTGAGTTACCAACTGATGCACAATTATATGTATTTTAATTTGCTGACATTTTGAATTCCTATGAACAAACACTGGAGTTTTTAAAGAAGAAGAATAAAATGCCCAATTCTATTGAATTTCAATTAGATTTGTTCACTTGACCTCCTTTGGACATCAGATATTGCTTAAAATCACAAGCTCTTTTAAAAGACATTAAACCTTGGCACCTTTATGAACACTTTTTCTATTTCAGAATATTTTAACACCACTGAGGTATTGTGGGAGAGGAAAGAAGGGAGGAGAGAATAAAGATGGAGAAAAGGATGTGGGGGTAAATAGCAAAGGAATAAGTACATAGGAGTAATTGTTAAATAATAGATATTTGTCCATATTATTCCACTAAAAAATTAACAACCAGCACACTGGTGAGGTTAATGATCCAGCACTATATGTAATCCTGGTGACATCAAATTTTATGTGTGAGAATCACAATGAGCTATTTTTCTTTTTCTGATGTAAAATACAGCTAAAACATCAGGAACTTAAAACCAAATTGAACTTTAACCATGAAGATTAAATCATACTGAAATTAACAACATTAAAATTTCTCTTAAAATGTTATAGAACAAAAAAAAAAATCTATTAAGATCATTCCACATTTTATTTTTAAAATGTTTCAATTAAATCATAAAACTGTAGAATGGCTTAGGTTGGAAGGGACCCTACAGATCATCTAGTTCCAATTCCCTTGCCATAAGCAGAGCAACTTCCACTAGACCAGGTTGCTCAGAATCTCATTCAGCCTGGCCTTGAACACTTCCAGAGATGGGAAATCCACAAACTCTCTGGGCAACCTGTTAAAGTGCCTCACCACCTTCACATTAAAGAATTTCTCCCTAATATCTCATCTAAGCCTATCCTTCTCTTTAAGGTCATTCTCCTTAGTCCTATCACTATATGTCCTGGTGAAAAGTCCCTCTCCAGCTTTCTTTTAAGTCTTCTTTAGGTGCTGGAAGGATGCTTTAAGATCTCACCAGAGCACTCTCTTCTCCAGGTTGAACAGCCCTGACTCTTTCAGTCTGTCTTCATAGGAGAGCTGCTCCAACCCTATGATCAAACTAGTGGCCTTCCTCTGGAATCACCCTAACAGGTCCATGCCCTTCTTGTGTTGGGGTCTACAGAGCTGGACACAGTACTCCAGGTAGAGTCTTACAAGAGCAGAGTAGAGGGGCAAAATCACCTCCCTCAGTGTGCTGGTCACACCTCTTTTGATGCAGGACATGGTTGGCCACCTGAGCTGCAAGCGCATTGTCAGGTCATATTGACCTTTTTTGTACAAATACCCCCAAGGCTTTTTCAGAGGACTAATCTCAGTCCATTCTCCTCCCAACCAGTATCTGTGCTTCGGATTGCCTTGACTCAAGTGCAGGACCTTACACTTGGACCTGTTGAACTTCATGAGGTTTGCAGAGGACCATCTCTCAAGCTGTGAAGGTCCCTTTGGATGGCATCCTTTCCCTCCAGTGTCTCTACTGCACCACAGAGCTTGGTGTTGTCAGCAAACTTGCTAGGATGCATTTAATCCCACTGTTCATGTCACCAACAAAGATGTTAAAAAATGCCAGTCCCAGTACCAAATTCTGAGGAAAGCAACTCATCACTGATTTCCACTTGGATATTGAGCTGAAAATCCCAAATCTAAGATAACAAAATCTTAAAATTAAGAATTGTTAAAACTGTTGAAATCAGTTATACAAAACACCAGCTTTTTTGATGTGGGATGCAGAAGAACTTACGCACAAAATTTTTCAAGTGAACTTATTTTCAATACTTTTGATGGTTAAACATCTTAGGAAATCTTCAAGTAAAATTGTCACTCCTGAAACCTGTAAGACTCTTTCTATAATTTTGTTTCTTTTTTTCTTGTTTATGCTGTGACCCTGAAGAAACTGATGAAAGGAGGAAAAAGCTTTATTCCTCGACGTCTTCAGATCCTGGCATAAAGGTCTTTGTTTTGTTCCCCAAACAGCTTCTCCATGTCATCTACACATGTCCATATTTAGTATTGTTCTCTTTAGCTTCTCAAGCTTCATCTTAAAGTAAAACCAAATGAAAATGGAAAAATACTTTCCCTAAAGTTGTAAACATTTATAAAATGTTTATAATTTCAAGAAGCTTAGTTCTGGATAAGAATATGTCTCCCAGGTTTATGCCAAAATGGATTATCAAGATACTACATTTGTTTCCAGATCACCTAAAGTATACACTTATTTGAAGTCATATTGAAATGTTTTATATAAATAAAATATTCATTTCATGTTTTACCCATTTCAAAAATCATCTTTCTTTTAAATTGCACAGTTCCAAAGTTTAAATTCCAGAATCCATGAAAACTGCTTTTAAATAACATTTTCCCATACATGGAACATTAGTTAGAAAAGCACTAAACTAGTCCTTTTCAAAATATTTCCTTAAATGTTTTTCATAATCAGAAAAGAGTTTAGAAAATGTAATTTGATAAAGTTATTTAGTTTGCTATGAAACACCACTGGGAGGACTTCACTGTTAGTTCAAGACATTCACTCAGCTTTCTTCCTTATGTCACATAAATGAAAATCAATATTTACCCAATCACTCAAAGATTCTGAACAACAAAGAATACTTTAATCCCTACACTTTATCTTTGTCTCTCCCATTTTTTTTTGCCTCTGGAGGTACAGGAAAAATAAAGACGACCAAAATGGTTTAACTTTTAAAATAAATCTTAGTTTGGAAAAGTTAAATGTAAGAGTGAAAATATTATAAAGGACTGAGTATGACAAGGGTTGCAAATGTTCTCACTATAACATCACTGCATCTGCTTAAAAAAGATTTCCTAAAAGTTTAGTTTTAGCATCTCAGTTTCCAGACAGAAGAAGGTTATGACAGAACATCATTGGTAATAAAAAACCTACATTAATTTATTGTGAGGTATGTTTGTGTTGTATGTCTAGTCTTGTATATGCCCATTCATTATAATAAGAAATGTCATGATTTTCTCCATCCTGAACATACACACACTCACACACCTCAACCACGAAAAAAACCCCACCATACACCCTAACAAACAAATTAAAAGTGATGTAAAAGCAAAAAAAACCAACCAACCAACCAAACACAAAACACTTCAGCCCCTTCACTTTTCCCTGAGATGAAATCAATCCTGAAACTAAGCACACTTAGAGTAAAACTAGAAGACAAAGAGCATAAAAAGATGAAATTAGTTTCTTGAGATTAATATACAGTGTAAGGCACTAAATTCAAAGAACAAAAGCAAAGGTTACCAGTAGATCCTTGAATTTTTCTGTCATTTCTTAACGAATGAAGACTTTGTATAATTATAAAGTTTTAAACAGTCAATAGCTACATAGCTTCCCACTTGCTATTACAACTTCCAAGATCTATAATGAGAGATTAAAATGTATGATTGTCATTTGAGATATACTGTGTTGTATTTCTCTGGTTTAATTTGTAATACCTTATTAATATCTGTATAGCAGCAATAGAGTCAATTTTAAAAAGTGATGATATTTTTAATGTTCCTCTTTAACAAAATAACTTTTGATACTAAGTAATAAGAATGATTTTAGTGTGAATGAACATGAAAAATTTCTAAAGATGTTTTCTTTTAGATGCATCTTGCATAAGGAATGCAGCAGAGAGGGGACCGTGCTGTATGGTAAAAAAATACTGCACAATATTATCAAGGCTGAATTTTGATAGATGAGTAGGAACCACATGAACAACTTTATTCCTCACAAGGTTTACAGAAATCTGTTTCAGTAATTGCCCACTGTCTTCAAAAGCCTCACAAAAAGTATCCAAAGATCATTTTAAAATGCATTTGAGATTGTTTTGAAAGGCTGCCAGTACTCTGATGTGCTGAAACTCAACGTTTTGTTCCAGCAGCCAGACAGTTCTGCAACACAGATGCCATGGCAAAGACAGAACCATTTGAACGTGAGCAAACTGGCTCAGATTCTGCATAGGCAAAGAGGAAAGGAACACTAGCCAGAAAATGTTCAGGTTAACCATGCCTTCATAAGGTTGTAACAAAGCTGAGGAGAGACCAGCTTGCTGAGATGTTTGTGTCTTTAGAACCTGTTTGAATCTGGTACATAAAGGAGAAGGACTATGTCTATGAACTTATTAGAGTGATGAAAAGAAAGGATACATGACAATACAATGAAGAGAAATAGCAAGAAAAATAAAAATAAAAATCACAGAATCACAGAATATATTGACTTGGAAGAGAGCCACAGGATCATTGAGTTCAACTCCTAGCTCGGCAAAGGACCATCCCCAGGAATCACACCATGTGCCTGAGAGTATTGTCCAAATGCTTCTTGAATCCTGTTGGGTTTGGTGCTGTGACCACTTCCCTATGGAGCCTGTTCCAGCACCCAGCTACCCTCTGGGTGAAGAACTTCTTTCTATTGTTCAACCTAAACCTCCCCTGACACAACTTGGGCCCGGCCATTCCTTTGGGTTCTGTCACTGTCAGCACAGAGAAGAGATCAGTGCCTGACCCTCCTCTTCCCTTCATGAGGAAGTTGTAACTGCAATGAGGTCTCCCCTCAGTTTCCTCTTCTCCAGGCTGAACAGACCAAGTGACCTCAGCCGCTTCTCATACGGCTTCCCCTCTCGGCCCTTCACCATCTTCATTGCCTTCCTGGACACCTTCTAATGGCTTAATATCTTTCTTACATTGTGGCACCCCAAACTGCAGACAATATTCAAGGTGAGGCTGCCCCAGTGCAGAGCACAGTGGGACAATCCCCTCCCTCACCTAGCTGGCGATGCTGTGCCTGATGCCCCCCAGGACACGCTTGGCCCTCCTGGCTGCCAGGGCACTGCTGACTCAGATTC
>JAWWEU010000040.1:27159116-27187184 GCA_035583155.1 Acropternis orthonyx | reverse complement strand
GGCTGACAATCACCATTCTGTTCATGCCCCAGGGTGCTGGGTTAAACTTTTTTTTTTTTTTTTTTTTGGTTTGTTTTTTTTTTTTGGTGGGTCAAACGGACTTTATTTTCCTCTGTGCTATTGTACTTATTGTGATTTTTTAACTAAACTGTAATTCTGACTTGTAATCTGTTTGTGAGTTGGATTCATTCCTCCTGCTGGTCTGTCTTTAAACCAGCACAAATGTGTACATCTCAAACATCGATAAGCAGAAGACTGTGGAGCTAACCAAGGACTGTTAGTAATACAAGACAAAAATTGTTGGTAATAACCCAAGACTATTAGTATTAACATGCCATGAGAAAGAACAAGATTTTGCTGGAGAAGGAGTCAGGTGGAGATAGGGCAGCCCTTTTCTGTGAGAAAAAACTTCCTTTCCTCCCTCCCTTTCTCCCTCCCTCCCTCCCTCCCTTTCCCTCTGACTTTTGTCATTCCTTTCAACCAATGAGCTTTTATGAATCTTAGGCACTTCCTTACCCTTGAGGGTGGGTTGCCACATGCATGTACTAATGGATCTAGTAATCTGTGTTAGGACAAATGGATCCCGCCTTTAACTCCATCCTATGGGAAGCTGGATAGTACATGTTTAGATAACTGAACTCTTATGGTCACAAAGGAAACAGAAAAGCTAATTAAAGGCTTAGTGTGCATTCTGTTCTGCTTTTATAATATAAATTAGTGCTTTTAGTACACAATCATGAATATGAACATTACATAGGCTTGAGTTACATCAACTAAGAAACTAGAAAATGAAACTAAGGATTCAGAGTCCCTGAAACGGTTTTCCAATCATCTTTGTCTTGGTAACAAATTTTCATTTCTTTAATTTAGGCTTGAAATACTAAAACCTATCCCAAATAAAGAATGTAATTTTTATTTCCAGATCCTTTTCCAGATATCTTAAAAAAGCCCCCAAACCAACAAACTTTAACTGCTCAGCCTGCATTTGCCTCAGCAGCAAAGGGACAGGCTTGGAAGTCTCAAAGAAAAAGAAAGATTTGCAATTTTTTGAAGGCTTTCAAGTAGTTATATAAAGTGCTTGGTAGATTAATGGCTTTCTTGATTCATATGCTGAGAGTAAGAGACTTCTTGCACAACTGCTGTGCTATCAATTACTCTGACCCAGTTGTACTGCCAAGTTTTCCTACTGTTTAGAACTTGCACTTTGTCTCTTCCTTACAGACTGAATCTCAGCAAAACTCTCCCAAAACAGCAGGCAGTTCTCAGATAGTGACCCTTTACTGGTGTTTCTGTCCATTCATAACTCTGACCCTGGAAAAGCTAACAAGCACTGGTGCTGACTCCCAAAACACAGTCAAGATTAGCTGTGTCACGAAGAATTGAAGGTAACTCTCTCAGTATCATGGTTAGGAATGCAGTGCTTGAATGACTTTAATAATCTTTACTACTGAGGTAACTGTAAAATCAACATATTTACACTGGAACTCAGTCTATTGCAAACTCATTTACAAGGAAATAAAAGCAAAAGACAACAATCTGATTGTTTAAATCATAGTGTGATGACAAATGCTATTGAATAGGTGGTGTTGATAGACTTCAGAGAGGCTTCAGGGAATAGAACAGTTCATCAGCTTATCTTTTACAAATATTTTTTCTGTGAATGCCTCTGGAGTTCCTTTTAGGAAGGATTCAGAAGGAGGACGAGATATTTCAGTGTTTAAGCATAAACATGGAATTGTGTGGGTTTTCTCTGTTTCACTCTCTCACATCGGCTTGGATGTGTGGTAGCTACATCTCCTTCTCAGCCTTTCCTGTAAGGTGGAGAACAACAGCATAAACATTTTTTACGTAGAAACAGGAAAAGAGAAAAAATGTTGAGTCTCCTATTTTAAATAACTATAAGGGTTCCTCTGAGAGGCAGTAATGCCAGCAAGACCTCCCTGTACTTAAAACTATTACTTAAATAAAGTCAAGTGAGTCTGTAGTACTGTTCTCTTTCAAACACATGTCTGTAGTTGGGCATGTGTTGCTACAGTGACACTGAGGAACCTCTCAGAGCTTTGGATTTTTGCAGTGGCACCTTAGGAGAAACAGCTGGTGCTGCTGATATCTCTCTGCAGCAATTTTACTGTCTGCAAGTTCAGACAGCTTGTGCTGCATATGATACAGCTGGGTTGAATTTTCATATTTTATTTTAAAATGTGTAATTTTAAACTAAAATTCTGAGATCTTAACATACTATAAAAACCAGAAGCTTTAGGTATGGGTCTGTCTTACCTTTATCTGGTAACTTTTAGGTGGGCTTTTCCTTTATGTGGAATGCAATTGTGACATCAAAAAATCTCAAAGACCAGAGTACTCTGGGGCTGGAGAATGCTGCAAGCCTACTGTGGCCTAAAATGCTCACAAAATACCAAAAACTTCATATTGTGCTCCTCATCTCTGTTACTGTTAGCTAGAAGCAGCAGCAAAATTTCTGCTAAGTGTTCATATATGCCTTATGTTGAGCACATTCCAGCCACAAATAGTAGAATCTGCTCCAACATCTTCATATTACTGTATTTTCTTCAAATATTTTGAAATTAATAAATATCTAAAGCCATCTGGAATAATTCTTTAACTCACAGAAACTGTCTTAAAATATATACATAAAGTTGAATTGTCAGCTTATATTGTGTTACAACAAGAACCATGCTATTTACCATTGCCCTGTTCTTTACATAATTCTGCTTCCTGCTGGTTTTCAAATAGCTTTTACATCTTTTCAATTGTAAACTGCAAATTGAAAATATCTGCATATTAATATAATAGAAATTAGAACAAAATTACATTAAACCCAAGTTATTTTTATTGCTGAATGCTTTCTTTTCCTGTTGTTGCTTAAAAAGAAATATTTATGCTTTAGGCATATTCAGGCATAAATAAACCTGTTCTTGCGTGTGTAAACATATATATCCTCTTCCAATAATTGTAAGTGGCATTACAAGGCCACAAGCTTTGGGAAAAGAAGGAATCTCAGCAAGGCAATATATATAAATAACACTTATTTTGTTTTCTGAGGAATTGATAGTTGTTGTGGGTTTGACTTTGGCAAAATGCCAAGCCCTCCCAAAACTCACAAGGTTTCAGGGAAAGGAGGGAGAAAAAAAACTGGGAAAAATAGCTTATATATGTATATATATTTAGACAAATTTACAACACATATGTGTACAAATATAAAAGAAAAACCAACAATAACTTTACCTCAAGCTGCCCCCCACAAACAGCACACAGATTCTACCACCCAGAGACACTTCCTGGGAAGAACACCCAGCAGGGAAAGGGAAAGAGCAACCCCAAACAAAAAAAGTATTTACTTCCCAGAGACTAAAACTGCTATGAATATTTCGACAAGAAAAGGTGAGGCCTATTGCCCTTGGAGCTGCTGCAACAAGGTGTCCTCCCAAGGCCACAAAGAAAGGGAAAAAAGAGACAAAGCAACTCCCTCACTGATTTTCTGCTTGACTTGATGTCAGATGATCTGAACCTCTTTGGTTGCTTAAGTCAAGTGATACCTGTCCCTCTAAATCTACAGAAAGCCCCCATGGCCACAAAACAAGCCTGCTGAATTTGGCTTTGAGCCTAACTGAACTAAGGCCTTAATCTAAGTTTTTTAAGGTTTACCAAACCCATCACAATAGTCTTGCAAAAAGAACTGGATAAGCTATGTGCTTTGTTTTCCATTTTTTTTATGTCAATGGTACAGTTTTTCCTTGAATAAAAACAATGGTGCCATTCATTATTTGACAATTGCATAAAAATATTCTTTTATCTCCAATGAATTACTAACTGAGGCATATTAAGGAACAGACAGGAACACCACTTACAACATAATAATGATGAAAATAAAATAAAGCAATAATTATTGCCTTCTATTTTTTTCTTTTTTTCTCATCAGAAACAAACAATATTGTTTAGAGCACTGGTGAGCTGTTTGGAACTTCTCTAGAAAAAGTTTTTGGCTTGCAACATAGTTTTATCTTTCCTTTCACATATTCTTCACTTATTCTTCACCTCACTTTATTTGCTTGCTGTTTAGCAGTGAATCTCATCCCAGCCCAATGTTAAGCCCAGTTTTTCAGCCTCACAGCATTCAAAAAGCACTCGTTCTTTCTGAAGGAAGACTGTGAAGATAAAGAAAAATTACTGGTGTGCAGTGTTACCCTCATTCCTGTGCTTGAGCTCACATTGAACAATACTACTCCTCCTTTAGAGAAACTTCCATTATAAAGCAAAAACCTGTTTACTGAATGTCTGTACACATTACATCTGTACCATGGAATACTTCTGTACCCAAATTAGGAAGCTATCTGTCCTAAAACTTCAGAGAAGAGTAAGAATATAGGTAAATAAATCATTGGTTAATATATCCCACATAGTAGCCACAAGGAGGGACTTATCAAGTGTCCTAGATAGAATCAACATTGCTGTTTCCTAGAATAATACTTTAAAGAGACTGGAGGTAGAACACTGCCTACTGTCAGTCAAGGATTCATTCCACATGAAGTTTATTGGCAGAGAAAGATAAAATTTTATCTTCATACGTGGTAAACTTACATTGAGGTGCCTAAAACCACAAAATGAATTACACTTCTAGGCATCACCTTGGTGGCAATTTAAGCAGCTAAGCTCAGTAATGACACTATAAGAGCATCATCTTCAGAGCAATCTAATTCATATATTCCCTTTCCAACCATTTATTATGGTGTTCATGCATTTTACATTTCTATATATTCTGCTCAAACCGTAATATTTTCCCTCTAGTCTTTCAAAGGGCATTTTAGATTTCTCTTGCCATTGTGGTTTATATTCTTGCTTCAGTCCCTTAAGTTTAAATGTTTCTCTTGTGTGTTGAATAGGGTATTACAAATGTAGACAATAAAATGCAAACCACAAGTACTGTAAAATTCAACTAGTTTCAATACTTGACTCTCTTCCTCTATCAAAACCCCCTTCTTTTGTGGATTATAGCAACTGAACTCTCTTCCTCCATCCACAAACCCCCTGTTTTGTGATCATAGCAAACTTTTCCATTCTTACTGTCTCTGTTTAATTTCTTATGCAAAATTATTGGGAAAGTAGGTGTTCCGATACATGTAAGAAATAATATTTTTCTAAGTCATACAGTGGAAGAAGGCATTTAGTGTTCAAAGGTGTCTAAGGTAGAAACTTCATGCCTACATTTCAATAGTATTACTGGATCTGCTGGGCTGAAATTGCACTCTTTTTCATTGAAAATGGTGTCTCTAATGACTAGGCTGGAGACCTAAGGTTGGTCATTAATGATCAGTAAATGTTAATTGTTTTACATTTGAAACATGCTTAGAACATAATTTTCATCCTTGCCATTTTACATATTTTTTCTATTCTCTTACTCTCTCCTAATGTAACTAATATTAAGAAGATGTTTGTTAAGGTTATGATTTTAAGGACGACATCTGTCCAAGAGGCCTCATTAAGGACTTTTGAAATATGGAATACTAATAAAAGCTTCTTGTAGCAAGACATTTAGTTAAGGACCCATGCAGCTGAGGGTGTCTCAATTTAAGATATTACTCATGATGGTGCAGACAATCTAATTTAAGGAAGTATCAGCTTAGTTCTGATGAACTCAGTTATGGCAATGATCCCCAACAAAATCACATATTCACAAGAAAAAAAAATAAAATAAATTAATATAAACATTTCTTATTTACTTTTCTTTCAACAAATGAATTACAGAGACAATACAGTAATATCATCGATACACTGGGAAAGTGTGCAAGTTTAAAATATCTGTTTTGAATTCCTGTTTACTTTGTTTTCAAGCAAATGCAGACAATTTTAATGGAATAGAATTTCAGTCATAAAACTAGTCTGTAAGCTCTACCTTTAGTGTTTCAACCCTAAATGGTCCATACCTCCTCATGACGAAGCAGTGCCTCAATGGGACACTTGTGGTAGGTATTTCTGGAAACTGTATTCTTGATACAGTCCTATTGATTTAACATCTATAACTGGTCACCAGAACCTCTGAAGAGTAGGGCTTGTATGCTTCTGGGGTCAAGCAAGAGGTAACCGAGGATTTTGAGTACAGTAGTGCTGCATAAATACAAGACTACAAGCTGATAAAAATGAGCTAAGTAAGTGTCATCTAATGTATTTCAACCTTCCATATCACCCTCTGGCCAACCTTGCAGCATCTCCTTGACCACTGTGACTGTATCAAACCCCATGTTGCTGCATGCTCATCCTTTTTTTAACTGCTTTTCAAGGTGGTTGCTGTCAGAGGCAGGGCACTGTGAGAGGCAGAAAAGTAGAAAATATGGGTCTTTCATATGATGGCATGACTATCTCATGCTATTTTCTTATGTTGGTTCTCTTTTCTCCCTGTGCACCTCATGCTGTTACAGCCATAGTCTCTGTTTATATAATGACTTCTGCTAAATGGGCAGTGACTACACATAATTACCTCAGATGGGGTTGTTCCTTATACAAAGAGAATAAGTAGATAATATTAAACACCATTTTGTTGTACCTATTGGCTAATGCTGACAAGTAATGAACTTAAACAAACACTATTCTTTTTCATGAACATTTATTTCCGTTATATAAAACCCAAGAAAGTTTCTCATTATGTCTCAATGTTCTTTCAAGTTTTCATCTCCTTTTTTTTTTTTTTTTTTTTTTAATTTATCAATGGATCTAGTATGTAGGTGCTGGCCAAATGATTCACAGTTTTCAGAAATTATACTAAACCTGCTTAAAATGGAATTTTTCCCATGGACTGAAATAGAAGAGAGTATGAATACAATGGTTTACACTGTTTTCACTAATAGATTGGAAATATTTTGTAAAAAACAGAGGTTTCTGAGAGATTTGTCTAAACACATATGATTGTACCTAACGATGTTGCTCAGTTTCACAGGCATTATTTAACTGCTTTTTTTTTTGCTGTCAGATTAACAGGCATTAATTTTTCCACTGTCTTATTAAAGTTTGTTTTTTTTTTAATGAGACCAAGAACAGATATGTTGTGTACTATCAGAGAATCTATCCAGTATTTACAGATAGTTTCTGCAATAGTAAAGTGTTCTCACCAGTAATGAAATACCCTGTAATATTTTGTTTCTGGGCATCCTACCCCATATGGTTTACTATCTGTTCCTTTGTCTGTTTCCAGGTCTCCTCATTCCAAGTGAAAATGAGTTCTAGTCATGGAGTTTTTGAGAGAAAGGCAATTTAGGGAAAGGGAATAGAGGATTCCTGAGAGATGGGTGTGCACTGAAAGTGCCTGCACAGCTGTTAATTCTTGCATGACTCTCTTTCTAAAGTATAACAGTCCCTGACTAGAAACAGTTTTTGACTCTGTAATGTAATTTGTGGAGGCAGGAGTTCTTTGCCATTCTTGATTGGTCAGCTGGGGGCAAATTGAAGGCAACATATGCTGGGATTGAATGGTCATGCCTCAGTAGTGTCCCTCACTTTTTTTGCAGAAGGGCTTAAAGTTTGGAAATCAGAAATGCTAATGTTCCCTGCTGTCCCAAAACAGCCAAAGTACAGTCCTCTTGCTTGTAAGCAGAAAATTCAGGTGGGTTCCCAGATTAACTCAGGTCATTAAACATGCAAATTCAAGATTTAGATCTATGGGAGCTTTTAGAAACAGATTTGCTTTCTATCTCTGGAAACAGACATCTGGAACTTTTGGGGTTCTATCATCCCCAACATTCAGAAATAATTTGTGAATTAGGCACATTTATAATTTTTCAGTTGTGATATTATGTACGGGGCACTTGTACTCAATTTCACAAAATTAGGTGGCCATTTAGAGCTGAACATGTTAGTCTATTTTATTGTGTTAATGAATACAGAAATCTGTTATCTACTGATTTATCATGGTGCTCAGGGTTGTGCTGAGTTTATGACAATTTACTTAACAAATAAAGCATGCATATTATTTTCAATTTATTTGTGCTCCCAGAAGAGTGGTAAAACTCTTATGGTTAATAGGCTACTAAAAATAAGAGAGCTAAAGCTGGGGGGTTTCTAGAGTTTCTGGAAAGACATATTTCAGCTTGAACCACAACAATCATTTGTGGTATAAGTGCACTAATGTATAGTTTACAGACTGTGTGAGTAACTCAAAAATTCCCTGAACCACCAAAGCATCGATATTTGAATAAACTGTAAAAAAGCACACAAACATATACAAATCTTTGCATTTAAACATCACCTTTTCTGAATGATTAATTTGCTAGTTTAATTACTACCTTTCTGTAGATATTTTTTAATCAGTGTTTCCCCTTTCATTTTTAAAAGTGTATGTCTGTAGCACCATCACTTCCATGCTTTCTGAACAGCCTTGTGACCATGACTTCTAAGGAGCAGCATGGTCTCAGTCTGACTTGAGCCAAGTGGTACACTTTGGGGAAGGTTTATGTCGTGATTAATTTATCTAAATTTACCTTTCTCTCCTCAACTCTCTTACTATGTTCCTGGGTTTTCTTGTGGTGGGAAAGGGGATCTCTTACTGCTTCATGCACCAGTTCCTTTCCTATATCTGCCACCTTTAATCTGATCTGCTTGCTTTCCTTGGAGACTTGTGCTCACAGGGAACATGCATCAGCTCAGCCTATCCTTAACTGACTTAAAATGCAACCATCCTCTCCTGGACCAAAGACTCTGCCTTCTCTCACCTGCTGCTATCCACAATGCATAGCAAGAGATCTGCTGGACATAAACAAATTACTGCAGGGAGTTTTGTCTCCCACTCAAGCTATATTGCAGGTGGGCACAATCTGAAAGATACAAAAATAAATGGCACTATTTTGCAGCAGCTCTTTGGTGTTTCCATGTGAGTGCTTCAGGCTGTATTAAAGTTCACTACATTTTGCAAACACAATGAAATTTTGTTTCCCTAGACATTGCTGTTGTGCAGCAATTGTATGTTATATCACATCATTCATTTGTCTTTACTGCCTGCACATGCCTAGGGAGCAGTAGATCTACTTGATCTGTTGAAGAAAGATGTACCTGGATGGCCACTTATGAGTCAGCTATGCAGTTGTGCAGGATTTCAATTGACAAGGATTGAATCAGAAACCATGCAGCATCATTACTATTATTGTGACTGACTTAGTAAGGCCACAAACACGTTTGCTTCTAGCTGATGGCCTAGAGCTGGTTTGCATTCTTTCATCCAGTCATACGGTAAAAACAAAACTCATTCTGAAAAGCACCAAATGAAGGTAATCCATAGTCATACAGGTATATTTTCAAGACTTGTATTATGTTCATACCTACTAGAAACAAGTGAAAAATGCACATTATAGAGATCTTGAGGTTCCAGACCCAAAAGCTCTTGATAACCAAAGTCAGAAATGACTGGACAAGAGGCAAGCTGTGGGAAGAGGCTCTTCAGAGAAAAGAAATATGCTCAGTTTCTTTTTCAAATGATTATTTCTCTTCCTTTTTTTTTCACTTTGTTACTTGTCAGTTCTAGTCAGATCAATGGGCCAGATATTTTGTATTCAATGTAATTTTTTCTACACACAGAAGTCAATTTTGCAATTCATAAAAATAAATTTGAAAAATCAATGACAATGCCATGTTTGTTTTTAGAATAATGTCTCACTGGTTGCTATTTTCCTGCCAACTTCAGCATCACGCACTGGTGGCATAAATATATAATTTTTCAACCACAACCAATATTTGCTTTTATTTCCATTCTATAATAAGTATGATCCCAGCTTATTTAACTAAGAATTAGCTGAAACCCATTTAGAAATAGAAATAAATTAAATTTATTGTTCAAGTTTTTAATTTTCAAATGTTTTCCTCCTTCTTATTGATATATTCCTATTGCTTCTGAACACCAGCAGAACTTATATCAGTATTACTGCCCAATGAGGTTGCACTTAGCTATCTATATAGAAAATAACAACTTTAATCTGACTTTCCTTGAAAAAGAATGAGGATGACTTTAGCATCGAAAAGTAGAATTTGAAAAGTAGAAACTTTAAGCTTAAGTAAATTGAGTAGGCAAGTCTATAACAATGGCTCATTAAAAGTGACTGAATCACAGAATTATAGAAGACATCTCTGGATATTTTCTACTCTAACTCCTGTGCTCATAGCAGAGCCAGCTAGAGCAGACCGCTAAGAGAGGTATACAGAGGGATTTTGAATATATCCAAGACTGGAGGCTGATGTTTTTGATGTTTAAGTGGAATTTCCTCTGTTTCAGTTTGTGCCTGTTGCCTCACTGGGCACCACTGAAAGGGTTTGTGTCCATCTTCTTTAGCTCCCCACCAGGTATTTATATACGTGGATAAGAGTTCCATGAACATTCACTCCTCAGGCTGAACAATACAGACCCTCTCAGCTGCACTTTGTATGTCAGATGTTCCAAGCCCCCAATTGTCCCTGAACCTGTTCCAGTATGTCCATGACTCTTGTACTGGAGTATGTCTTACTGGTGTTGAGTAAAGGGGAAGGGTCATCTCCCTCAACCTGCTCATGACAATCTTCCTAATACAGCGCAGGAGCCTTCTTTTCTGCAAGGGCACATTGCTGGCTTCTGAACAGTTGTTGCCTACAGGGATTCCCAGGATCTTTTCAGTAAAACAGCTCTCCATATGGTTAGCCTCTACTGTGTGTACTGATGCACAAAGCTATTTCTGCTTAGGTGCAGGACTTGGCCACTTACTCTGTTGACCTTAACTTTTTTCCTGTCAGCCCACCTCTTCAGACTGCTGAAGTCCCTCTGAGTGGGAGCACACCCATTTGGTGTAGCAGCCACTGCTCCCAAGTTTGTATCATCACACTTACTCAGAGTACAGTCTGTCTCATTGCTCAGGTCATTAATGAAGATATAAGACATTCCTTTCCTGAAATGAGCCCCTGGAGTACACCAGCAGTGGCTGACCTATCAGGCTGGTCAGATGTGACTTCCCAGTTGGTACAGGATGACTATTTGCAATCTCCTTCTCGGTGATTTGGTCATCAAACCTTTTAATAGATTTGGAAATGGCTTCTGGGATTATTTGCCCTGTCAGCTTTCAAGGTGAGGCTTACCGCACTATAGTTCCCTGGATCTTCTTTCTTGCCTTTCTTGAAGGCAGAAGCCTTCAAGTCCTCAGGAATCTCCTTCAACTTTCAAGACCTTTCAAAGATAATTGAGAGTGGCCTAGCAATGGCATCAGTCAGCTCCCTCACTACTCACCATGGAACCATCCTCTCAAGATAAAAGATACATTCAGACTGTAAAGCAGGAAAAATTTTCTGAAAGTGTATAAAGCACTTCCTGTTAGAAAAAAATCTGGAAATTGAAACACAATGTGTTTTGAAAGGAGGGATTTTATTGAGTCACAGCTATTCATGGTAAAATGGAAGTTGTTATACCACATTGCTTTCTAAAAATCTAGTTTACCCTTAAAAATTTAAATGGATTTATACCTTATACAGAAACAGATTGCCTTTATACCACAAAGGTTGAAATTGTTTGGAATTTCAAGTTAGTGCAGAGTGAGTCTGGCTTCTTGGTGAGAGGTCTCTGACACTGATAGAACTGGTATTGCAAGTAGCATGTGAACTTCTGATAACTTTTCCAATAGAATATAACACTTGGCTTTTGACCCAGAAGTGCCAAAGTGATTTTGATTTCCTAAAAGAAATGCTTTCTTCACAGACTCTACTGCTGTAATTCAGATCACTGGCAGTTTTCAAGTAGGAACACTTGAACAGAAGTGACTATTGAAGAGAAGAGACCAAAATGGTAGTTGATACTGGTTTGTTCCTTTCAAATGGAGTAAGGACATGTCTATGAACTCCACACCTCTATCTCTGCCTGCTGCAGGTGTTCTGAACTTCCTGCAGCTATATAGGAGATACATATTCTTTTATTCCCTGCATGAACTGATAGCAAGAATCTGTACTCGAAATAGAAAGAAACACCTTGTCATTGCTAGATTGATTCTAATTTTGTTCTAGTCAATCTACTGTCATTCACTATCATTGGCCATTGTCAACTTTTCCCAGTAAAATAAAAGTCTTAATATCTTGAGTCATAATGGACTGAAATAAGTTACCATAATATATATATATGTTTGGTATCTTATGAGCACAGTGTATGTAAAATTTTCTGCTACCATGAATTATGGGAATCACTAATGTAGCACACTGGATGCTTCACAGCTCTTGGAGAGGACAGATCTGGTTCAGTGATACATAAATGACTTCATAGGTTCCTTAGCACCTGTACATGGTCAATAGGGTCTAATGTTAAAATCAGAAGAAAAAGTTCCTGAATTACGTTAGTAGTTTGAAATATTTAAAATAATTACTGTCTCAAATACTGTTCTAAACTGCTTTCATCCAGCTGAGAATAATGTTATTTTTCTTTGTGGTGCCACACTCTAAGTAAGAATTACTGCCACTGAACTTGTCAATGTTATACTAGAGTAAAAGTGGCACAATAAATACAAATATCTTCACAGAACGATATTGATCTTGAGCCAGTACAGTGAAAGCGCTATAGGGTTCCTAAAAGAAATACATGGATTATCTATGTACCCAGCAGCTTGGATATTTTCTAATGAATGATTTTCTGTGCATTAAATGTTGTCAGTTACCCTAGGATTGAAATGATCCTGTAGATACGACCTTGAGAAAACCTTAATAAATGAAGATACAAACACTGGAATTATGGCAGATGAAAAATGGAAAAATACCCTTCTCCATATGTGGCAGCTACTCTCCTTACTGCTGAGCAAAAAGATAACTCACCAAATTGCTCTACTCAGCCCTGGTTTCACCTCAATGCAAAGTGTGGCTGTTGGTTGCTTTTGTTTCTTTCTACCATCTGAACAGATAATAAACTACACTTTCTTGATATTTCTGCTTAATACCTCAGCATACTTAGGAATCATTCTTCAGAACTCAAAGGAAAGAATCCAATGAGCTTGCTGCCAAGATCTGTTTAAGTGATACACACCTTTAGAAAACAATAGCAGTGCTTCCTAAAATTATTCATTCTAAAAATATTACAATAGCCAGCCTGGTAATACTTGCCTACAGGTAAGCATGACACCAAACACCCACAACATTGGAAATCTAATGACTGACATGACCTCTCAGCAGTTCATAGATAGTGGAAAACCACTGCTCTAGCTGAGAAAACAACGCTGTACAGTTAGAAAACTGGCATTGCCTCTACACACAATGTGTTGCATTTTGTTTGCAGAATAATTATTCTGATCTCATCAACTACATGCAATTTTCATTTATTAATATCAAATCACCTTATATTCCATGACAATTGCTTTTGAGTTACTGTTCTCTGCTGAATGCCATCTTATTTAATGAGACAGTATCATCTTATTAGAATGCACCTAGGAAAGTGTCACTGTGGCCAGGGCACTTCTAAAATAGTTGAGACAAATTAGTATTGTCAAACCCAAGAGAGAGATTATAAATTCCTCTTTAAACTGCCTTTGCATCTGTCAAGGACAATTTACCCCCTGCAGATTCAGCTGGCTGATGCTTTAGTGTATCTCACACTGTCATTCTGTAAAGTGTTTTAAATTGTTTTTTAAACTCAGATTCCTTTTGAATACTATTTCTTTATCTGTAAAAGAAAAAATAATATTGCTCAAAGTTTAAAGTTATTATAAGTACAAATGCAAACAGCATTGTCAAGGGAAGAAAATAATTTTAAGTAATTTTAAAGTATAGTAGTTACCTTTAGCTGATATATCTAGAGATCCAGGTCAGTTGAATCACCACTCAGGTTCAGTTTCATTGCCAAAAATTTATTTTGAATGTAGGAGACCTACAATATATAATATTTATTTCCTTTCAGACTGAGTTATATTCAAATTCAACATATTAAGCTCTAAAAGAATCCTTATTTCAAATAAAAAGCAGCTTTAATCATTCTTGTATAAGAAATTCATCATGAACATAAACTACAGTGTCCAAAACATCTCCTGCAGAGACATTGCCTGCAAAATTTCAGCTTTTTTACATCAGGCAGGTGCAAACTCAAATTATCTTAACATTTTTACAACACAGTTTTCCACTTGTAGCTTCTCAGTGTGAGGGCTCTTCAAATTAGATCAACTGAGGCACCCTTCACACACCCCACATCACTAAATGAACTCAACAGGAAATGTTTTTGCTCCTTTCTCCCAGATAAACTTCCGCTTGTGTCTTCTCACCAAGTGTGCTGTGAGAGTACCCCGGTTCTCCTCCATCCTCATAGATGGAGCACTGGCTCGGTGTGCCCTGCTAGTCCTTGGGAACTGTTTTCTTCTGCATTGTTTCTGACCCTGTGAAAAACTGACACAAAAAAATGTGATCATTTAAAAACATATGAGGCCTAAAAAGATTCAGATAGTTAATGACAATGCTGTATTTGTCTTCTGGATTTTTGTCTTTCAGTGTGAAATTTATTGGAGAACTAAAATTTATTTCACAACAGTAAGAATTCGATGTTTCTCTCTTCCACAGCTAAAATTTGCATCTGATTACAAAATATGAAGAACTGGGGCTTGAAAAAGACAGTAAGTATTTAAAGGCTTGTTATAAATGTTTCAGCCCAAATATCTGGAGCACATTCATAGACATTAAAACATCACATAGAAATATGACAACTTAGTAGAAATTTTACTGATGAAGAAATTCAGGTTTTTAATAATTTTTCTTCTTCAACATGACTAATCCTCTCTGTGTTTAATATATAGTTTCTGAAAATTTTAAAATTTGAAACCAAATATTTATCTTGATCTATACAAGTTATTTAAAAAATATTTAGAAAGAAATTTCAGCTATTTAGCTGGGTATACAAGTTTATGCTAATTTGGCTTATCATTATACTTCAAAATACCAATAGAAAAGAAATGCTAAATTTTAGAGAATTATGCTATGAAAATATTTGGCAACATTTCTTCTTCCTTTTCTGAAACAAATTTGACATTATTTGAAGCGAATAAAACAAGATTCAAGCAAGCAAGTCGGCAAGAAACCTTACCTGAAGTACATTAGTCAGATTTCATCTGATTAAAATTGGTACAGGCACTGTATTCAATTTCCTTCAAATACTTGCCTTCATCTGATATCTCATCTCTCTTATACCAGAATGTAAGTTCAGTGCAGACTTAGAAGTCCAAAAGCTGAGCACAAAAAGAATGCTCTGACTTATAATAGACAATAAGAAACTGTAGTAGGATAACAAGATCTAGGTATAGTGCAGCTTTAGTTTTGAGCTATATTCTTTGTATTTCAAATAACATTGATTTATTGAGGTCATAGGTTCAATAATGTTTACGAATCCTAGTCTTCACCGTGCTTCCATTTTTTTGGATGGTCGTACTTCCATTTACATGTTTCTTTAATTTTTTTACCTTTGTCAGCCTCTTACTCCTTTGCTTTTTGAGACATGAAATGGTAATTTTAAAAATATGTATCATTGTCACTAAGACTATTTAAAATTATTTTTGGTTAATTTTTTCCTTTGCCTCAAAGGAGGCTTTCAACAAATTTTAGGGCCACCTTAATCTCAAAGTACAGCAGCTCTAATTTGTTTCATATTATTGTGTTTAAATCCAAAATTAAAGCAAACTGACAAGCTCAGTCAAAAAGAAAGCTATCTTTAATCTCCAGTGTATTCCTTCTGTAGCAGAGAATTCTGTATCACCTAAAGTCATTGCTTGTTTAGAAACACTGACATTTTGATAATTGGTTTTAAAAAGAATATGGTATAAGGGATTACAGCTAAATACTTTAATAGTCCTGGTCTCTCCAAGAGTTTTGTATTCCCAAAGGTTCATTGCTGACATATAAACTTTAAGGTGTGCAATGTGCTTGTAGTTGGGGAAAAGGTGGGATTGCAGATGAGGCAAGCGGGGGGAAGCAAAGGCAAAGGACAATAATACTTTGAAAATAGCTGTTGCTTGCCCTTTTTTTTTATTCCATCCCAAGACTACGACTTGCAATAAACCTAACTATTCATTTCTATAACTTCATGACTGTTAAGTTTCCTGATATCTGGCTACCTAAAGGAAACAGCCTATCATCTTGTCAAACCAATGAGATATGTAGGAAATATAAGAAATTTCCTAACATGAGAAACAAGCAACAGTTTCCTTTTTAAATGAAAGACTTTGGTCATACTATAAATTTAGTATGGTGTTTGACAAAACATTGGCACTACATTCTCTCTTTTCCTCACCCACATATTCTGCACTATTAAAGACAATTTTAAGTGGATTTCAATTTTATACTGTTGAAAATATAGTAACATGTGCTGTGTTTGAGTAAAACTGCTTAGAATCATTCAAAGTCAAATAATAATGGATCATGAACTCAACCTTTTCATTTAAATTTGCAGAAATTTTCTACCTAGACTTTCATATCTGTGTTACCTCTATCTTTCTCAGACAGGGCAAAATGAAAGAGAGCCTTGACAAAAGGACAGCTACGTAGGAGTCATCAGTGTGGAAAATGAGTAGCTGTACTGGCTCTATGAACTTGGGTAAATCTTTTATGACTAAGTCTAAAAATCAATTTTATTTTGAAGTGAAAGAAGGGATACATACCCCTCCATCAAGTTCATAAAATCAAGATACTGGCTAAAGGATTGTTCATGACCTTTTACAATGTTAAGGACAGGGAACAAATAATTCACTTCCCTATAGTTTAAGTACCAGCCCACCTTCAAGATTGTACTTCTAAACACAAATTTGTAATTAATGTCATTCCTTGCAGTCCATGTTAAATGTTTCATCCCTCCATGCAGATTGGAAGCTGGATCTCCCAAAAGAGTCTTTTAATCATCAAGAAGATGAGCTGAGGGACCCTCGATCTGCCTGCTTGGTATTGTTCCACTTTGCCTAAGAAAATATGTATTTTCCAAAAAGATTGATTTAATTGCATTTATTAGAGCACTCATCCTAGAGGAGAGAATCAGGATTCCAGTTCCATCTTCCATTAATATTATTTTGTTAATTTGTGTTAGAAAGGGAAAGCTATGTTTCCCTTCACCTCTGTATGTGAACTAACCAGTTACATAATCAGTTTCTCATGGTCATTGGCTGAGTCAATAATTAATTACTCTGTGTAAGCAAAATAAATTCAACAGAAAAAGAAAAATGGGAACATCCAAATTATTACCAGTTACTAGCAGCTACAAGTACTTAATATTTTAGGTTTCTCTATTGAAAGTAAAAAATCACAGAATGTGAATGGAAAAGAACAAGATAGTCTGTATCCTGAAAATGCTGTTTACTTTTTAGCTGAAAGATTTTCAAGGCACCATCCTAGTTTAATTCTGCTCTCTTTGTGACCTAATCTGCACAGTGTTCTTGGTGGATGTTTTGCTTAAGCTCTACAGATAAGTACTTAATGTGCTTGTCAAAGTACTCAAGGTAGACACTTCTGAAACAGTTTTAGACATGACAAGAAGTTCTCTAGGCACCTAAGGAAATTTAATGTTGGAAATTTAGTTCCCAAAGGACTTCAGTTACCTTAAGCCTTAAGCCTGAGGTTTTGGTATGCAATTAGGAGTTTATTCCTGGAGTTATAGTATTTTGCGGTCTACTACTTATATTTCCTATTAAGTGCTTCAGTCCTCAGGAGTTCTACAAAAAGGAAAAATCAGAATTTCTCTAGTGTATAAGTATTGTGCAAATGTACTGAATCTCACAAAATTTAAGGATCAGCTATGAGGCAATGAAACAAAATGCTAACTCATATAAATAATTAATAAGACACTTGCTACTATGAAATAGCAGAATTTATACTGCGATATTACAGAATGTTTTACCTTTGGCAGTAAAAAGTCCTGCAATGACAACACCTTTACAGTTATCACTAGACATTTTTCTTCATATTCATGGGCTTTGCAGAAATAAACTAATATTTTATGAACAATGGCATAAGATAATATGACCATATAGGAAACGGGATAAAGTTTGGAAATAGAGGTTGCACTTAGATGTTCCTTTTTGAAGTGACTCAGTAGTTTATGCTTTATTTCAGTGTAACATGAAAATATTTCCAAGATGGTAGGGTTCATAAATCTAGAGTAGTCACTGGGTTTCACAAAAAGCAAGTGATACTCAGTTTGTTCTAAAGAAAGAATAGGAACATGCTGCATATCTGCATTAGTCAAAGGTATACTGACTAATGAGAAGATAATACTCGAAACAGAAAACAGAACCTTTGCTTCAAACTCAAAATTAGAACTGGGGTACATCTATGTCCCAAGAGGAAGTAGCTGTCAGAGGGTAGAGATGGGCATCTAAGTTCTGTTACAGGTTTTAGTTATGCCAAAAAGTTGCTTCTTTGTGTGCTCAGCTTTGCAAATGAGCCTTACTCTGAGCTATGAAAAACATCTTGAGCAGATGAAAGATGTTCATCTTAACCACCCTCAGTGCTGAAGTCTTGCAGTATCATGAATACTGACAATAGCTAATAAGGAAAATGACTAGTAGGTGACTGTTGAACAAAATGGGCTTATTGCTTGACATTTCAACATCTTCATTAGAACAGATTTATACTAACTGTAGAGACAACATCACTAGACTTATAGACCTATAATAATAAAAGGCAAAGTTGCTCTTTACTCAACAGAAGCCCCATTGTGGAGATTTATATTAGAAAGTCACTTCATCTTCTGATTAATAATTAATTAACAGCATGGGCTCATTCAATTATTTCTTTCTAATATTTTTAGTCTACTTCTTTTTCCACCAAAAATGCAATTCATTATGAAATACTGCCAAAGGTGACTGATGTAATTGAAGACAAACCTCTTAAATACAAAATTTTTGTTCAGAAAAAAGATGCCAAGTTTCATACCCACAAATTAATGACTAATAATGACCAAAAATTACTGACAATTATTGTCTTAAAACAACACTTGACTATGCCCTATTGCTTCCTGAAGGCAGAAAATTGGGATACATTTCTACGGAGATGAATAATTTTATTACTGACAATATAATCTGTAGTTGTGTTAATTGAACTCTTAATAGGAGTAACAGGATGAAACAAAGGATAAGAAAATTTTGTCTGAATATTGAGTTGAGAAAAACTTCTGAACAGTAAAATCTATTATACTGTGCAGTCATTTCCTGGAGAACATTCTTCTCATATTTACTTTACTCTCACTGCCCCACAAGTCATGCTGATTTCAAGACTGAAGCATTTTGTGGAATTTGAATTTAAACTCAGATGGCTGAAAAAGAAAACTGCATACATTTCAAGCTAGCTCTCGGTGATTGCTTCTGTTTACATGGGGGTTTTTTATGCAACACCCACTTACCAGGAATTCTAAAGCTCTGAATAAGAAGTATGTCAGCCTGCTGTGGAAACAAATTACTCTTTATTTTTTAACTCCATTTGCAAAGCATTCTTCTAGATGTTATAGTATTGTCAACAATAAGACAACATGACACTTCTACTGTCTCTTTTCAAAACAGATTTTGACAAAAGGGATCTCTCTATGTACTCTATTGTGCCGCTTCATAGATTAAATTTTTAAAAAATCTTGAACACACTAGGGAAAGAAGGACGTTGGACAATAATACTGCAATAGTTGTTCACATATATTTTTCCTGATAGTTTACAACTGCTGACACAGGGCATCAGAGAGTCTTCCATGACCCCAAAATTCATCTTTCTTGAGCCAATTAGGAAGAAAAGATATCAGAAAAAAAGTTATTTTTTGATTTGGGGACAGAAGCTTCACCAGTGGTAATCTGAGGTGGTTTCTTGTATTAGTGCCTACATGAGGCAATATACATGTGTATTGCATGTACCTATAACTGGGCTTATAGGAAGTTGAGCTAAATTTCATATTGTTTTGCATTTACTTGGTCAACACTCATCCTGACAGATGAGTAAGCAATTCAGCAACATCCCTAATCATTATAAGGAATACCAATCTTGTTGGTTAATGTCACACAAAGCAGTGTGTGACCAGTCATAGCTCTTTACAGCCATCTGTTCTTGCTTGGTCTGAATAGATTATTTTGGTACAGATTCTATTTTTTATAAACCAAATACTTTATTGTATCCAGTCACCACGGGGAAGATGGGTATGAATAGGACATAATTAATGATTAATTTCTAGAAAATAATATTACATATTTATTCTTCAGAGGAAAGCTATGGATTTTAAATTCATAGAAGTATTGGCAATAAAGGGGTATTTACATAAAATTTTAAGGGACCTGAGGATAAGAGTAAAAAACTTTTATTGAAGAATGCACTACAGATGCAGAATCAGAGTTATGTGATACATTACATCTCTTCCCATGCTATTCCTCCACAGCTGAGATTCATCACTTAGAGGTTATATTCATGCTGTGATTTTTAATACACAATATACTGATGCTTCTATGTCTTTAAATAAATATCTGTAGAAGAAGTCACAGACAGTCAATACCAGCATCCGGTCACTGGCAGTGGCCAGCAGGACATGCTCAGTGAAGATCAGGTAGAAAAGAGGGCTTTTTCCTCCGCAGAATTTTCTCTGAACCGTCTGTGATGTGTGGCTCAGAAAACCCCAGGGCCAGAAATGAAAGAGACAGTGATTTTATTGATCTCTATCATACCTTCTTTCCACCACCTTCATCCTAGCCTGAGCAATCCTAATCATTCTTTCTGCAGAGGCATGTTACCTATCAATAAAATGTGAAATCCATATAAGTATATTTTGTCTTTTGATAATTACTTCATCCTTTTGTATCTTGTATTTCTTTCAAGTCCCTTTCTAATATTTCTCTTGTTATAATTCAAAGTTTTGTTTGAATGTAGAGTAACACAAAAGATCTGGCTTTAGTTAAATCAGAAAGAGAACTCTCAAACCATGACTTTAGTTGTATGCACTATGTTTAGTTCATGTTCTCTTCTCTTTGAGACATGAGTTCTGCAGAGCCCTGGAATTAAAAATTATTGATTTAGCCAGTAGTTGTCAGCATTCAACAGCTACCTCTAGAATACTTTTGATCTCTAAGTCCTTAGACAATCATGGTATATTATATGCTACTTTCTCATCCTAATAACAAATGCAAACAAATATTTTAACATATATTAATGTGTAATTTTTCTCTATTAGAAACATAGAAGTTCCATATATTGGAGAATCATTGGGAATTATTTATCTTCAAAGCTAAAATTATTATATTATAAATGCTTTGTTATTTTCAACCCTAATTAAGGGTATGATGTAATTTATTAAGATAAACATACTCAAAGTATTACTGGAGAAAGCAGCTGTGGGTGGTATATTTTCTGATTTTTAAAAGATTAAATTACCTTAGTCAATAATATATTAAAAGTTCTTGTGACTTTTAAGTAACTTATTATTTAATTTTGGTTACTTGTGAAATAAAGATTGAAAGCCTTAAAATACTTAATCACCATTATGTGTACTTTCTAAGATGCTATTTGCACATTTGGTACGCCAATAAGAAGTTTCCATTTAAACTGAAGCCCACATCCAATCTGGTGTTTAAAAACCAGACCTATATGTCATTCAGTGAAAAGATAAAATGTGAACATTTTTATTCCCTAAATATGGAACTACAGCCTGAAATTAATTGTAAGTTGCTGAGGAATCCCCTTGTGCCTTCCCTTCTGTGAGAATACAAAACATTCAGCATCACATTTTTGTCCTTAACCAAAACTATATATATGTGTTTTAAATATAACTTGTTGAAATATGAGTCCCCTTTTCCACACAGAAATTTTTGTTAGCTCAGAAATCCTGCCTAACTCGAAATTTTCAGACTTCTCCTGAGACTAAAAGAGTACTGGTGGTCATTTAAAAAAACATACGTACAAGAAACCGAGTCTAGACCACTGACTGAAGTTTAATATAGAATATAGTCTCTTGGCCAAAGGAATCTGGGAAAAGAGAGTACTTACAAGCGACGGTTCATATTCAGCAAAGTTTTTCTTATGTCTACATGAGTAGGAAGAGAATGAATATTTCTAAGAAAAATAGAAAAAGAAATTTTTTTTAAATAATTGGAATATAGCTATACTTAACTGTGAATTCTCTCTTTCTGTTGTGTCTTCTGCCTTGAATTCTGTCCTCCATCAAAATGATCCTACAGTATGATCCCCACTTTGGATTGCTCTAGAGAGATAAGTGATACCCTGTATAAGTGGAAATTGATTGCATTAAAAATCACAAAACTGCTGAAATCTGTAACATACTTTTTATATGCAATGCATTTAACATAGATTAAAATCTTTTAATATTACTGAAACCAAATATCCATTGGAATAGTGGGAAGTTGTGAACCATCTTAACTTTCCAAATATCTGTGGAGCTGAAGATACAATAATATTATCTGGAACCTAGGCCTAGACCTGGGTGGGGAGGTGATGGAAATCACACAGAAGTATTCTGGTACTTATTCATGTTAAAACTGTGTTAGGATTAAGCCATACACACACACACACACACATACAGAATGGAAAAATTACTCTGACAAAAAAAGCAACATTTTGCAGGTGAGAAAGTAAACAAATAAGATATGTATTGTCAGAAGTCAAGCAGAACTTGATTCAACAAAGCAAATGATCCAAGAACAGAGCAGAGCATATGCAGTGGTTGAGCTTTCCACTTTCCATGTTTTAAAAAGTAGATGTTTTGAGCAAATAACTGGCATTTACAATCTGATAGATTCTAAAGCACACTGGGAAGTTTTTGTTCGTTTGGGGGTGTTGGGATTATTTTTTCAAGTTTCTTGATAATATGTTCCTCCTTTGCTCTCTGGATTATAAGTGCTTCAGTGGACATGGCATGTAAGAAGAAAAAATAAATGGCTCAGCTTCCGGAATAAGGTTTTGCAGCTATTCATTTTGATATCTTTGAAGTAATGTGTGTCTATAAAGTGCCCTAAAAGGAAGCTATGGTACTCAGGACTTTGGATGCATTGCCTATAGCAAGTGATACACTCTGCCTGCTGATCCCCTTTCTCTTCAGTTTCTGTCTCCTACTCACAGAATTGATGTGGTTGTGGATGTTAGTACAACTTTCTTCTTGAACCAGACTTTTCTTTCCAATGTTTTGGAGATTCAGTCATGGTGTTATAGTATGGAGGCTGCAGGGAAATGGGTGGCAGCTGCCTTCACCATGCCAGAAACCCAGCCCCTAACATGTCTTAAGATTTTGGTTTGAAGTTCTCCCTACTCTCCTGTTACTTCCTATTCAACCATTTCTATTATGAAATTTGGAAGATAACATGGCATAAAAGATGAAATTGGGAATGATAGTTCACCATGAAATGTTACCTGAAAACCAAGAAATTAAATGGTCTTCTGCAAAATCAACTTTATGGAAAAAGTGCCTTTTGGTATATAAAGAAGTAAACTTTTAAGAGCTTTAAAATATCAGACTGTCACATTTTGTCAAACTTCACAAAGTCTAGGGTTGGTTCAAAGCTCTATTTAGCTGCCATGTATTTTTCCCTTTTATTTCCTTTTCCATCATTTTTGATTACCAAGATTTGATGAATTGTTATCACAAAAACATAACTGGCCACTTGAATCAACTTGCTTTTCTGTCAAGAATGTCTCAGCAGTAGCTTTCACTCTTTCTTTGAAGGATTTCTTTTCAAGTCAAATGGAAAGCATTATTTTATAAAGAAGTACCTTACTGTTTTATAGCTCAATTTTCCAATGCTGCTGGAGAGAGGCAGACTTAAGAGTTGAAGGCACTTGGCACCCGGCAGGAGGCACTCTGCACAGCAGAGGACAGAATCATTAAATATGGTACTTTTTATAGTGCACATACAAAGAAATATTGGCTTTAAACTCTGTTTTGTGCATCTCTACAATATTCCATTTCCTGGTAATATTTTTACAAGTGCTGTACTTGCTATACTCTAATTGAGGGTTATTGGGTTGATTTTTAACCTGCTTCTCTGAGTATCATAGAAGACCTAACATCGAAAAATATAATGTTAAATATGGTTACTTTAAGTGGTTTCACAAGAATAGGATTTATTCTTTTATCTGTTAAGGAATGTCTATTTGAGGTAGAGTGACTATTGTATATTTTTAATTTGTTTTCAAATACATCTTTAAAGTTTATTACATTATTATCATCATCATCATTGTTATTATTATATGGATCAGAACAAACAGCAAAGAGCAATAGAAATGCCATGCACTCTGGTCAGCTGCAATTCTGCAAGTAAAATAACATGGCAAAGTGAGGTGAAATTAAAGAGGGTGGGAAATTATGTGTACATCAGGAGGAAAGTTACATCAAGACCACCTGAGGTGATAGGAATGGAAATTAGTGAAATGAGAGTTTCATAGAACAAAGAGGGAAGAGTTGTTTTCTAAGGAAATCAGTTGCAGAAACCCTGCTGGGTGTATTGCACAGTCTTAGGTAGAGCAATAGGTAATGGCAGAAGATAAAGAGAGAGAAGCCAGAGCTTGGACAGCAGCGGACCAGAAAGCCTCAGCCACAGGAACAGATGGAACCTGGGGAGGGAGGGATGATTAAGGCAGGGAACCCCCCAAAAAAGCACAGGCACTCTTCCAGCAATGTTTACCTGCTACTGGGAAACCCACCCATGCTTTGTCTTACTATAAAATGGAATAGACCTACCGAATACCTGTACTTTGGGTAAGCCGAAATCAGAAAAGAATATTTCCTTTCTTCAGCCATAATTCTTCATTCTCAGACCTTATTTGGGACTCTGTAAACACTGGAGAAAAAACGTGTGAAGATAATTTAGTCTTCTTTCACCCTTTGATTCTTTCTTCTTCCCTTTTTATGATTTAATTCATGAGGAAAGAATTCAGCATAATAAATTAAACAGAATACCATATTCAAACATATAACCTCTTCTTAAAATAAACCAGGCAATTCAATTGGTTTCACTTATTCAATAAATTTAATTTTTTTGGCAATATAACAAAATATATTAAATAATGCATTCAATTGGATTATCCTTCATTAGATAATTAAGTGAATATAACTTAATAATAACATGTCAGAATAAAGACAAATATTGAAAAGTGATGAGCATTTACTTTGCCAGTTTCATGAAGAGGTGAAATTTCATATATCAAAGAGCATAATTTGTATTAGGTAAAATTGTCTTTTTGAATTTTCAGTTTAATACAGAGAGGAAAAGACATTTAAGGATATATTTTATGTGAGTCTTAAAGATTGATTTGAGCTAGAGAGGGCAATAAGAAAGAATGTCTCAATATATGAGGTCCCACAGGCACATACCATAATATCACTATATCTGTTAATGGTCAAAATCCTAATGGCACTAATGTGAATACTGTCTGCTTCTTAAAGAATTGCTTTTAGCAGAAAAATTGCTTCTCTCTGTTGTCTTGTATTTACAAGTTCAGTAGTTCCGTTTTGACCAATATATGAACTTAGTCTGTTAGGTTTATACTGAAACACCACGGAGATAACAGGACTCAAAGCTGTACCAATGATCAGCAGGAAATGTCAACGGGCTCACAGCATTGCTTTGGTTTTTCAGACCTTTCTGATTTTCCTGAGTCACTTCACCTTTCAGAAACTTTAGTCTGTAATACTGGACTGAAAGTCTCTAGGAAATAGCTTTGCTGGCATTTTCCATTTCAGTTCCTGGCACTATCACTTTTTTTCCCCCTCCCCACAGATAACACTGAAGCGTGTTTTTTCAAAACTATTCTTAGTGTTTCTTATTTCTGGAAATTAAACTGGAAAAGCTGGAATCACTTCTGAACTTTTACCAAAGAAATGAAGCTTTTACTTCAGTGTTAGAAATGGTGAAAGGTTTGATGATTTTTCCCCCTACCTTCCCTATAAAATTGCTGCTTCTTAAAGGCTTTTGTGAAAAATAGCTATTAGGAGACTACCGACATCTCTACAAACTAAACAGGGCTGGGTTTTTTTGTGAGTTTTGTTTGTTGTTTTCATGGTTTTGTTTGTTTGCTTCTGGTAACTGGTGATTCAGAAAGCTGACAAGGAAGTACCAATTACAAATTAACCATACAATGACAAAACACCACACTTCACACATCGCCATGACATGTGAAAGTAAGTGCCTACAACTTTTTGTTTCAGTTCTATCATCTTAAATGCTTATTTCATTATTCTTTTCAACTCAATAGATCAGAATATCAAAGACTGCAATTTTTGAACATTTCTCACCAGGCAGAATTTATTCCTTCTATTTACTGATGTCAAGCAGGTTTCAGTCTCATGCTGAGCAGATGCTTTACTAATGTTTTGCACAGTGGTTAATCAAATATTTATGCAGCACATGAAGGAAATATACTTACATTTTACTGCAGATGATTGAATAAGTTCTATACCATTTCCCCAGTGAATAGTCACATCCAAACACTTTCAATTATTCATGTTCTAATTTGTAAATATTGCAAGGAGTTCTTATCTGGCAATGCCCGCTAGTCTTGTAGCTGAGAAGAAAGAATGGAATAATTCCTTCCATGTATAGCAGATAAATGATAAAGAATGATTCTGTTCTTTAGGTACTCAAGTTCAGTGCCAGCTCTTGACTAATTTAGAAATTAATGTTAATCCATAAACATATATAATTTTTCTTACCCTCATTACAGTTAAAATATTCTGATATTTTGTACGCTTCTGTGTTTTGAAATGCACGGGTAGTTTAATCCTAAATAAAATGGAATAATATTGGGAAAGTAATATTGCAAATCAGTAATGTGTGCAGTATCTTACCTCTGCTCTCTAAAATGACGATAAAAGCATTTTGAGGAATTTAAAATTGACAGATAGGAAAATAAAGGTCCTGATTTGACAAAATCCTTGTTTAGGTAGTAGTCCTTACTGATACAAACTGTTTCATTTAAATTTTGCTGGATCAGACAATAATACATAATGTACATGTTACTTTTCAGTTGGATTCTTTTTGTTGTGATAGGCAGAATGTTTGATTTTATTCCTAGATAATGAACTAAAGATTAATTGTAATTCTATAGATAATTAAGATAAATGTGCACTTAACTGATACAGAGTATTATGTGTATAAGAAAAAAAAAGTATATATAAAAGGAAGAAAGTTGTAATTTAGGGAGGAGAGCTTGGTGGCTCCAGTTTCAACTATGTGAAAAAGCTATGTGTAAAAAAGAAAATCCAGCTGTGAAAGCAAAGTGCTTCATCTGTAGCAAGCAAGACTTACAGCAGATATCAGGAAAACTTTTCGGAATAGAATATTATAAATGCTATGAAATGTGGAAACTGAAATTTTTAGGAAAAAATTTGATATATTACTGTCAGAAATGGCTTGCAAAATGCTGATCCTACTTCTGGCTAGAAGGTAAACTAGACTTTTCCTCTGTAATCCTCTCCAATAGCCTTATCTTACTGTCTTTTTTTTTTTTTCCAAATCTTTTTTTTTTTCCTTCTCTTTTCCCTCCTCCAATTTGTATTTTTACAACAGGTTGTTTCCTAGGCACAAAGATCAACAGTGGAGACTCCTGGTGCTTAGATTTTCAGAAAAAAACATGATGAATTGTTATCCCTGTGAAGTGGTTTATGAGTCAATATTTTTTTTCTAGTTAAAATATAGACTTTTAGATAGAGACAAAAATAATTAAAAGCTGAAGAAATGGAGGAAAAGGATGCTTAAATGGGGATCTCTGCTTTAGCAATGTGCATGATCAATGGTTCAGAATAGAAAATAATCAGAATAATCTTGTGAAATGTTTTTATATACTTATGTATCATCATTACCTGTAGCAATGATATATTAATGATATAATATATAATATAATGATATTGCTACAGTATACAGAAAGAAATTTATAACAGGATAATTAACAAATCCATTGACTTGGATCACCTGTATGTTATCGCTTATCCATGCATATCTTCACAGAAAATGTAATTATAGTTATACTAAAATAAAAATTGTTACTATGTGTGCTGGTTTAAAGGTAAACCAGAAGGAGGAATGAGTCTAACTCACAAACAGATTACAAGTCAGAATTATAGTTTAGTAAATAGATCACAATAAGTACAAG
>JAWWEU010000040.1:27147020-27159016 GCA_035583155.1 Acropternis orthonyx | reverse complement strand
TTCTTTTTATTAAATTGTAATTCTGACTTGTAATCTTTTTGTGAGTTGGGTTCATTTCTCCTGCCGGTTTACCTTAATCCAGCACAGATGGTAAAATTTTGAGGAGTTTTACTACAATTGGAATATTTGCTGAAGAATATGACATGACAATCCACATAATGATTAACTTTTTTTTAGTTATATGTCAAACTTCTGATACAAAAAATTTAAAACAGGTAGCAGTGGAAGAGTATGAAAAGTTTGTGTGAAAATGTCTACATTTGAGACAATTTTTCCAAGTATGGTATTTAAAGTGTGTTAATTATAATGTGTCCTTTCTTTGTTGATGAATGGTCTTGCTTGCTAATAGTTTTCTCAATCTGTTGTTTCTATCATTTAGGAACTTAAGCAAAGGACATATAAAATTTCAAAACACTCCACACTTGTTTTTTTCTTTGTAGTGGCTTTATTGTAATTCCATTTAGTCCATTATTTCATAGAGACAAGAAAGGATCAGTCTTATACTGTTCCAATCATACATTCTGAAACAAAATTTCTAGCTGTTTCATTCCCGAATAGAAACACTCTGGAGTTTTTTTGTCCATGGGAGATTTTAGAAGTTTACTCAAAAGATTATCGGTAATAGGCCTTCTCACTTAACAGACATTCTATCTTCTCATCTTGTATCACAAAATGTTAATTTCTTTAAAGTATAAGTAATGTTCTTTATCCTATATTTATGAGAAATAAAATATGGCCTAAGGGGTGGAGTTGGGGGGGAGGGGAAGAGATAAACAGATCAACATCATGTATTTTTCAGTCAAATGATATTTCTTGTTGTAAAAAGTCCTGTATCTTAGAAATCTTGTCTTGCATAGTGAAGTCCTTTCTGTTTTAAAAACTTATTTTCTTATCTAGTCTACATGAATAAAACTACTGCTGTGATAAAGAAAGATGTTGGAGGAGAGAGATACCAGCAGTGAAAGAACAGCTTAAACAACTCAGATCTGTGACTGTCTGAGCTCTGGAGGCTGTATTCTGTGTTTAAATGGACTGTTGCTATGCTTAAGGACTGTTTGCAGTTTAAGGATTATACCCTGTTTGAGGATTTTATAATGTTATATGTTTTTCCTTTGTTCTACTGCATGTCCTGCTGGAATTTTCCATCCCTCATGGCTTGTAACTCACCCCTGATTGGACCCTGCTGGCAGCTGTGTAGCATTTCCCTATATGGTTTACACCTGCCCCTGTCTTCCCAGTTTTTGAGGCTTCTGCCTTATTTGGCAGACCCCTCCCTGACCCTTCCCTAAACACTTCCCAGGTTCCACCCCATTCCAGAACCTTCCCTACTGATCCTATATAAGCTGGCCACCAGTTTGAATGAAGTCTCTTGCAAAACTTTTTCCTACCTTGTCATTTGGAGTGTGAGCATTCTGTTCCGGTTACCCCTCAGGACTGCAGAAAGAGTAGCTTTGATCAAGTGTTATCACAAGGATTTGTCACTGACAGGAGGCAAACATTGATTGTAGGACACTTCATACTCAGTATTCAAAAAGAAGAACACTTTCTGGCACTTGGATCATCACCTTATATCCTGAAAACAAGTATTCCTTTGAGTTCTTCAATCTAGTGTTGTACACATCACAGTAGGCCATAGACTTCCTATACAGCTGATTCCTGTGGTCCGTGATCTGGACTTTGTTTATTCTGCTTGTGATGATGCTAAAAAGCAGTTTAGCGGGTAGACAGTTTAAATTTTTGTTCTGACTTTTGCTCCTAATCATTCAAACACATCAAATATACCCAAACATTCTTTCTTTCTAAAGAGGTTTAAGAAAATCATTTAAGAAATCAGCCCAACCATAACATCACAAGACTAATAGATTTTATTTCTATATATGATTGGCTATTCTATATGGCTTTATCCCAAGCTGGTGAACACACATTGTCTTAAAAGCAACTGCATTAGCTGATCAGTTTCCTGGATGCAGCTGCTTATTGCTTACTGCTCCCAGAATGCTGATTGCATTGATGAAGAGTTCATGAGATTGGGTGTGATAATTCAGTCTTTTAATATCACTTGATTCATTTTTATGGAAGAGGACTAGGAAGGGATTTCACAAGTATTCTGCCATTAGCAGGGAGGAGGAGTTGGTGCTGAGAGACAGAGAGCAGATGGATCAGGAAGCTCTTCAACCAGCCAGCTGGAACTGGTAAACAAGGTGGTGTCACAGCCTCAGCTCTTTCAGATACACAGCAAGACAAGCCTTGATGCACTGTGAGTAATGAGTCTGTTAGCTGCTCAGAACAGAGTAGAACTGGTGGAAGTCTACAGTCCACTTTAAATAATTAAACTATTGCAGTGATATATGGCAAGAGTCTAGGAAAAGAGCCAAAATGATCTGTAGGTAAATTACTGCATGAGGACCAGCTTGAGTTCATGGGACATAGTTTCATTTCAGACTCTATAATGAAAAGTTTTGTTTGAATACAAATTAGCAGTGATATAGAGACCTGAGAATTTCCAAAATTTTTTGAGACAAAAAGTGTTTATCAAAACTAGAAAGAATAATGAAATAAATGTTGAACCTTTGGTTAGGTTTCAGTATGTTTTTGGAAAATGTCAACTACCTCCAAAAGCACCTACTGGTATCCATGAGGAGATATTATGCAGTTTCTTCTGGTTATTATTTACCAATGTGTAAAATGAGGAGGTTTGCTTCCTTTCTTTTATAGCTGTAAATTTGGAAGTTTCCTTGCAGATTGTTTGGCATTCCCTGCTGCAAATGGACAACACTCCTACCAGCTTGAATTTTGCCGATATTCCACAAAAAAAAAAAAAAAAATTACATTAATTCTGAGCTATATTGCTAATTTGGAAACTGGCCACAGATATCTCATTCAATACATCTTCAAGGAAAAATAAGTTTTGGGTTACACAACTGAGATATTAATTAGAAATTTTCAATTTGATTGGTCTCATATCAGTGGTAGATAATGGCACTGCATACTAGACCTAGTACTGCAGGCACAGACAAACTAGCTAAATAATTAACTTAAGACTTCCTATTACTTTTCTGTGGATGTGGACATATATCAAAATCACCTATTGAAACTCTTTTTTCACTTTGTACAGTGGCATATGCACAAACACATCTGTCAGCTAGTAATGATGTATAATTAAAATCAAATCCCCAGGGTTTTGTATATAACACTGTTATTTATGCCTTTTTCTCTTGTCAGTTGCACTGTCATATAATATACACACTCTTCTGACACTACTCTTGACCTATGAACCCTCTTCAAGAAGGACAAATGTTGTTACAATGAGCCCTTCATGTTGTTATTCTCTTTCCATAGATTTCTGATTGAGAGATGGAAAGATTTTTTTGGGTCACAATTTTGAAAATCAACTTTTTAGTAGAATATACCTAATTTATACTGCTTGGGTTTCTTTGTAGTTTTTCTGATTAGCTGCTAGTGTTTTGTTTTGTGAATGCTTGTGGTTGTGTGACACAGAGGTTCTCTCAGGCTCTCAACCTACGACATTGTAGACATGTATCAGGAACAAGCACTGTTTGGATACACCTTCCAATTTTGTCTCAGAGGTCTAGAAAAATTTTTTTTAAGGATTAAAGGATCATATATTATTTGACTCATGTTTGGAAGCCCAGTGTGATATGTTAGCATGTCTGTGATCTCTCTAACCAACAATTCAGTACTTTTTCAATCAAATGTCACAACTTACTTGATTTATTCTGACCCTTTGCCTCATTTTTCCCAATCCTTTCAACTGTATCTAGGTCCTGGCATCCACTCCTTCCCTCCAGCCACATTCCCAATTAATTTTTCTTGCCATGTGTTAGCTGCTTGCTCAAGATTTCTGCCACAGCTAGCTAAATTGTCAAAAGAGATGTGTTCTCCCAGTTGTGCCACCCAGGACAGAGACAGTTTTGTTTTTCTCAGCTCTTCTGTCTCTGATCTCTATCATTATGGACTTAAAAATCTCAGACCCCTTGGTGGTTCCTCTGCATGTTCTGGCCGTGTTCTGGCTTGAGTCTTGGAGTGGCACTGAGCAGTGCACCAGTGCCACTCCTCCCCTTTACAGCAAACTTCTTTCTCAGTGAACATGTTTCCATGAAGGATAAATCTGACATAAGGAACAGAAGAAACAGACTGGAATCCTGGTGCATGCAGCCCAGAAGGCTGGGAGAATGTAACATATTCATGGATAGCAATTCATCACAACTTTGCAGTATAAATTTAGAATTAATGTAGCCTTTACCTGATTTCTTACTTTGCAACCACCTCTGAAAAGGTCTTATTTCTTCCTGAATAATGTCAATAACATTCACACTGGCATGGGTAATGAAAATAAACTTATCTTTGATGTGACTTTTTTATAATTGTACGGCTCTGATCTTGCATGACTCCAGAGATCCTTCTGCAGCAACATCTCACAGCTTTGCAATTTTCTCAGTAGTCCAAGTCAAAGTTATTCAACTGGGCCATATCAGTTTGACCTTTGAATCTTTGGTTGTAAGCAGCTAAACTTCTGTAAAGGGGGGTAGGTTACATGGAGAAGGGGTTATAGTAAGCTTCAGGCTTCTTACATAGGAAAATAAGGTCCTCTATGAATTTGGAATCCTTTCAGTTTACTCATGATTGGATTGACTATCTCTTCTGGGAGTGGACAGGTAAAACTGGATTTGATTTTAAATTGCCTGTGCACATCTGTTAGACATCTAGTTTAAATTCTTTGTTCCAAACCCGTTCAAATTCTTTTGCCTCAGAAAGTTAATGTGATAGGCCTCTGAAAGCAATTTATTAATGATTGAAAAGTCTAGAGGACAGAAGTTGAAAGGCTGAAATTTTTACTTGTATAGTGAAGAAATCAAGGTAAATAATTCACATTTCTAGAACCTACTGTACATTTACCATTAGATTTTATTTACTTTGGAAATACCTTTCTTCTAAGTACATAAAATATATAGCCAGGAAAAATACTAGTTGCTCTTGTTTCTGAACTTTGAGGTATGGTTTCTCTTTTTGTCTAAAATAAAAAAAAAATATTTTTCAAATATGTGTTTGAATAAGAAAGAAGGGCAGATGGATGTTATATGTAGCACAGTACAGTTCTCATTCTCCAAATGTTGGCAAAGCATTGCCACTCTGTGCATGTGTATACAGGCATGTGCATAAATCGGCTGCTCAGGTGAAAAGTTTACATTAGCAGCAGTTGTGCCAACTCACATGGCCAGAAAAATTGGAGGCTGACACAAAAAATAGAAAATATATTGCAGCATAAAAGGTCACTTCAAAAATTTCTGACCTGGCACATTAGAAGGTCAAAAATTAACAACACATTGTCCTGTTTGGTTAGACTGTGCTACTACACTCTCTCTATGGACTCTTTTTATCTAAAATAATTGCAGGCTCTTTTGAAATCAGGCAGCCATTCAAAGACTCTATTTCCCATTTTACTGAGAAATGAATCAAGTGTAGCAAACAGCTCATTTTATTCCAGAAGTCCTTTTGACATGCAAATAGTAGAGTCTTTCAATGAATACACTTCTGTTTGTACCACTAAAGATAATGTAAGAACAATTGATAATTGTCCAGTTTAGGAACTGTGTGCCTAAAGCTTGCCTGTGTTTTCACCTATTTAATAATGAAACATCTAATAAAACACTTTTAACTTTCAACTTATTTTTTTCCTGTGCCTAAACCAGTAACAAATCCCTGCTGATTACTGATATATCAAACTCCTTATCCTATAATTTATAAATTTCAGCCTCACAAAACTGTAGTTGTTTTTCTTACTTGTCTTGGTTTAGAAAACCTTAAAATATTTTATGAGAAAAGGCACTGAACAGATAGACTGGGAAAAGCCTTGTGGACGGTCACTGAAATAGATGAAGATACAGAATACATTTTCCCAGTTCACCTCAATACTCTATAGACAATAAAAGGTCTTCCACAAAACACAGAGAAGCCTAAAAGTACAAAAGGTGCTCCTGACAATCTGTAAAGAAAGAATTTCTTGGAATCTGTTTTCTCATCCTTATTTTACCAGTCTGTCCTATTTCACAACATACAGACCCTGCACTGCACAGAGACCTCTATAAATGCATCCTACTGTCTCCACAAAGACACTGTTCAAAAGGATGTTAGTGTCAAAAGACCCACAGCTCATGATCTTCAACAACTCTCATGACATCACTCAGTACATGGAATTTATATTAGTAAGGAATATTGGAAGTTTTGCAACGAGTTTGAACTGTATTTCTTAATATTTGAAGATATGTAACTCTGAAACAGAGTTGTAAAAGATATCAAGAATAAACAAAGAAAGTATTTTCTGCAAAAGGCACCTGAATGGTTCTCCAAACATTAAAAGAAAAACATTAAATTTGCATGAATTTGTAAACAGTTTTACATTTTGGTTATGTTACAATAGCTCTGAATAGGTATATGAAATTGTCTTAAAGTAACTTAAATATATAGTGACTTCAGCAATTAACAGTTATTATTTTATATTCACAGGGTGGACATTTTTCAGTGTATTTCATCAGTTAATGTCATTTTATTAGAGCTATAGAGGAAATATTTGACTTTCATTTTACAACCACCGCTGTTTAGAAAACAGAATCTTATTTTTAAATTGTAAAACCAACATGACTTTTAAAATCACTGCTTAGCTGCAGAAACTCTGATATACAGTCACTGGGAGTCAGGAAAGATGAGACTGATTCTTTGCTATTCTTTGCCAAATTTAAGGAAAAAAACAGCAAAACTTTTAATGTAATATAGGTTATTGACATTCCTTTCTTAAAGAATAGATTCTAGATTTATAGAAATGAGGGGCGGAGGATAGACATTTACCATCCTAGTATGCAAGGTACAGTAACTGACTATTGTATGTTCCACTCCTAGTCTATAACCATGCCATCTGAAAAGTCATCTGCTGAGATGAAAACCCCTCACTGGTCTCAATCTTATTCCAAACTCTCCAGTGTTTATTTTTTACTTAAAAGACAGGGATGTTAATCAATGGATCTTCACCCAACATAGTAACAGAGAGTTGTCTCAGGTTCAGGTCATTACTACAGACAAGATTTGAATGCAATAAACAGATTCCTGGTTTTATAAATGGAAATTTTGTTCTTGCAGAATAAGCCAGAGTTTTTACCTGTTTTGCTTTGTGATTTGTTCTTTCTGAGAAGAATTAATTAAAATGTTGAGATAAATAAATCCTAGGTCTTCTCTTGAGGCTTTCTCTTTTTGGCATTTGAAGCGCTAACCTCTCTGTTGCTACAGACTTAAAATAAAACACAAGCCTTTTATTTCTGAAGAAAAAGTTTATGCAGAAAACTAATTTTAACCTTCTCTTCTGATTCCTGTGACAACAGTCCCATTTCTATGAAAGGAGAACTGTCTGCCAGAAAATTTCTCAGATGTCAAGAGTCAAAATAGAAATATTAGTAAATTTAAGTTTTCTGTAGACAAAAGAGCTCTGAATAATTTTGTGACCTTTCAATTAAGTACTGCATAATTTGTTTGTTTACTGTTATCCTCAGTTTCTTTTTTGGTTTCTGTGTGTAAGCCAAAAACTTGCAATGCATCTAGCTGAGGAAAAGACAATATGGTGCATAACGTAAAAGTTTGTTTTATCTACCTTATAGAGCTAAAACTTATTATAACTCATGGCTATGGCTTGTTAAGGAAACTCATGTCTTGTTAAGGAAATTCTTATCCTCTTAAAATATACTAGCTAGCATCTATGGGACATTTTTAAAGGCTTTTACTCTTTCCTGTTGTTGGGAAGACCTGTTGTGATCTTCTGTTAAAAGTATTGCTAGGCTTGTTCTCTGCTAAGAGGCATAAATAAAATATGTAAAGTAATGAAAAAAATCCCTTAAGAAATATTCTGTAATATTCTGCAATATTACGTCTCAGTTTGAGAGGTCTCCTCTCTCAGATTCAATACCCCTGGTTTCTCTGACACAGAGAGACCAAATACATTTGAATGTAAGTGAAAAAATAACTCTTTACCAAGAAGAAATGCTAATAACAATACTGACAAAATGGGGTTAAAGGAGCAGATGAGGAGAAACTTCCCAGGTCTTGCCCACTGGACCAAATGGAGATGGCAGCCAGCCTCCCCCACCCAGAAAAAACACACGTGGCTGCAGGACAGAGACATGATGGACACCTTTCCATGTGGTTTGCCTCCCCCCATGCATGGAACACCAGCAGGAACAGTTGGAGAGTCAGTGCTGGCAGAAAACTGCCAATAGGTAGGATTTAATACCAGCAGACACTTACATGGCACTGGAGTGAGGCTGTGGTGCTGGCAAAGGCAGTCAGAGCAGGGCTATGGACTCTCCAGGTGACTGTAAGGATCCACAAGGCACTTGGATACAGCGACGAGACTTGGTTGTCACAATTTCAATGTTTATTGGTCAAAGTGATGGTCACAGTCCAGATCTTTTGAGGTGGTGGTGGAAGCCCCAGGGGGTAATGAAAGTCCCATGTGTGAGTGTTGAGTAAAGTCTGAGAGTGGTCTTTTATTTGGGTTAGGTTAGTTGGGAATGTTCCCAGTATCTCCCCTGGAACAGGGAGTTCTACATCAGATGACATAATACTGGATCATAGGACATTTCAGGAGTCTTTGACATTCTAAAATGTTACAGCTGCCTGTTAGCTCAGCACAGGTGGATCCATTATGCCTCATCAGGGAGAAGAATATCTTTAGGCTATGGATGAATTGTCCTGGTGCTTCCCCTGAGGGAAGTCATCACAGCTGAGTCATTTCTGTAAGTAAAAAGAAACACTACCCCACCTCGCAGGATTTTCCTTTTTCCTTATCTTGTTTAACACCCAGCTTGTAGCCTGAGATATCAGGTGTGCATGCCTTTGGCACCTGGGTGGCCACTGCACACTGTTAGCCAAGCACACCGCTGATTGAGCCATGAGCCCTTGGGCAGGCACTGCAGGTGGTCTAATGTTTGAGTCATTAATCACTAGCAGTCCAGCCTCTTCAAATAAGCCAAAACAAAACAAAACAAAACAAGCCAAAAAAGAAAAAAAAAAAAGCATATTTAGAGAAAACAGAAAAGGTGGATACTAGAATTTTTGTGTAACCCAGGACACTACTAATATCTCACAAATAAAGATTATAATAAATTGGACACAAGAGGTAGGATATATTTTACTTAACTTCAGAGATTTTATAGCCCAAGCTGAGCTTTGACAGCTAGGAGAGTACTGAGCATTTTTGAAGACTGGTTCATCAGACCTCTTTCAGACATCCACCTTAGGGGGAGACTTCTTGTGCCCTGGCAGGGGCTATTTCTCTTTATTTACGAAGAGAGTGTAGGATGACTCTTTCATTGTAGACGATTACCATCAACAGATGCCTGCATTTCTCTGATGAATCCCATATACAACTGTATGGGATCCCATACATCATTTGCAGGAAGACTTTGGCTAAGGTCAGAGTGCATAGTACTTTACTTTATCTTACTACCAAGAATCTGCACCTCAGAATCTCTCAGTACACAGATATTCAAGCAGTAAGGAAGGCACTGGTTCTGGACCATATCCATACTGTTTGTTTACCCTGCTCTGTACACCTACTTTCTGGTGAAGGATGGATGTAGCAGCAGTCCACATCTGTAGGCAGCCAGATGAAATAGGGTTAGCTACAATTCAAATTACCTTAGTAATGCAATTATCAGGACAGGTGGGGTAACCATGTGATGTTGCTGCAAAGGCTGCAGATCCCACAAGATGACTGTGCCAGCTATGGTGTACCCCTCACTGGCTGAGAGTACCCTAAACCCAGTTCTCTGAATGTCATCTCAGGCTGGAGACACAGTGCTGGCTTGCATCCAGAAGTGTTCATGCAGACTGTGTATTTACAGCATTACATATTCACATCTGTCATCAGAATGATGATGTTTTCAGTGTACTTGACTTAGAGTAAAAAGAAATGGCAATACCCTTCCAATTTTTGTCCCTTTAACTGTTGTTATTCTTGCATACCATATAGCCTTTAGAAAAATCTCTATTTCAAAGGATCTTCTTAACAGTCCTTTTTATAGCTTTAAGATGGATTCAATTTTCCCTCAAATCCTCACATATTGCCTATATGAGACCAAACATATAATTTAACTCAAGTCACTTCAGTAAAAGTAATAACTTTTTGTATGCAAAATGTGTAATCCCCTTTCCACCTCAGCTGGTTTCCAGTTATTACTGATTATTAGTATTTAAAAATGCCAATTGTTATACACTTTTATTCTTCTATTACTCAGGAAAGTATGAATTCATTTTCTGACACTTTTTCAAAAGTACACCCCTAGACTGAAGTAAAGTTTAGGAAGTTTCAAACCCAAAGTTAGTTTCATAAGCTTAATAAAATACAAACCCAGGGGTTATATTGAAAATTTTAACTACAAACCCAGGGGTTATATTGAAAATTTTAACTATTGGTGCCAAGAAAAAAAAGCCCATAATAACCATGAAGAATGCATGCATATAACTTGTTACATTACTTGTCAATGAAATAAATCACTGCTTAGATGTCAGAAAAAAAGGCACTCAAAAAGCAGCATATCATGGGAACTCAAGGAATGACACTTATTGACCATAAATTGCAGCAAGATGTCATCCAGAATATTCAACCTGATGCTGAACCTCATATTCTAAGGGCTTGCAGATTTCACTTCCAGGTGAGAGAAATGTTTCTCACCAAAACTCCTGATACTCATTTGATATAATGAAATTTTTACTTCGAGATTACAAACATTTGAAGATACTGTGTAACCTTGTATTTTTGGGAGGGCAAATAAAGAAAATTGATTGGGTTTTGTCATGGCAAGGTACAAAAATATGACATTCTTTATATCTGAAATACCTTTCTTGTCTGTCAGGCTATTTTCTATTTTCAGCTGTATTTCTAAATCCAGACATGGGGTGGCTTCAGATGAAAATTCAACTTAATTTTAAATATGTATAGATATGTATTCTTATAGATTTTTCTAGATATCTTCTGAAAACTAACTTTCTTGTACAGAATGAACCAAACACTCAGAGAAAAACCTAAGGCATTGAAGATATACAACAGATTGTCATTATAGGAGTGAGGAACTTCCACCTGGCCACTCTCTGTGTATAATGCAAGGTGATGTTCCTTGTATTCCTGATGGGCCAATGCACAATTACTCTGTCAGAGAGGCTGGCTGTTACAATGTCAGACTTTTGAATGTTCTCTGGGAAATAACATAGGGAGATGAAGCTTTCAAAGGAATTCCCCAAAGACAAACAGAAAATCTCTTCATGTCAGTTTTAGTAATGTAGATATGTGAGTTAACTGCAACCAGAGCTTCCTCATGTACCTGAAAGATATTGGGGATTTCATGCCATGGGTTTTCTTATCCATTAGTGTATAATTAGGCAATATCTGACAGAATCAGATGAAAATTAGTTATTACCTGCAATTGTTCCAAATTCAGTCTTTCAACATCTTGTCTATTTAGACAGAAATTCACAAGTGGCATGAATTCAGCATGAACAGTTTCCCAGGTTGTGAGAAAATGAAACCCTGCAGGGATTTTCTGGTAACTCAGTGTAACATTTTGAAAATCTCTGAAGAAAACATAAAGTGGGATTAAAAACAGAAGGTAAAAATAGAGAAAGGCAAGGGCAAAAAAGAAGGGGAAGAAAATGTAGGACATGTACAAAAGAGTAGATTGAGATACAGTATAGCAGAACTGCAGACAAGCAAAGATTAAGCAAACTACAGACAGAAAGCAGAGGATGTCTTGTCATTATGAGATTATAGAAAAGCAAGAATTGCACAAAAGGAGTGTTGGGGGTGCAGTGGACTACGAGACCTGGCTGAAACATTTCACACAGTGGACTTATGAAGAGGATCATTCCAGACCAAATGGTGATGCAACATTTACTACGTTCGCCTGAGGAATGTAGTATTGGACTTGCAAGGACAT
>JAWWEU010000040.1:27123854-27146920 GCA_035583155.1 Acropternis orthonyx | reverse complement strand
ATAAACGTTGCCCTTTTGAGCCCACAACCTGCTGGTGTCTGTGTGGTCACTGGGGTCTCGGTCAACGGTCTCCCGCAAAGGAGCAACAGAAACTGAAAATAAGGATGTTGTTCTGAATCATTTGAGTTCATTGTCAAGACTTCCGCTGGCAGCAGAGTTAGGCTATAAATGCATGGGAGGAAAAGTATACATACATATATAGGCAATTATATGTATCCAAGTATATATATTCACAGGTGACAATGAAAGCTGGAAAAAACTTACATATATTCTTACAGCATGATTATAAAAACAAGGCAATTACAATGGAGAGACACCTGAATATAGTGAAAAATATCTTCTTTGGGTTCTGATAGCAGTCTAGCAAGAACTAGTTTGCTGAATATTTGTCATCTAGAAATGGTGTGGAAGAATGAAAAGACCTTCAAAGGAGATGACAATACTCTATGTTTTTAGAATCAGTATTCTAGTTTTAAAGTTGAAAAACACACTTTATTAATAACATTCCTATGTCCACAGATTTCTCTAGGTCTCTAATTTGTGTGCTATGTTTTCAAGTGTGAATAAATCTTGAATTGTTTTTTCATGGAGACTTTATTGAACAAAGGTAAGAAGCAGAGTGAATTTTCTGCCACAGTTTCTTTCTTTAGTCTGATGACCTGCTCTAAAGTGGAAACACAAAAAATATTGTCTGTAGAAAACCTGTTCAAGAGGGTATGTCAAGCAATTTGCAAGGTTTTCTTAAGATGAGAGGGATTTGTGTGTCAGTGCTAATGTCTGGCAAATAGATTATCCTATACTTGATCCCACAGCAGTCCTGACATGCTATTTTTCAGCTCTGGTCTGTGGGAGGCTGTCAAGCACCTTTGCATGTCTTTCAGCCTTTGCTCAACTCCAGGGTACCAAGGCATCCTCCGTTTGTGGCCTTCCTTAGGCTCTGTGCAACCGTGCTCTCTGCACTCCAACAAATTTGCTTGTGGAGAGATATATAGCCTTTCTAAGAACATCTCTTAAAAAGAAATTACTTCCCATTACACTTAACAGTGAAATAAAAAAACTCTCTCAAGCAGGATCCAATTTAGTTAGAACAGCCTCTACAGACAGTCTCTCCCCTGGGATGTAGTTCTGCTAGAAAATAATGTAGCGTACATGTAAACAACGAGGCACTTTTTCAGAGATGTTTCATATTCCAAAGATATTAAGAGAGAGCTCTGGTCAACACTGCCATTATCATTGCTCTGAAAAGGAATTGTACAAGGAATGAAAAAGAAGTGTCATTCTACAAATAGCAACAATTATTTTGGTGTATTTTTCAGCAAGTTGTTCAGGTATATAATAGTGTTTGGAATCTACACAAAAATAACCTTATACAGACATTGATACACAGAGTTTGATGAAAAACAATGACTGCAAAAAACCCAAAAAATACTAAGACAAAAGCAAACCATTTGATCTAGTCACATAAGCTACTGCAGACTGCTGATTTTCTTTTCCTTTATTGTAGTTCCCAATGTTTTACCTTCCTACTGAGATGGCTGTTATGTGTGTACACTTCAGAGAGAAATCATGAAAGACAATTTTTTTTCCATTTGAAAAATAAAGCTTTTCTGTTTTTATGTGCTGCATTACTGAGTAGGAGTAGGAACAGACAGCAAAACAAATGTATCTTCTGTGTAGCCAGTCTGAAAAGTACTGCAGCAGGACAGTCTAGACCAATAAACTATACTGTCTGTAAGGGAAACAAAATCACTGAAGACATCGGAACAGATTTCTAAAATAAAAAATGTATGAATATTCACAACCAAGAACAATACATCCTTTAACCTTTGTCTATGATTACAGTTAATAAGCAGGCCATTTTGTTTAGCATTGAAAACTGATAGGCTGAGCCAGCTGAAGGCAGAAGGCTGACATTTGTGTGTTGATTTAATTGATCAGAACAAGCAGAAAGTGACCTGAAGAAAGAGAGGTATACTAAAAAGTGTAAAAAACATTATAAACAGCCAGGGCTCAGCAACCAGCATCATTTAGACTTCAGCCCATAACAACTTTCACCCAGTGTGTAAGTTCTTTCCAAACCCTTGAGACAAAAATATACTTCCTAAAAGGCTTTTTTCATTAAAGTAATGTCTTCAAAGGCTTCACAGACACGCTGGTGAAAGGATGTCTGATTTCACTTGAAGTGCCCACAGGTTTCTCTAGTGGCCGCTAAAACATTTACATTTGAAATTAAAACCACTTGAGTAATAATTAAAGAATAATGACAATAAAGTTGTTAATAGGTTTTTCCTTTGTAAGTTTGAGTTGTGGGTTTTAGCGGTTTTGTCTTCTTTTGGTTTGGTGTGGTTTTTAAACCATGTCAGACTGATTTAATTTTTTTACCTTTTTGGAATAACTAAAACTATGGTAAAGTAAAACAAAGTAATTTTTTATATTTTGTTTCTTCCTGGACTCACACAGCTGCTATACCAGTAAAAGTGTGTCTTTGTGAGGACAAAAGGACAGGAGCTGTGATTAGCTCCACTTGCTCATTCAACCTTTCAAGAAGTTGTAGCACCTTTTGTTGTATAGTAAAATGAAAATCAAGGAACTCTTTTCTGTCACAAATAAGAGCACTTTGCATCAAGTGAATGCTGGTAAAGTCTCCTTACCAGGAAAAGACTAACAGCAGGTCATATTATGGAATCTGAGCTTTTTCCCTTGGTTTGTTAAACTCATGATACAAATCAGAATTTCAGAAAAGTAATAGTACAAACAGCGGAAGTTATGTGCTGGAGTGGCTGCCATAAATATAAGAGTATTCTCAGTTAATAGTGAGCTTGTACTTCAGTGTTTTGTTGGATCAAAGACCTGTTGAAGGACTGGTTTCAGGACAGTGATTGGTAAAACCTTAGTCATTCAAACTTTAAAATCATAGATCTTGTCCAGAGTAAAATAGGAACAAGTGGAAAAGGCAGGCTGAGATGATGCTGAAGGCCCTGAAAATTTTAAAGATAGTGCACAGGGAAGTCTGGAAAAGGTTGTGATTAAATCAGTGCAAAAATTTGAGAAACCAGTCACTCCAGAATGGTTGTGTTTTACTTTTACCTAGCTTTCCTGGGACAAAGATAATTAGAAATGCCTTGGTCTGCAATCAACTGAGAAGAAAGTGGGATTTGTAGTAAAATACTTCAGTATATCTTAAAGGCCTTCATGTAAAAAACTTCATTCAGGAAGCACAGAAAAGAACAGCAGAATGCTTGTGTAAGTCTTAGCTAGGTTAAAAAGAGAGAAATTAAAATTTAATTTGAAGAATGATAATGCTGACATTTTTCTGCAGTATTATTAATTATTACTGTGACTTTCAAACTGTGTATAGAGTATGATACCACTCAAAATTTAAGTTTTTAAATAGTCTTTTCTTCACCCTTGATACCTGTCAAACTTGGTTTAGTATTCTGCAAGGATAATTCATAAAACTAAAAGTGCAAATGACTGTAGATAAGATGATAAAAACAAGATATAAATATTAGTTAGAATATTAAATGATATTTCTGGACAATGTACTCTCTCATATGAAAAGACAAAAGAATGTGGGAATTATGAAAATTGAATGTCAATTTGATTCTCTGGTGATTACAGTAATATTGCAAGAAACAGTCTGAGTGTTTTTTCCAAAAAAAAAAAAAAAAAAAAAAAAAAAAAAAAAAAATTAAAAAATTCCTAAAATCCAGTCTAATGATGTGGAAAACTCAGATGTAAAAGAAGTAGTACAAATCTTGTATAGGTGACTGCTATTGATTTTTTATGAACTCTTGTCCTAGTCTGCAATAACCCTATCCCTGGAGTCATACAGCCTTCTTGCTCAAAGTGTAACAGTTCTTTAGAAATATTTCAAGATTTGTGATTACTGTTATGGTTCACAGTGTGATTTTTTTTTTCCCCTGATGCAACACAGTGAGTTATACTGTGTGTCATGTGCTGTCTGTGTTTATTCCTTACATACTGATACTATTTTCTTTGCTATTTTCACACAACTGTGCAGCATACAGAAACTGCCTCAGAATTACTGTTAAAGTCTTCAGGGTTAATGACTTCAAATCATCTATACCTTTGCCTACTCTACTGTTTTATACTCCCTACCTTATTTGAATCTACCTGAACATTAGGAAATGTTAGCTATGAATCTCAAACTCTAAAGGCTTTAAGTGCATGTTAAATGCACTTTAAGTGCATCTTTACTACTAATAAAATATTACCATAAAGATTATTTAGTATTGTGGACAGAAATCACTAATTTATAATTTAAAAATATGTTCAATTAAACTAAAAATTTACAGTGGAAAGCTCAATAAATTCTACTTTTGAAGGGCAACTAGGTAGAAGAGTCAAATAGCCTCTAAGAGTAACTCTAAAGTATATATGAACAGGAGGTTGAATGTTATGTGGATGACTTCTGTGGATTACCAACAGTGCATTTACTACTTTGAAAACAAAAGACTGTTCTTGACTGATAGCCAAATTCAAATTGCACAGCTGATACTCATCTAGCTATGTGTGCCAAAATGAACTAGATATAAAAACTAAGCATTTCCCAAAATGTAATTTGAGATGAATGAATGACTCCAGTCACTTATCTCATTGAGTCAAGTGATGCAAAATGAGATTTCTGTTCAGTTTTTGTCAAATCGTTTTTAAGTAATTCTAAACCTTTTCTTCATATTGTTAGAGATATTAAATATTCAAAATGCATTTACACATGTTGTAAAAAAATGTAAACATTAATGTAACTACTGTAGTAAGCTAATAAAAAAACAGCATAAATGGAGGTCTTTGAATCACAATGAAAGCAAAGAGACTTGTGAAGGCTTTAGCTGCATTTTATTAAAGTATCAAAATGACAGACTAGATTTGGTACGACATATTGTATGATATTTAGGTTGCCAGTCACAGATCAAAAGATTAAATTTATTATGGATATATGCAGCCATCTATATATACACCTTACCTATGTCCTGGAATCATAGAATGGCCTGGGTTAGAGTGGACCTTAAAGGTCATTGCGTTGACTACCCTGCCATGGGCAGGGATGCTTCCCAGGTTGCTCAGAGCCCCATCACAGAATCAGAGGATCAACTGGAAAAGAACTCTGAGATCATCAAGTCCAACCTTTGACCTAATTCCTCCTTGTCAACTAGACCATGGCAGTAACGTTCAACCTGGCCTTGAACATCTCCAGGGATCAGACATTCACAACTGCTCTGGGCAACCTCTTCCAGTGCCTCACCACTCTCACAGTTAAACATTTCTTCCTCATATCAAATCTAAACCTACTCTCAGTTTGAAGCTATTCCCTCTTCTTCTGTCACTACATGCTCTTGTAAAAAGTCCCTCTCTACCTTGTAGGTTCCCTTCAGGTACTGGAAGGCTGCAATTAGGTCATCCCAAAGCCACCTCTTCTCCAGACTGAACAACCCCAATTTCCTCAGACTTTCCTTGTTGGAGAGGTGCTCCATCCCGCTGACCATCTTGGCAGCCCTTCTCTGGACATGCTCCAACAGGTAAATGACCTTACATATCCATACTTATATATATGGTATATGCACAGAGATATATTTTAAAAGAGACAAATCCATCCCATAGCTAAATGACTGCCTGCAATAATGAAAAAAACAAACCAAACTGAAACAAAAAACCAACCTCAATATAAGCTGGAGGAAATGGTTGCCAAATACTGACAAATTCATAAAAATTTTTTCACATATTTTGAGTGAAAAATATGTAAATATTTGGTCAATGAACTGATGACTGCCAAATCATGTAAACTATTAATTTAATATGGTTTAACCTGATCTTTTGCACTTTTATATTCTACTGAGCACCATCTTTTAATTTAAATTTATCGAACAGCAAAATTTTAAGAAGTATAATCTAGGTAAAGCTGTTTTCTTTTCAAGTAACAGATTTCCCCAGTAATTTGTTAAATTTTGCCATCTTTTTAAATTTATTATCTGACTCATAGGTACTCATCTTAACACATTTGTACAGTCTTACCTGAAGTGCATTGGACTATGTTTAAAAAAAGGAAAATTTCCATCACATTTGAGGTGTAGTGCTTAAATACTATTTAAGGGAAAAAGTCACATAAAAAGCAAAAAGCACACAAAATAAGACTGAATATAAGGTCAGGTTTAAGATCTCTACACACAGTAGAAATTCTAAGTTACTGCAAATAAGCTTTATGAGAATTACAAAACAATTATACAAACCTGGAAACTACCTTGACTATCAAAGGATATTTGTTTCATTTTCAGTCTGTGACTTTTAATGTAAATATTTGATGACTATATTAATAAAATATTCAGTTAATGAAATAAACTGCTGAAAGTACCACAAAACCCAGCGTGCTTAATACTAGCTAAATTAAATTGTAGCATTTAATAATGGTAGTTTGTATATTACATCAGTCTGGATATATAGAGAGGCTTCATACTTTACACTTTTTACAGCTTGTAATATATCTCTTGAAACTTTAAATGCAGCCTTTTATGTATCTTTTGGTTTCAAAATATTTGAAAAATGCTAGATTTATTTTTCTAAAGAAAAATCCACCTTGTTCTTGGTGGGTAAGTATATTTTTAAGATTTTGGATGAATGCTATTATATGCAGCAACATTTAGGTTTCAGAGATTATGTACTGATTGTTGTGTCTGTGAGATTTCCTACATCCTGAAGGAGGACTGGCTGCATCCACACTTAGTGTGAGGATCAGGTACTGATGCCCAACACTTTCCATCACTGAAGTATAGGAAATATAATAAACTACAACCAGGATGGCCGGTTAGTAGACCTGGACTTTGAAACATACCATGAAACTCGTGGTCTCAACAAAAACAGTGCAAACATTTGGGAATCATTTCCTCTTAACATACATACACTTAATTCTGAATCAAGAACATTTGTGATGTTAAATTTAATTGCATTTCAGGAATACTAATTGTTATTCTTCATACCTTTGACATGAGGGATGTGTTCCTCTTATTCATTTGTATGAAGCCTCGTGCATTTAGCATGACTCTGCAGTAGCATTTCTTACTGTAGTGCCATTCTGTTCACCACAATAATATCCTATTAATGAAGGAGTTTCATCAACTTCATATGAAGTAGATCAAAGAGAAGAGAAATAGTCACATAGCGGTGTGTCATCTTCTAAACAGATGCCTATAGATGAAAAATTAAAGTTTGTGTTACAGTACCTTATAGAAATATAAGCAAACTTACAGTAGACTCCCTTGGTTGTTTTTCACAACCTCCTAAGGGGAAGTTCAGAGCTGCTCAGTAATCTGTAGACCAGATTAGTGTTTGTCTCATTTGCCCTATTCCTTATACAGGTGTGAATGGTGTTCATCTCAACTAGCTTTATTTAAACTGCAGATTTCATGTAGGTTCTCCCTACTGAAGAGCTGGAGGTATAGGAATCTCCAGTAAGACTTTGATTTGCTTTATCCAATTTTGATACACAAAGTATCTTTGTACCTTGTGCAAAGAGACAGAATGAATGGACTTGTGAAAATTTTCTCTTTCTCATTGACCGCAGGAAAGACTGGTGATAATTAGATTACTTGTTTAGATTATGTCTGATACATCCTTAGATTACATTTAGGCAGCAAAGGTCAGCTAGGTTAGTTTTTCGTCTCATAACATCATGCAGATGGGCCATCCTGATACAGCAACTATATGACATCTCAAAAATTGTTGCTCCTTTCAACCAATGTGCTCATTAGTCCTTTTTGCTTTGCACTTGTACTGTTTAAACTGCATTTAAAAAAAAAAAAAATTAATCTTATCCAAAATTAAAGGATATAAATGATTTTATTTTCTCATGCTCTATTTAGGAATAATACTGAGATACCAGAACACAACTAACCTGTCAGATCACATGCACACAAATGTGTTTTTAAGTCACTACGGTTATTTTCCATCTGTTTATATATTTAAAGGCCAAAGGTTTGTCTTTTCAACAAACCTGCATGACTAATTCATAAATACCAAACAAGTAATATTTTCTAGAGATTTGTTTAAATCACAGTGGTAGAAATTTATCCACATTATCATGTTTTCCCCAACCTAAACTGGAAATAAATATTTGTGACAAATACATCTGAACTGCAGGAATATACTATGTAAAGTCCAAATATGTTTTGCTAAACACATTGCCCAACAATACCATTTATTATTGATGCTTTTTTACTTTGAAATGAACAATCATGCATTTTGAAGACAGAAGTGTGCCTTTTGTGTGACTAGGGCATTTCTGAAAAAAATTCAAATTAAATTGAAATGACAAATGCACACTGATTGCCAGAGACGTTGTCGATCACTTATTTTTCTTTTCCAGACCGTGCTGTTACTATGAATCCAGTTTCTCACATCATCCATTTATTCTTTCTAGAAGTATGTAACACCAGTGTTATACTTAGCATGCTCTTTAAAGGAGCATTATTTTTAAAACAGGCAACCAGAATGAAATGCAATGGTAACTACCAGTACACAATGAATATTTTACTACTATGATTAGGTAGATAGAAAGCAGACATTTATTAGAGTCTTTCATTCCAGGCTCTTGGAGTGCTTTACAAATACCACACAGCTTTCCCAGTACTACATCACTGAAGCACAGTAACCCCAGAGTGGAGTATAGCAGCTATTTTGCTCCCACTTGACAGCTGTTGGTTATTATTACATGCTTTTTTCCTACAGTTATTTTTCTGGAAAGTATATGAGAGCGAAATCCACCCACCAGGAGATAGGTAGAGACCATCTGCTGTGACTAAATTCACATTTATTCCAGGCAGTAGTTGTACCAAAATCCCAAAATGAAAACCCAGTTACTATTATAATTTGAGCCTGTGGACATAAAATGAAATAATATGTTCAGGATCTTTTCATGGCAATACTTTTGAATACAGATCTCCACTTTGATCATAAACAATTTTTTAATGCCTTTCCCAATTCAACCTGAGGCATGCTTTGAAACATTTATGTTTTTTAATCACCTCACGTGGGGTCCTACTTCCTGAAGTTAACTGTACTTAAGCTTAGAAGGCTGACTAAAGGGAACTTTGTAGTATGCTAACATAGATATAGTGAAATAAATTGTGTGATCTATGGTCAAAGCATTGATTGTTATAACTTTTTGTACCTAACTGAAGTATTTATGTTATATTAATAAAATAATTGCTTTTGATTTCTGCTGTGTTCAATGGAAAGAAGTAGATACTCTATAGAAAAAAAACAGGAATTATTCTCTGAAGTCATGTTTCTACCTTTCTTGCTTACTGATTACAGAAACATCATGTGTGTTTTTTTTTCCCACTATAAATACAGGTGAGGGAAAGTTCTTGGGTATACTTAAAATAATTATTCCTCTCAGAAAAGTACTTTTGCTGCTATATGTTGCATGAAGTCTTAGTTTCCTCCTTATTCATGCTAGTTTACTCATCCCCACTTACCATCAAGCTGTAGAAGAAATTTTAAAAATTTCCATGTTGATCTTCTTAGTTTAAGTTTCTCTGCTTTGAGGCAGTATGTGCTTTTGTATATGCATGTAAGAGAAAGTACTTTGAAGACAGGATCTGAATCTTATACAGCAAATTGAAAATTGATCTATCTGTTTTCCAACACATTTTACATGAAATAAATCAGATAGAGCCAAACCATTATCTATTCTAAATGCAGTAACTCAGCAGCTCAGATAATATAAAACCAAATCAGTAAGAACAAGACAAAAATGTAAGGCAGGTGGTAAGGTTCATAAAAAATTGGATTAGAGAATGATCATGTTAATAAAAGGTGAAAGAAAAGAATTACCATACTTTTTCCAACTACAGACCTCCTATTACTTTAAAATTCAGGACTGCAATAAAAAAAACAATCAGTTAATAAAATGAGTGCTTTTTCCTTAATCTAACTGGGCCAACATTTTCTAAGCAACATCTAAACTTCAGGCTTGAAATTTCATTGCCTTAATATCACTTGCAAAGACAAAAAATTCACTTGGCAACTGGAAGGCAACAGGAAACTGAGTAAAACATACCGGGACCTATTATGTTTGCATTCGCATCTCTCAAGGTAGACTTTAAAACATTCAACCATGCAATATAGAGGTCTTAAAGATAACAAAAAACCATGTCACACGATATTTTAGCTGCCCTTCTCCAGCCGGTTTTTATGTAGATAGAGTTGAGCCTGGAAGGCACAGAAAGGTTGATTCCTGCTGGATAAAGCAGAAGCAGGTTTTAGGTACAAATTCCAAGTTAAAATACTCCTGAGAAAAGACTTCTCAAGTGATTGGAGAAGGGTGAGGCCAGCACAGACAGAAAGAACTAAATGTCCTTAATTCCTGAAGCCAATACCTAGTATGCCAGAGGAAAGGAATCTTGAAATAGTTACATATTTTGTGCCTTTAGTTTCCCTTGCTGACCAGCGGAAATGAGTTTGACTCATATCCTAACTCACTAGTTTGCCTTCTCTTAGAGTGGCTTTTGGATCTTTTCAAAAGCATAACTACTTAAAAGAATTCTATGACAGAAACTTTTTCCAAGAGAAAACAAGCGACAAAGGCACATCAAAAAGCTATGCAAGTTAAAGACTTAGAATGTGTCTGTGAAAAGTAATGGAATTAAACAATACTGCAGTTTATGAATGTTAAATACTTATTTCCAGTATCCCAAATGTCTAAAGAAATTACTAATATTAACAACAAAAACAACCACCAACCCAAAAAAGGTCCCTTTTGGACAATAATTTAAAAATATCTGTTAATTGCAGGGCAACAAAAAATTTTCAAGATGTTGCTACTCTGATAATCGGAATGTGATATTTTAACAGCTCTGAGAATAAGGTCTTTTTTTTCCCCTACAAACGTCTTGACTAATCACACATTCAAACTCTGGTAGCTTACTTCAATTTAATGGGAGCATTAACAGTTTTACTATTCATAACAATATCTGCTTTATCTGACAGAGGACTAGGAGATTGTTTCTAGACAGGGCTAGATGAGTCTCCCTGATAGCAGCAATCCTCAAGAAAGCAAGAAAAAGAATTTGAAATGAGCAAAAGTATTTAAAAGGTGATACATATGTTGACTCAGAGCTTGAGAGGTACAGAAAGAGGAAGTTTGTATCAAGATTTATATTATATTGGGTCGTGAATCACTTTTATACATGTGAAAAGTGCATGAGTCCTAAAATGGTTTCATGAGCATTAACCCTCAAAGTCTGTTGAAAGAATAATAGAAGAAAGCCAGTCCTATGGGTCTTATAAACATAAGAAAGAAGATATATTTGACAGAGGAGGTAAAACTTGTAAGTTAAAGCAAATTGTAACTCCCAAGGACACATTAAATCAAGGTCATTAGATCTCAGAATATTTCTTAATCATCCATTAATTTTCACATTATTCTTCTTCCCTACAATAAGAAAGTACTGAGCAGACTAATTGCATATGTGAGGTGAGCAATGCTGATAAGAGATATTCCAAACACTTTCTGGAAGCATAATATAAAGAAAGAAAAATTTCCATATGAAATATTTAGAAAGAATTGATCCTAGTCTGAGTTCAACTGTGGTGCAAAGACTACAAGTTTAAACCTACAATGGATGTGAAAAACACGGCGATAAACATATATCTTTCTCAATAATGCTAATATGCATCTAGCACTACTAATAAAGTGCATATTACTGGCAGGGGAGGAGTGTGTGGCAAAATTCTTCTTTCAGACCAAGTTTCCTTTTAATACTATAAACACTAAAACATAAAAAATGTAAGAAACTACAAGCAAAAATAATGTAGCATGTCATGTAATATTAATATAGTAATATTTAATATATCTAATATATAATTAAATATAAATATTAAATATTAATATATTTAATATTAATATTAATTTAGTATTATTGAAGGAAGTAACATCAGAAAATTGCTTTAATAAAATACTATATCCTACCTTAAACTAGTCAGATCTTCAAGAAAATTACTCCTTACAGGAATCTAGTCCACAAGCTAGCTTTTCTGATGCTTGAAAATACTTTATTACATGGAGAAACTTTCTGTTCCTGGCTTGCATACATCTATTTTATTTAAACACTTTTTGTCTCTGCTCTTTGATCCTTTCCTCCTTCTTCCAGTTGTATCCTTAGGACTTCAGTTTGTTTAGTGTAGAAAAGCTTTCCAAGTCTTCTCTCAATGCCTCTTCATTACCTTGATTATCTGTCATTTTATTTCACAACTCTATTTTGGTTCATTCTTTGTTTAACAAGTGTGACCAAGATGGTGAAAGATACTGTAGGCAAAATTCTCTAAACAGTGTTTCATAAAATAGAACACAGGTTCCTGCATAAACCATGTAAATCACAGCTAATTTTCATATTGTCAATTTTTAATAGCACAGGAAATCACTACTTTGTCAGACTTTTCTAAGTCATTGCCAATTGATAAATTGTGTATATATAAAATATATAAATATATAAATGATGTAAAATATTATTAGCCCCTCTTCATAAGGCTTCAAGTTTCAGTTAAATTCCATTCCTTTTCTATTACTGTAGTCCTTAGAATCATCATAGGCTTTCTGCATGATATGCCAATGGTTCTTTATATTTACTTGCCTCTTAACTGTGTATGTTAAACAATTTTCATCAAGATTTTATTTTTGTATCAAATTCATTAATGTAAACACTAACAATCTTCTTCTGGATTAATCCTTGAGTCCCGAGCTACTGATCCTCCTCTAGTCTGGTAGTTTCCTTTTTATTACTATTTTTAGCAATTTTTCTTTGTCTCTGCATGTTTTTAATTAAGTCTTATGTGTTCTACCCTGACAAATTATTTCTGACAGAGAATCAGGTCACTTGTTCTTTTGAAATCCCAACAAACTTACAGTATTTTTTTTCTACAAGTCTTGTCCTTTTGACAAATAAAACTGTAAGAGTAGCTTAGCATGGCTAGCAGAGGTACTCAGCTAAATATTGTTCAGTGGTGTAATATCATTGCAGTAGACAAAGATTGATGCCAAACTTTCAGGTTGAATGACTTCAGAGATTGTGCTTACCTAGTATCTAGATAGAGCATATTAACCACCTGAAATTTTAATTTCACTTTGGCTTGAGCAGCCTAACAACTTCTGCCATATGTTTATGCCCAACCTCCTTTCTTAAATCAGAGACAAAGGATTCATCCAGTATTAGTCACATCTATTTTGTCTTTATTCATGACCATATATTCAATATCAACTTTTTCTTCTTTCCATTTTCTCTTTACTTTGATGAGTGAAGAAAAATTTCTCAAATGGTCTACCACAGATTTACAGCTAACAATTCTGATCTTTTTTCCATGTTTCCTTGTGTATATAAATGTGTCTTTTTTCAATGGTCAGTTCTTTAAAACACTATCTCCTACAGCTTTTGCAAGTGTGTTTTGATTTCTCAGGGGATTTAAAGACTCTGCTTTCTGTATCCTTCTGTGCATATTCTCCTCTTACTGATGTACATGTATCTTTCACATACAAAAAAAGTCAGAAAATAAGTCTCCACCTGGGCTTTTAAGGCCAGTTAACTTGAGTAACTAGGTCCTTTAATATTTCTAGATTTGAGCCACAAATTCTTTGTTTCAGAATGAGTTTTTTTCTTATAGTTCTATGTTAAGCCATAATATTTTGATGTAAATTTGCATGACCACACCTTATATAATCCAAAAATTTACTTAATGTAACATGGAAAATAGCATTGCATCTTTCACACATCAGAAGAATGTGAGGCCCATCTTTATCCATCATAGTTTGTCTTTAAAATACATGCATTGAATTAATCTCTATAGCTATTTTACTATATTGTACTATTACTGCTATGTTCAGAATCTTGTTTATGGACAATGAGGAAACAGGAATTATTGTCAGTATTATTGAAATCTTAATAGTCTAATTGAAGAGTTGTAATTACAGAAAAAAGAACAAATTGTTATTATAGAAAAAAGAATTAATATGTCTGTACAGAACAGTTTCAATAATAACAAAGAACGATAATAACAATACAGTTAAAATTGTTAGGCACGCTCAGTTTCTACCCCTGCTCTGATGTCATGTGCACCCTTCCCCTGCTTGCCTAGGTTCCATGATCAGTAGGTTTTAAGCCTAAAACCATTGTGCTACCACACATATGTAGGAAAATAAAAAGAAAACAACAGCCATAGTCACATGCCAACTAGAAAAATAGTTGCCAAAAGCTAAACCAAGTAAAGTAAATCTGTAAGCACATTAGAAGCAGTTCAGAGGGAGAAAACCTGACAAACCTTAGTCCCAAGTCCTTGCAACCCAGGTTTTAGACTGTAGCCCATGACTAGCCATGACAACAGTTCCCTACAGGGCTACAAAGCTGTATTATATTTATGATAGCAACTGTAATTAACTGCAGTGTAGAAAGTATAACTAGGACTCCTCAGTTACTTGTCTTAAGTATTTAAAGCTTATGGAGTGAATCCAGATGAATCCAGAAAAGCCTATGAAATTAATCCAGATGAATCCAGAAAAGCCTATGAAATTAATCCAGATGAATCCAAGTCTTTGAGACAATCTGTATTTCTCAGAGCTGGTCATCTGCCTTCTGTCTGAGCCTCCTTGCCCCTCCCTCCCTCAACAGATACCCCTACATATATTGTGAGAAGAAATTAGAAAAAAAATCAGGCAAAATTTGTCAGGTTATAATAATATGGCATCCTGAATCTCCAAAATGAAATCTACTTGTAGTACAAATGTGTGTTGTAAATTGACAACAGTGCTTTGATTTTAATTTTCCGCTAAGGGCTTAAAAGAGAAAAGGCAATTTGGGGATCTTCTTTCAATCTGAGATCTTAAGTTACTGCATTTTATTAAAGGTTACTTTGTTGCATGTAAGTTAATTTAGTCAATGAATCATGTCTAAACACATCAATTTAGTAAAACACTTTTGATAGAGTTATTATCTATTTAAATAGCATAATCTGAATTTCATTAAATTTTTAACCCTCATTAATTTCTAATTTCCATGTTTTGGATATTCTTTCATAGTGTTCGTATTTTAGAGTTGTACTTACTATCACATGCTTTCTTTAAAGGCATACAATGCAAAACCAAATATTCAAATCTTGTTCTTATGTTGTGCAATATAGAATTAATTTAAAAAGATTGAAAAGGTTTCTTGCTACCATTTAACCTGATTTTCTCGTTGGTTGAGATAATTTTTAGAGTAATATGTCTGAATTTTTGCATGGTTCATTTCAATGTTTATTTTGTGCAAATAATTTATTAGTATAACTGAAATGTTAATATCATTATTCGTTCAAATCTGAGTTGTTACAGAAAAAAGAAGAGCAATGCAGTTTAAATTGTTTTACGCATATGTAGTTGCCAGCCCTCTTCCCAGTGTTGTGCTCAACCTTTCCAGGGTGCCCTGGCTCTGAGGATTCTGGCTTCATGGCCTATGGCTGTGGCGACATGGCTGTCAGCACTTGGCATACCTCGTGCTAGGAATGTGATGATTATGTTGATTGCTCCTCACTCTATAATCCAATTGGTGTCATTTTCCCTTGTGTGCTTTACACCTTTGCACTATCTTCACTGATCTGTAATGTCCAGGAAACACCCTAATTTGCTGTATATGTTAATCTTTACTTGTGTGAGATATCATTTTTCCTTTCTTTGCCACCCCTCAAACCACTTTTGTCCAGCTCTAGGTTGGCATTTCCTTCACAGCAGGTGAGCTGTTAATAGCTGTGGGGTCTGCAGTGCGAAACTGGGACTCTATCACTTGTCATCCCATGCTGGTACATCTCTGCACCGCATCCTTTGACCCTGCTTCTCTGCTGTCCTACCAGACCTGTTTTTCTCTACACTGTTACCACAATGAGAATTATAAATATCTCATTCTGCCTAACATAACTGCTAGTTCTTGTTAAGTATGTAAAACTAGCATTGTACCATACACAGGGAAACAAAAGTAAAACAAATTAGCCAGATATCTGTCCAGTTAAAGAAAGTACTGTCACAGCTAAGCCAAGTTACAGATCAGAAAAATTTCAAAGAGGGCAAGCTTGACAAACCTCCTTGCTGAGGCTTGTCCATCTCAGTACAGCATTGAGGGCCTGCACTACCAATGGAAATACTGTATTTGGGGCTGCACGGTCACATTGCATTGCGGTAAGGTATTCGTTAATGGTACTAAGTATTTTATTTTAACACCCTCATAAAGTTGATCCTTGGTATGGACACTTCCTCAGTTGTTTTGAATATGAAACAATTTAAATCAACATAAAATCATATTAGATGCAAATCTGAGGGTGCTGGCACAAGCCAGTTGAAGTATTAAAAAAAATTCTAATCACATTGACAGATGGCAGCACTTCCCATGCACCTTAATGAAAGGAAGTGAAACAGAAAAAAATTAATTTGGCACCCAGACTTATTATCTGCCTCTTTAGCATATTACCTTTAACATTTTCCATGGCATTTCCTCAGTCTAATCAATAGGTGGTCATCAAACTGTGTTTGGCACAACACGCATCTGCAAAAGTTCCCATCAGACTCATGAGTGGACCTGGCTCACCAGAGGTACAACTCTCCCTGGTCTGTATCTGTGCTTCCTGGTTTTTAAGATGCACTCCCTTTCCAAATTGTTCCACTTCATGGATGAAGATGATACTCTGCATCTGCTGCATATGGCCTGGGACATACCTGGGTCCATAGCTGGGTAGATAGCTCTTCTATATTAAGAGCTATTCCTATTTCACCTTCCTCAGAAAAAATTCTTGTTTGAGACTCCTGTTGAAGATTTTTGTTTTCAAAAGCCTTTGAATACCATTAACTGCAGGCTAAAAAATTTTGTCTCGACCATATGAGTTCACAAAATTAAATATTTCATAAAACCTCTCATGTAATCAAACCAACATTTGGGTGCCAGTAGTAGAAATAAATACATGATCAGTAAAGCATGTGGATTTTCTTCTTTCAAGTGCCAAATATTCCCTCCCTTCCACTGTCTGCTTTTGGTTTATCATCTGTTTGGTGTTTCAGGTCCAGTTTGGTTTTATTGGAATACAGCCCATTGTTCAAGGCTCCATAAGATGACTTTGCAAAATATTATGTGAGCTAGGAGCATCTGGCTGATTTGGCTGAAACTCCCTAACAAGTTTAGTTACTGTGGGAGCTAAAATAAAATGAGAAGCTGAAGCAAAAGATAATGTTAATGAGAAAACTTCTTGGCTTTTGCATAAGCAAAATAGAAGTACAGCCAATTTCATACCTTTTAAAATATACCAAACAAAATACCAAAATGTCTCAGCAAGAAAGAAATAGTTACTATATATATCACCAAAGTCACTGAGAGCTACTAAAACATACATTTTATAAACCTAAGAGTTTTGTTGAAAAGCTATCATTGGTTTAGCCTTCCATCATATAAAATATAACATTTTCTATCACATAGGTATTTTACCTCAATTTCAGATTTTCTGTTTCTTAAGTTTTAAGTGAGAAGCCTATAAATAGATAGCCATGGTATTGGTAGGTGTTTCAACCCCAAAGTGGACTTTATGCTGCACTGTGGTGATCTCTGCGTGTATTTGAACAGCAACATTATCAGTCTGACTGGGGGAGGGCAGATGCCAGAAAATTTCTGCTTCTGTAACACCCTAAGCAAATTGTGTCTCTGCTGAAAGGGGTCCCAGCTTCCTTCTGTCCTTTCAGCTGTGTGCTGTGGGTCCACAGTAAGCCAAGTTACCTTTGAGATATGCAAATGCGGAATCAGTCTGGGATGGAAACCTAGTCTGTCCTGCTTTTAGTGAAGAAACAAATTAAATTCATATTGGTCATTGGTATGAAGATACTGTCTAGTTTACAAATCAAAAGGAGTTACAGACCCATGGAAAGAGGTTAATTAAAATTTTTCTTTTAAATGCATTGCTACAAAAAATAATAGTGATGAGAAATTCTGTTAATGACAAACTTGTTGGCAAATTTAGAAGATTTTAGCACAATATCTACAATATTTTTTGCCCATGTGTATAGCTGTATGTTTTGACTTTGCTCAGCTGTAAAAAAATCACTTTGAAACTGAACGGGTTTTCCTCATTATTTCCATCTCCCTGAAATACTTCACTGGTAGACAAAAATGAAGATAGATAGAACAAAAGACAAAAATATACCTGTGTCACTTGAAACCAGATTTGAATTTACATTAGTCCTGTAACCTGTCAGTAGTGTGACAACAGCATAAACCTGTATCTGGCAGGATCAATGATGGCATAAGTGTTCCAATAAGGAAAAAGACTGTTGCATCAAGCATATATCTCCCCATAGGTACTCTACAGATCCTGATTTGTACCTTTAACCATGAAATTTATTATATTTCTTTCATAAGATTTATTATTATAAATGGCAACTATTAATACTGGTCTTATTTCATGTTCTTCAAATTTAAACTCTTGATCTCAGCCACTCTATACAACAAGAAGTTACCCTGTTCAGCTAAATGCTGCTGTGAGGTGTTTAATTTATTCAATGATATTGTAAGACAAAAATTGAAATTGCCTTGTTCTGAAGTTATGGAGGGCTCTTAAGGTATGTGACTCATGGAACCTCCCTTGGAATAGGCTTTAGGACACAGCAAGACAAGGGACATAGGCATTGGTACCAAAGAGAACAGAGACAGTTTTCTTCAGGAAATGCAGGTACTAATGCTCCTGAGCTAACTAGTCCATATTTTATTATAGACTTTTTTTTTTATGGTGTTTAAAACCCTTTTCATGCATTCTTATACATGTCTCTTTCTAAAGAAAAGAACCAGTCAGAGTTGCTATAGCCACTTACAGGTAAGTGTTCTTTTCATAGCCTTGTTGCCCTTCCCAGAAACATTTATTTCATACTGACATACTTTTGGTGAATACTCAGAGCACAATTGCAATGAAAAGGAGGCAGTGCAGTTGGTTTCTGACAGTACAATAATACTTCAGTCTGAACATGAGTTTGCTTGCCTTTTTCCTACCAGTTGCACCAGGGCAGAAACAAGATTTCTGAATTTTCTCAGATCCTTTCTGAGAAGTGATGGATAAAACCACTTTCTAAAGCATACAAGACCTTATTTTGTTTTTCCCTGTGGTGAGAGACACTTGAAATCATTGATACTAAGGCTCATTGTTATACTATTACCTTTGTACCACTCATATGTAGATATCTAAAATTCCCCAGCTGTCTCTGTTTCTGGACTGATCCAAGCCATATTCATTGCTCCGCAAGTGTCTTTGCTTGTCTATTCACTTCCCTTTTAAGATATTTAATAAATATATGAATCAACAAGTACCTGATGCAAGAACTTACTAACATACTTCTGGTGAATTTTTGACCAGATAAAATTCAAACATTAACCAGTCTTTTTGTTTTCTGCCTCCTAGACATGTTGACTTCTTGCTTTATTACATCTTACAGGATTCAGGGAGCATTCAGGGAGGCTGCAGTAGATTTGAAGCCTACAAAACTATCAGCTGTTCTCCATTAGTCTGGACATTTTAGAGCTGGTGATTTGTAAGATATTTTTTCCCTACAGAGCTGCAAACAGACTACAGTTTGCTGTAACAATATGCAAGTGAGCCTCAGTGGGGTCTGGTTTGGCTGGCCTCTCAGGGATCAGAAAGAGCAACGTCTTAATCAGCTGCTTTACATGCAAACACCAATAAAGACCACAGATGTAGGTCACACACAAAAGACAGAACTTAATCACTGCTCTGCCTTGGAAACACAGTCTAGCTCTCAGCAGTGACTCTATGGGCACTTAAGACATCTCTGAGAAGAAATGTCAAGCACTTTAATTAGTATTTTCTTCAGCCAGGCTATCACCTCCTTAGATCTCTGCTCTTCTCTGGCTTTTCTCAGACTTTGCAAGCCCTCTGTGAACGAAATGAAGCTGCAACTCAGCTGGAACAAAACAACTTGAACTAACCCTAGGCTGTTGCTTACAGCAAAAGCCTTGGCCAGGATTTCTGTAAATAACAATTGTGGGAGGCAGAGGTCAATCTAGCTACTCTTCAGTCAGTGGCTCCTGTGACGACAGATGAATGTGAAAGCCCCCTAAAAATGTCAAGTAATAAACCTCAATATTTGCTATAAGCATGGAGACATCTTACCAAATGATTTTACCTTTAGATTAATCTCATGAAATAGTTGTTATAAGGAGGAATAAAATGAGCTTAGTCTAGTCAAAACTTTAATGGATGAAACTTATAGTCTCAGCCTTTCCAACAGAGTGAGTGTAGAGAAATGAAAACTCAGAAGTGAGGAATGCTTTATGCAATACATAAAAAATCAGTTCTCTGATCTCACCAGCAACCAGATGCTGAAATTAGACACCTTGAACAGGATCAGAAGCCATTGAAAAATTCCTGTTGTCACATATCGCAAGGAAATGAGATGATTTTTAAGTAATGGAAAATATTCCTTTACAGTCATTTGGAAGAAGACTATTCATGCCGACTATCTTTACATTGTCATGTATTTTACTCCTAATTCTGTATCTTGTCCCTTTGTCTCCACTCGAACATCAACACTCTGTAGGTGTTTGGACACATTTGGGTTTTACATTGGTGCTGGAGAGCTCTCTTCTAGGATGAGGAAACTAACGTGCAGGGAAAAGACTACTAACACAGTTCTACACCTCCATGGAATAGGCATAATATATAAATATGTGTAATATGGATATAAGTCCGACAGACATTCCTCTGTTTAATCTGTCTGGAGTCTTTCAAAGCTATCTAGGAAACCATCAACTTTCTTCAGCAGTCATGTCATGCTCAGTACCGGCAGGTTACTTTGAAAGGTCATGGCTTGTGACTTGTGAAACAGCCTTCTCATTCCCTGGTTAAATCCACATTTGTCATATCAGGTTTTTTAGTTGCTTGTACATACACACACACACACACACACACACACATGCACACACACACATATGTATACACACATATATGTATAGGCAATGTGAGATAGCTCATGTCTTTTTGAACATCTGCAACAAACATAAAAATTGTTACTTAATATTCAGAAAACTTTCTGTGCATTCACTGTACCCAAAACATGCATAAAAGCTGTCATTCTAAGTGTGAACTAGCATTGATTCAAATGAAAAAAGATGAAGGTGGTTCATTTCAGGCCTTGGATCAGAAATGCCTGCCCAAAGCATAGGATCACTGGTTTCCTTGTCTCTGTGAGCTCTAGAACCACCATTGAGACTTTGGCCAGATGCTGTCTGCAGCACAAGACTGGGGTCTGCATGAATGATTATCTAACAGGCTATCAAATAGATACTTGTGTTGGTGAAAGCCATAAAGGGAAAGGCAGAGGGGTCAAATTCCATATGCCTTCTAGACACTTAAGTCTGTTTAAAACTTCTCTTGAGCAGCAGACAGACTCCACCAGCATACAAGAATCAAGAGGGAGAAGAATACTCCAGAAACACTTCCTATCTTGTCCCTCCTTTAGAAATAATCATTCATCCCATCCTTAGCAGAATGAAGAAGCTGACAAGCTTCCAAATGTGACAAATATGTGGTTTGTTTGATAAACAACACTTGCCTAGGCAGGCATTTCTTCCAGAGTCCGTGGCTGACATTTGGTCAGTACTGAGCACCTTTCTCTCTGACAGGAACCAGTTCTTTCCTCCTCCTAGATGCTTTAGTACAGCTCCAGCTCTTGTTTTCCCCAGGCCCTCCTTTCAACATTAACAGTGTACTTCCCCCAGCAAGGATATTTGGACACTTTAGTTCATGCCTCACCTTTCCCTGCAGTAGGAACATGACCTTGGCAGGACAACTTTAGTACTCAAAGGAGCAGTGAAAGAGTGAGATTTGCATGTATCAGTTTTTATCATTATAGGGAATGAGTTGTAATAATTGGATAATTTCGATTATGAGTGCTATTATCAGTGCAACTACACTAAAAATAATTCATTGATTAGACCATCAAGACTTTAACTGGACTAACAAATTCTTTGCATCACTTATAAGGTGTGTGTGTAGTCTAATGAAATTACACACCATATGGCATGCTCTGGAGCCCATTCTGGTGGACTGGCTGTTAAAATATAGATCCAAAAACTTGTGGAGAATACAGATAGCCTTTAATTTGTAGTGCAACAGCTAGCCTCCTTGCCATCTGCAGGTTGATCCAAGTATATCTACACTGTGCAAGACACAGGGTATTCTTAAACGTCCTCACCATACCCTCAGCAAGGTCCTTCTAGGACTTCCCAACATTTTTTTTATACCTGTTGAACCACTCAATTACCTAACACAGAAACTGTCTTTAAACTGTTACATTCAGTACACAGACTGAACTTGCTGCACCAGCAATTGAGACGGGTGTGAATGCTGTGGAGCTGAATGAAGAGGAGATAGAATAGACACCAACACTCTGTATCATCAGAAGGGTGTGCATTGTTTTCACATTCCACTGAAAAGAGTGATTTGCAGTAATCCAGCTAAACACATTCCCCTAGTACCAACATAAAGTACAATAAGAAATAGCTTTCAGAGGAATTCAAGTTTCAAAAGAGAGAGGAGAACAAGACTCTAAGACTGTACATCATCTACTAATGACTACTGTTGCAGATTTTACTTTATTCAGACAACTGGCTGATAGATGGCATAATACAGCTATTACAATTCTAAAGGGGATTTCAGCAAAGGGCTATTTCTTAGAAGAGCAGTTTGTTGTGGAGAAAAGGTCCTGAAAATGGAGACAAAAGAGAGACTTTTAATCAGAGCACTAATGTGGGCTGTCTGTGATGAAGCTCCTATCATTCTACCCCAAGCAGCATATGGTGCTCAAAGACAGATTCTGCACAACAGTAATAGAGGCTTTTAAATCATTATTTGTACTTTAAACATAGGGAGATATTTGATTGCTTCACAAAACACTACTCAGAAAGGAAAATAACTGTGAAGATGAGTTATGACCTGGGGGGGGGGGGGGGGGGGGGGGGGGGGGGGGGGGGGGGGGGGGGGGGGGGGGGCGG
>JAWWEU010000040.1:27102837-27115300 GCA_035583155.1 Acropternis orthonyx | reverse complement strand
CTCCCAATATTTTCTCAAGGTTTTGCGGACATTCCAGACATGCCTCTGCCTACCAGGTTGTTCCTTTCCCTCACAGGATACTATTTAATTTTTTTTTTATTTTTTTTCCCCTGTATTCAAAGCATTAGATATTTTATCTGTGAATACTGGATAACTAAGTTAAGGTTCATTATACTTTCAGTACATGTTTTGTGGATCCATATATTTCATTAGTATATTGTTTGCTATATTTTCATTCACTACTTGCTTGCTAATAAATTTGTCAGGCAGTAAAGGAGCAGAAACAGCATAAGATCAGTTGAACTGCACAGCCAGTGTAAGCAATCTGTCATCTCTGTATAACACACCCAGAGTATTCAGAAAATGCTTATAAATTCTAAGTATGTTGGCAGCCAATCTGCATGCCTCATAAATGTTTCTCAAATTAATGAAAAACCAACATTTGTCAAATTTCTCTTTGTTGAATATTACTCAACTTGTATTTGTTTCTTCTCCAGTCTGCAATCTTTTTTTGCCTCTCTAGGGAAAAGGAAGTAACAGTAGGATCTGAAACAAATAATTGAGGATCCAAAATGATCTTGTTATAAAACTGTTTTTAACAGCACTGTTGGTAGGTAATTTAGTATTCGTTTGCAGTCAACACATGATGTCTCTAGGGCCCAAAATATTAGTATTTTAACAATTTAGTATACGAAGTGCCCTCTGAAAACCAGACTGACTTACACTGATATTATGTAGACTTTAGTGACTCTAGGGCATACAAGATTTTTTAAGAAATCCAGTAATCAGACTGCTAGATGGTAGTTTGTACTGAGCTAATTTGCTTCTAAATAACCTATCTTTTGTGGTTTTTTTCTGACATACAAAGAATTGCCTCACATAGCAACAGTCATCTCTGAGCCTTTCTAATGAGATCACTAACTCAACTTTAGCATTATTACTCCCCTCTTGCAATCACTTTTCAGTTTTGTGGTATCCACCACAGTTTGCAGGAGATTCTGGTAAAAGAAAGACTTAGATGTGATTGACTGTATGGTGTGGTTTTTCTATGCCATGGGAAATGGGTGTGAAATGGGATGATGCAAAGGCAAAGATCTGACCTGCAGAAGATCTTTTTGTCCTCCTTTTTACCTATTTTTTCTAATTTAATGATAGCTATTATCAATTCAAAAAGAAAAAATGTAGTGGAGAGAGATGGCAAATAATCTATTACCAGAGTGAAGATGGTTTCCTTTCATTCAGTTTAAAAGACTAGCCAGTAATTGGTTTGTGTAGGTCTATTGCAAAGACTGGCTGGTAGAAATTTTTTTTATTGAAAATATATTAAAAACTTTCTACAGTGTTTTTTTTTCAGAGGATTTCCACAGAAAAAGTATTTTAGATCAGTGTGTTTGGCTTGATTTCTTAGCACATGACACATTTCTCATAGGAAAAATTCAATCAATAATCATTTTACGTGCATTTGGTGTTCTTTTTATATAGTTGTCCTTTATTACTATTTCAGTAAAGAAAAAAAAATTCCTACTCTGTTTCATGGCAGAGGGTTTTATTCTGTCTCTAAGTGTATTTATGGATACTGAAAGCTAGCTAAAGGAAAAACAAATCCTTAGTCATCCCAGTGCCACAGCAGCACCAGAAATGAAAGTGAATGGGCTGCAACTGTATTGCTGCAGTGGAAAGTAGATGAATAAAACTAAACCGGACACTTTATGAAGACTGGAGCTTTCATTTATTCATCCGTAAAGTATAACAGTACAAAATGCATGTAGAGAGATGCAAAATAGTAATAAAAAAAGTATCTGTTTGTACCCTCGATGACCTATTGGGCAATGTGGTTTCTTTAACTCTTTCTGTATATGACAACACAGTAATTTTTAGTACACTTGTACACTCAGCTGTTCATCATGTTCATGACAAATATGACAGTTAGCAATTCAACAGCTGCAAAGCAATTTTTCCTGTAAGTATCAACATAACAGGGAGCAAGGGGAAAGGCAGAGGCAGTCAGATTTTTTACTGAGACCTGAGAAGTACACCCAATCTAAATACACAACCACAATTTATATGGTTTAAAGAACAGAAGAATGAACAGGGCTATTAGAATCATCAGACAGAGAAGAAATTGGGCTTTTGACATCTGGCTTTTTCAATGAAGAAGGATCTTTGCTGCTTTATCTATATAAACTGAATATTATATATAAATTCATATACATTTTTTAGCTCACCTATTCTTAAAGTCTCTCTCTGCACTGTCATTTTCCTCAGATAAAACAAGGTCCATCAGATCAAGGAGGGATGAAGGACAAAAAACCAGGTTAAAGATGTTTATCAGAACTGAGCTGACAATGGAACTCAAATATGATGCCTAGAAAAGCAACAAATTTAATAAACTGAATTATGTAGTCATCTGAAACTGATAAAGGCAAGTGATTGAAGTTAATCTGGAATATCTCTTGGCAAGATTTGTCTGATTTTTATAGTACATATTAAAGAGAGTAGCAGCAGGTTTTTTTCAACCCTGGAATTATCAACAGTTCTTTTCCAACTCTAGAATTATAGACTTGTGTATCAGGAGAATTATATGCAAATGTGAAATATATCAAATATTTCTCATTATAAAAATAGTTAAGTAATAAGGATGTCCATCAAACGTCTTCTGAACCAGGTTTCATGAACCATACCTTTATATCAAAGCCTAGTTCCAAAGTGAGAAGAAAACAATGTGTAATATGAAGATCTATCTAGAATGGTTAAATAAAGAGCTGAAAAATGGAAATAAAAGCAGAAAATTCAGCTTTATATACCTGTTGAAATTTTGCAAACGTGCTGTTGCCCATAGGAAGATTTCTTGTAGCCTATTGTACTTGTTTCATAAGATGGACTTCTATATCCACATAGTAGGGGCAGTAGGACAAGGAGATATTTTCCTGCAACGTCTGGAACAGACAGTTATTTATAGTTACTAGACAGTGATACCATCCTTGAGAATGACTCTGACCCTTACAGCCAATATTTACTAATAAGAATGCTGTTTCAGTTTACATCAAAATGTAAAAGTTTAGGGGGAAAAGTATTTCTAGGTAGATCCTATTACTAAAATTACCATATTTCAGTGTGTACAGAAAATGGAATCTTTGTAATGGTTCCAGTGCTTTTCCCTTTTCTCTTGGTCAGTTCCAGTGAAGTAAGATGTATTTGGATTAATACTGATATTCCCAGTGCAAGATTTACCTGAGGGGTTTCCTAGAGGAGTGGGAGTATAGCTACCTATTATCTGGGTGATATTCTCCTTCTGCCTAGCATGTTAGGTAATCCTAAATGTAAATTTTTTTGAGAAAAGTACTATGTACACTGGCTAATATAAAGTTATTTGCTGGGAGTTGAATCTCTGGACTCTAATCTCTGGTTCTAATTTTGTAACCAAGAACTGAATACCACTTAGCCCATAAACAGGAACAAATTGTTTGAATAGCTGCACACTGTTATTATGTACTATTAGACCCCACATGTAAAAATAATCCCACCACTGACTTTGTCATTTCCCAATGAATTGCAGGGAGTAAAACCAACTCCTTCAGGTAAGCCAGGCTTAGGGAATGTTTACACTGATCAGAGCAGGGATGCACTCCCTGATTGCTCTTCTGTAGTAGGGCCTATACTGACGGGACAAGTATTGGTTTTAAATGAGAAAAGAGTAGGTCCAGACTAGGTCTGAGGGAAGAAATTTTTAAAGATCAGGATGGAAAAACAGTTGCACAGATTTCCCGGAGAGAATGCAGATGCCCCATTCCTGGAAACAAGTCAGGTTGAGTGGGGCTCTGAGCAACCTAACCTATTTGAAGATGTCCTCACTTGTTGCAAATGAGTTGGACTTGATGACTTTAAAGGTCACTTGCAACTCAAGCCATTCTATGGTTCTATGATTCTGTAATTCTGTGCAAGGAACAGCTGTGAGACACACTGGAGACTATCTGATCAGTTGAATCACCAGCCTCTCACCGAGTCCTGGTCCACAGATAGCACTGTTTAACCATGTAGAAGTAGGGAATCTTCTATCTCTGCCTTATGTTTAAGTTGATCACACTTCTGAAGAGGAGCACAAGGCCTGAAGATTTAGCCTTTGGCCATGCAATTTATCTAAACAACTGTACCTTCATGTGTGTAATCCATAATCATTATGTGAAGTTTCTTACCTTGTCAAAACTAAAGTGGGATGTAAACAGTCTCCCTTATTTTTCACTGCTTTTGATCCCTCTTCATCCTACGCTTTTACAGTATCACTGGTTTAAGCAGGTAGCAGTGGTCAGCATAACATCAATTAGCTTAGAGGAAATGATGAGCAGCTTTTTAAGCATCAGGGTTTCCCTTTTCCATCTTTGTTCTAAAAATACCCTTCTTTCTGTATCCCTAAATCAATGTTGTTCAAAAAGAAAAAAAGGAAAAATTCAGGAGAAAAAAAGTTATTTATTTATATTTGGAAGATTAAAATATTTAAATATTTTCTGAAAGCATTTGAATGTGACAACCCACCCCCCCCCATTAAGCCTCACACAAGATAATTGCGGAGAATGAATATTTCTCTGACTACAGGGACTGAATACTTTAGAGATTTTCTTATCTGCTATTTCCCTTCCTTTTTTTTGCAAAAACTAGTTTTGATGGAAAGCAGATGTATCTCTGCAAAAGAAAGGAAGTGTCAGATTACATGTCAATCATAAATGGAAAAAATTCCAAGCCCATAAATTTTACATAGTTATGTATATAAAGACAGCTGAATATCTGTGCTGTAGTTTGGAAAATGATCCATATCTTAAGTTCTACAATAATAAAGAAGATGAGGTCAACAAGTTTTTTCATAACAATTTCTGTGGTTCTTAATGATTCTGTAAGATTCTTTAAAATTAAGAAATTAAGAACTAGATTTTTTTTCTGAATTTCTCAAGGAAAAAAAAAAAAAACAAAAAAAAAAAAAAAAAAAAAAAAAAAAAAAAAACGCAGCTCCAGGATTCCCAGTTATCATCTCTCTTTTCTGAAAGAAAATGCAAAACCAGCCAATGGGAAAAACAGAATTACAACTTAAAATTAACAGTGAATAAAGGAAGATGTGATGATGTAGTTGAAGTTAACAGAACTTCCAAGAGAAGAGAGGATAAGAATTCCTCCATCAAAAAATTGTAGCTAGGCAAAATTATGTACTCCCCAGCTTAGAAAGTTCTGGCTTCAGTTCTCAATCAAACTGCTCTCCAGTGAGAGGTAACCTTAAATAGTTGATATGATACTATGATCCCTCCTACCCAGAAGCTGAAGAAATAAATGAAGTAGAATAAACTGGTGACAAAATAGAACGTCCTGTAATAACTACATATGAGTTTTCATTTATAAATATCTGATTAACTATGATACAAAAGGAAATATTTATTTAAATGAGTTTGAATGGAAGTTTCTATGAAAATACTTGAGACTTTTCAGATTTTCTTTAAATTTTATACAGGACCCATCCAATGTAAAATATTCAGCTATATTGTCAATCAAAATTCAAGCCAAAATATTTCCCAATCCATGAAGAAAAGGCAAATATTTTTTTAACATAGGTCTTCAAAGATCCATATGAAACTCTGTATAAAGATAAGGTAACCTCAGGCAGCAAGGCAATTAGTCACAAACAGTATTTTTACAATATTACTGGACTGTTTACAGAGAATCTGAAAATTAATGTTCAGTAGCTATTATTTTTTTGGTTGAATTGTTTTTTCTATCTCTTTCCTAACAAAGAAAGCAAAGATGATGATCACTAAGGGGGCAGCACAGAAAATGGATTTGAAGTGGTTTAATCTCAGTCTCCTTGTAGCCTCTGTTTTTATGGCAGAATAGGCCAGAGTACTACCAAGTAATTCCATTAGGCATCCTCTCTAAATTGAATAAAATAAAGTTATACAAGATGTGGAAATATCATCCTGATATGTAGTGTTATTATCAGAGGTATATAAAATATATTATCAGAGCACAAAAAAAAAAAAAAAAAAAAAACCCAAAAAAACACAAACAAACAAAAAAAACCCACAAAAACCCAAACCCAAACTAAAAAACCCTAACCCCCCCCAAAAAACTCCAAAACAATAATATAAAGGAAAGCACCTTGATGATTTTACAAAAAAAAAAAAAAAAGCAGATTTTGTGTGATTCTCCTAAAGGAAAAAAAAGTATTTTATTTCCAAAGATTTCAACACTCGTTTATAGTGGTTGCGTTAACTGCTGAAATAAGAGAAAGATCAAAGATGTAAAAAAAAAAAGAAAAATTCTGATTTTTTTACTCTTTTACTGTTAAGCCACCTTGTAGTCAAAGGAACTGACTTTGCATGATGGCATTATGTCAAAAACAAAGCCTGTAGACATGTCCCTCTTTCTATAAACTTGCAAACAATTCTACCTCTTTTGTGAAGCACTTTATTCTTATCACTACCATGCACAGGGAATACTAACCAGCCCTTGCAAATGACCTCTGTTAAACAAAAAGATGATTAGCAAAGTGAGATACATATACTAATGTGTGCCTAAATTAGTTCAAAATAAGCAAAATTAATGAAGTTTTCTGCAAAGCACCACTGTACCATGCACACATTTCCCATTTTTACTGACTGGTAGATTTTATACTGAGTCTACACTATTTTTGTGTCTATCAGGGTATCTTTGTCTGTACATAAAGCTGATACACACATTTAATTGTTCATTGTTCTGCAGCTTGTTGCCTAATTGTTTTCTAATGCTGTAGTGATTGCTGCAATTGTCTTGGATCACCTCTGTATTCTTGTTCACTGACAGTCAAATCTAAAGATGCATCTTTTGTTCATTCTTCACGTTTGATATTGTGGCAGCTGCAGCCTCTCTTAAGTGGCTCTGTCAGTTTTCGGGCAGATATAACAACCTGAATGGATAAATAAAGCCATCCATTTCAGCTGGAGCTAGTCTCTGATCAGGGAATATGCTGTGAAACTACTTGAAAAATCTCCATCTTCTGAAGAAGAAATCAAATGCAGCCTTCAAAGCTGGTAGGATAAAAAAGCCAGGATCAGGAAGACAACAGGCAGAAGATGGAATTTATGAAAACTTAACAAGTTTATTTATTTCAAATGATAATGAGTATGGGGAATAAAATTTGGACTGATAATAATATTTCTAGCAGCCTTGGAGCAGTTCTTCATAAATACAAACATTTTCACAGTTTCTGAGACACTTCAAAAATCACAAAAGAAATATTTTTAAAACAGTAACATAGTCCACAACCAGGACACATATATACCTGCATGTCTATTTGCTGCTTTGACTTTAGTGGGTCTACAGAGTCCGAAGCACTGATTAATTCTATACAAGTTAGCTCACTTTAATTCTATACAAGTTAGCTCACTTTGCATCTTACAGTACAAACGCCGGGCTGTAGATAGATGTCATTCTCACTTGGTTGTGCTCACTATGCAGAGAAAACTACAGGTCCAATACTTATAGTGGGATCAAAAAGGTGTTTTAAGTTGCATATCATTAAACTGGTAAAAAACAATATATCTAACCCACTGGACAGAATGGTTACATCGTAATACAAAGAAGTTCAAGTGTCTGTACTGTCTGAGAGTTATCCCAATGTCATCCTGAATACAAACTCTTAAACTTTAGTTGAACCAGTAACTTGCAGCTTTTAACTGATACTTTAACATAGAGAAGATTGAGTGATATTGGTGAACTTTGAACTCTAAAAAGAAATACATAGTTCATGGAACTTAATTAATTCATTTAAATCTTATTATGAAAATTTAGCCCAAAACCTAACTTTTATTAGTAGTGCCTTACTAGTAATGTTTAGTATACCTGCAATTTTCTGAATGTTGCTGTATTTAGTGTACAACAATAATCAACACCTGCAGTAACGGGATACTCCTTAAATTATCTATGAATCTGGCATTTTGCCTTCTTTTGTTTTCTAGGCTTTACCATCATATGCACAACTACATACAGTTTTTCCACAACCAGGGCTCACCTGTCTGCTCACCCTACCAAAAACATAGATACAGATTCTGAAGTGGTCATAGAAAGGATCAGACTATTGCTGTACCTGTGACACCTTTAATCTTTCCAAAATAGGAGTTAAAGTTGTGAATCAGCCCTTAGCCCTTTTTTTATAGGCACTGTAATACAAAGGACAGTTAACTACAGCACTGTGCAGTGTTTCTGAATGGTGTTACAGATGAACAATTTACCCTTTTCTGGATCTATTGGAAACTCATCCTTCTAAGAGATGATCTGCAAGCAGTCAGCTTGTCTACCCAGAGAAGTTATATGTTCCTCTAGTTCTGGAGGTATATAAAGATGTTGGATTTCCCTGCTTAAATCCTACTTTTGACCTTTGGAAAGGTAGTTGCATTTTGCTAGTACATGTCTTACATTTTCAAAATGTAAGGCAAGCAATTTCTGTCATTTTATTATAAAGCTGGATTACACTGTATTTTGTTACTAATTATCTGAGGAATCTCTAAAGGTCTTACAAGGAAAATTACATTTATGACTTCACAGGGACTGTTGCTGAGCATGGAGAAGTAGAATACCAATATATCTGCTCTAATGTTCAAGTGAAAACATTGCCTAAGTTGTTTTCCTTTAATATCTTGATATTATAAAGATACTTTGCATTGCTGTTCCCTCATGGCACCACTTTGGCAAACAAAAAGAAGAGTACAATATTGATAAGACCGTATACAGGGAAGACAAAAAAAGAGAAAATGTATCCACAGCTTTTCTATTGGGAAAGTAGATGTTACTCATAACCTTGACTGTACCCATTTTCTTTCTAGCCATTATTCTGTCTCTAGACATTGCAATTGATAGAACCATCTCTTTAAAGATGCAACTTTCATGTTCAGATAAACTGCTGATGTGTTGCAACTCAGTAAAGCCTATGATCTGGTATGTCTGATGTAACCACAGAAGAAAGACAAGAAAAATCACCAGGGCAAAACATTTCATGGAAAAGAGAGATCAGTTTTGTGTTTTCAGTTCAACTGTAAAAGCGATTTTAATGATCTAGGAAACAAAACAGAAAAAAAACCCTCAACAACATTAAGCAAATTGATCACAGAATATTTTTAATCTATATTTAATGTAATTACATTTGGAATCATTTGACATCCATGACTTTAATAGGGGTAGGAATATTCCTCTTCCTAGCATTTCTATTGAAGTCTTCCCTGAAGTGGTTATACTGATGTCAGCTGCAAGTTGATTCAGCTCACAGTGACAAGAAAGTCGTGAAACAACTAAACTGAAAGGCAGGATCTAGGAAACACAGGCTTTTGTTTTGATAGCTCTAATTGGACTAAGGTGTAATAACTAGTCAATAACCTTCTGCAAGGATGAAAAAAAAAAAAGGTTTTCAAGCTCAATGTGTAATTAGCAAAATTTCAAAGTGCAGATCCCTCTACAGTAAACAGGCAATATTTTTTTAACGGAATGTTAGTTTATTTTTATATATTACACAATTTTGATGCATACAGATCACATTTCTGTACTTCTTTTCTCCTGGAAATGTGAAAATTTCCTCTGCACATCAAAATTTTCACAATAGTAACTTTCTGTAATTGCTGACTTTGGCTCTAGCATAGAAAGCAATAAAATAAAGGTCTAGCTAGAACTGCAAAGATATCAAATATGTGTATTCAGCAACAGAATCAAATGGGAAAGCAGGTCATTCTTACATTAACCTCCTAGATATCCAGTGATTGTAATATACATTTCATGTTTGTAAGCATTTAATTTACATGAACTTCAAAATAAAGCACACTTCCTGCTTCAGAAATGCTACATTTTCATTTTTTAGTTTGACAGGTCCTAGGACAGGTAGTATTTATGTTTGGAATTGCCATCTTATAGGTCTACAATCAGCTTCACAGAACAACTATGCAGGATTTAGAAATCTGAGCTCTGGTTTTCAGTGATTATAAATGTATTCTTAAATACATGAGGTTTGTTATAGGCTCTAAAGAAAGTTCCATGATTTGCTTTTCTAATGAAATTCTTCAATAGACTAGCAAAACTTTAAAAGAAATATTATAGAACCTGTGAAATTCAAAGATTAAGAACATGACTTCATCTTAAAATAAATTCTCTATTCACCTATGCCTTATCTCTGTAGCCAGAGGACCTCTATACCAAAATTTACCAATGAACATTTTCACCCAAGGAATGGCATGTTTTAAGCAGTTCTGAAGCTCAAATAGTAGCTCATATTCTCCATTAGCTGACAAACACTTTTTAAATTGGATTTTTATGTCCCACACACCAAATTTACTGTGCAGAATGTTATGCAATTTCTAACTTGGCTTTTAATATATAGAAAATATGTTTATCATTATTTTAAACAGGAGAAAATATGACCTTCAAAAAGCTGGAAAAGATGGATATGACATGAATTTGTTTCTAAGTATGTGTGTTTTGAAAAAAACACATTGATATTCTGACAAATAATGATATATACTTACATGGAGACTGAGATCTAAAAACTGAAGATTTCTAAAAAAATGTCTCAGCTCCTGATTTTTCAGGATTTTGAAATTTGATGTAAATTATGAGTATGTGTAGACTCATTTTTACCTTTAGCAGTTCATAAAAATATTACAAGTTAATTTCCAGCTTCTGATTAAAAAATTGTGTACTAAATAGATAAATGTTCTAGGCAGTAATTACTATGTAAAGAAAGAAATGCCATCTCTTGTCTGGTTATAATAGTTACTTGCTTACACTGCCATTGTCTTAATTAAAAAAAAAAATTATGTAAACACATGCATTTTCACAATCACATAACTTCTGTTTCTATGAGATCTGTGTAAATGAAAGAAATTGATAAGTCTCTTTAGGAAAAACAACCCCTATATTTAAATATAATTCAAAGGTTCTTCTGTGGTATCTCCAGAGTATTCAGGGAGAAAATATAAAAATGGTTTCCAGTCACTCTGGTTTCTGCTTTACCAGACCTACTTTTATTAGGCCCAAATTGCTATATCATTGCTGTATCACCCATAATAGTCTGACCTAACATAAAAGAGATTGGTTTGGGAGACCCTCTGTGCACCATTTTAGAGCACTCCCACTGTGCTTCACGTTGGCTCTAGAGCTGGACTTTGGGCTGTGCATGTTCAAGGATTCCTTTGCTTAGGCTTGCTTATAGCCTGACAAGAGACATTGATTGGATATAAATAAAACATATAATTTTCAGCTAAGCTGAAAGTTTTAGATAGTATTTATAGTATATAGACTAGCCTTAGACATCTCATCTTCATCCATTTTCTGCTGGTGCAGAAATTATTTGGTAGCTGCAGTGAGGGCAATGGCAATGCAGTACCTCTTAATTGCAAGCACATTCAAGTAACTGGTTAAACTGGTATTAATAATCCTCTATTTTGTGAAGTCATGAAAAGCAGACGGTATATTCATGATTTTGAACTTACGGAAATTAAGACTAGGATAATACTTAAAAACTTTTCCCCCAGGTAACTTCAACTGTGTGCTTACATATACTTCATCTGGAACAACATATTCTTCATCTATTTAGAGACCTTATAGCTACATTAAAGAGCTGTAATTTATTGACAAACCATGTTGATCCATAAATTGAATTTTTCAATGATAGAATATTTGTCTTGAGATACAACAAAGACAGTACTAACATCTGGCTTGTAACCAGTTCTGGCTTTCTCTATGAAAGCCTTTGACAGGTACAATAATGAGCCTGTAGTGATAAAATTTTGTCAGCAAATGCACAATGTTTTACAAAGTGCAAACTTGTTTTTTTTCCATCTCTACACACTATATAAACAGAATTCATGTTTAAAATCCCCTTACTCTGTATGCTCAAATAAAATAACACAGAAAAATTATTTTATTGGGATTGATACGTTGGCATCCTGTATGCCTTAGTTATTTGAAGCCCAGTAACAAGTTAGAAGATTCAATAATACAAAGACAAGCCTTGACAACTAAAACAGATTCATTCCACACTGTCGACATTCAGAACTCTGAAATGCCCACAGGGACTCATTTGTCTACCATTTATTCAAGGACTCACATATTTCTATATCATTCTGTAAGTACTGTGGTAAATGAGACACAGTGAAGGGCAGGAAGATCTGAGTTCCAGGTCTAAGCCTTACTAATGCAACCATGTAGATCTGACAGATTTTTTAAAATTATTATTCTGGAAACACTGTTGTCAAGTCTGTCAGCATTTCACAGTAATAAAAAGGACAACATAGTTTTTCTGTGATATGTTCTATGTATTATTAGGTGGAGGCTGGAACAGACCTTTTCTTCTTTTTTTTTTTTTTTTTTTTTTTTAAATTTTATTTTTGTTTTTGTTTTTTTTTTTTTTTTTTTGACATTATCTTGTTATATCCAGAACTTTTGTTTCTAGACAAATCTCCAAGAA
>JAWWEU010000040.1:27007443-27080786 GCA_035583155.1 Acropternis orthonyx | reverse complement strand
TAATGGCTTCCCAGAGGGGTGTTACCACACCTGAGTCACTTTTCTTATCTCAGAGGTTCCCAAACACCCAGCTTGTAACCTGAGGGGTCAGGTGTGCCCTGGCAAGCTGCTGCAAATGATTCATTGTTAGCAGTTCATGAGGGGGCCAGGTGGAACTCTTTTCTGTGGGACATGCAGTCTTTTTCCTGGTTCCACGGTTGAAAAAAAGAGAGAGGTGATCTCTCTGAGGTGCACGGTTGGTACATGAAAGAAAAATTCCAAGATTTTAAATCCATAACACACTTATATGCCAATACCTAATCACAAGTTCACAAATTCACCAGTGCAATGCATTGAAGAAAGATCCCATGACTTCTTGGACATGTAGAAACTTGTAACATATATTGTTTGACTCTATTAGCTATGCATAGAATCCTCTGTGGTTATTTTGCACAACTGGTCTGTCCCAGTGTCCAGCCTTAGTATTTAACCTTCAAAAATCCATAATCAAGACCTCTATGCATCCTTGAATGTCAGTATATAAGATGTATAATTATAAAGCACAGGTAAGACTCTGAAAATTTTATAGTACTATTGGTTTATTAACCTTGTTATTCAACAATCCCACCTGGACTGATGGAAAATAATCAATCTGTGACTAATAACTTGTAGTTTATGATAGTATGATATATATTCTTGTACCTGTTTAGAATAATGTAAATATGCATGTATACTTAGGGGACCCTGTATATCAACTGAGCTTTCAGACTCTATTTTTATTATGATATTAAAATTATACGGAAATAGGGAATTCAGACACAGAAAACAAGTCCCCAAATTCAGAAAATTTTGCACTTCATTGCTAACACTAGCATTAACAATGGTGGGCCTCATTTTCCCAATGTGGCTTATAGGATACACGCCAGTCCTGTCTCAGTGTCTGAGGACAAGACCCTTACACACTCCAATAGCTGACACAAGACCCCACTCTCTCCTGCAGCTGACACCACCAACCAGGAGTGACTCCAGCTGCTGGCAGGAAGTTTTCTCACATTGATTGCCCCAGTGACTGTTGCTAATCCTTGCAGTACTCACACATATGGAATAGACAGTGAGGTTACAAAGACTTGAAATATTTAGTAAAATAAGACAGACTATGGTGATCTCTGATCCTCTTTTATATGCAATGGGCCATTTCAAAAACATCTAATCTAGAATTTCAGTTTGAAGTCATTCTCCCTTGTCCTATCACCATAGTTCCTGATGAAGAGTCCCTCTCCAGCTTCCCTTAGGACTTGTTCTGATACTGGAAAGGTGCTACAAGTTATCAATGCAACCTCCTCTTTTCCAGGCTGAACAGCCTCAACTTTCTCGATCTGTCTTCATATGGGAGGTGCTCTAGTCCCCTTATCAACTTCATGACTCTCCTCTGGACTTGCTCCAAAACTTCCATGTCCTTATGTTTGAGGTAGACAGTACTCCAGATGGATGACATCTGGGTCTCACAAGAGCAAAGTAGAGGTGGGAGAATAATCTCCTTTGATCTGCTGGCCATGCTCCTTTTAATATAGTCCAGGATTTAGTTGGCCTTCTGGGCTGCAAGCCCACACTGCCAGCTCATGTTGTGTTCTATGTCAAAGGTCACTCTGAAGTCCTTCTCTGAGGGCTGCTCTCACTCTCTATCCAACCTGTAGGTGTGCCTGGGATGCCATGACCCAGGTGTAGGATTTTTCGTAAGTTTCATTCTTTCATTACTTTGCATAGTCCCACTGAACACCATCCTCCAGCCTCCAATATCCCAGACCCTCAAGTTTGCAGCCTTATTGGTCACAAATCCTCCATTTGCCTGTAGTTTCTTGACAGCTCATCACTAGTTTAATGTGACTGATGAGGTTTTGATTTTGCTGTCTCTTGGTTATGTGTATCAGGTCTATGTTTCTTTGTTTTGTTTGTTTCTTATTCCCTTTAATTATTATCTACACTTACACAGGAAAAGTCCTCAATCAGATAATCTTAGCAAAGCAGACAGTCGCCTTCTAGTTCTTTACAGACGTTGTATAACCTTACAGGTCCTACTAATGGAACCATTAGAGCTCATACTGAATGACTGTAGTGCAAAATCTGAAATAACTTTGATTTAGAAGGAAGTACTGAAGTACTTCTGGTATTGTTTGATTATAGGCATGATCCTCAATACATAGTGCAGTAACAATAAAAGGAAACATACCCCAATTATCCAAAGTAATGAAGAGATTTGCTTTGGTTTTGGTTTGTTTGTTTGTTTTCCTTAATAGACCTCAGCATAAGTTAGTGAACCAAGCTATTTTTGTAGCAATTCAGAAACAGCTAGTATTACCACCAAGGCTTCTGTAAGCTACAAAAACCCAATATTCAACATTGTGGGTTTGCAACACCCTCCTTTTTCCCTTAAGGCAAACTCTGTCAAAGTTGTTGGTCTAAGATATGGGGTAGTTAACAAGCTTGTATCTGAAGATTGCAGAGTAAAATGGGGTTCAGAAAGAATCGATATTTCTTCTAGATAACAGGAGTCAAGGCCAAGTCATACATTAAACCAAACAATTTAAGTATAAATATCAATGTGCTGCCCGACAGGATGCCAATAAATGTACTTTAAAAGCAAAGGTGTACAGCTTGGTGATATAATTAGGAATAAAGTACCAATAACCTAAAGGCACTTAAAAGTACTGAAAAAATCTTAAAGCAGCAATTGACAAAAACACTTGGGAGAAACTGAAACACAGGCAGAACCCACTTAACTCCAGTTGAAGATCAAACTTTGCAGGAAGCTTTCAGAATCTCACAGGTCTGGTTGCAAAAGTCTTATCTCCAAGACAGGTAACAATCAATACTGGCAACATTTGCAAGATTGAAACAGGTCATACTTAGGAAAGGAGATGGTATCATTTTAATGAGGAAATAAAAGATCATATGCAGGATCCTTAAGAAGGAGACAGTGAAAAGTCATTTGCTGTACAACACATTTAATGGCTTTATCCGAATTAATGCTGCCGGTGTAAGATAGAGACTTGTTTTTTCCCAGAACAAAAAGACTATCAAGTTTTTTAGGATTTCAAGTTTCTCTGAGAAGAAAAATGTGAGAAAGTTCCAGTGAATTCTAGAATTATTTTCTCATAGTATATCTATATTAAGTGAAAACACTATAAACACAGCTATCGTGGCAGAAGCAGCAAAATAGCTATGATTGATTGTCTGCCCACAGGATGACAAGACTTTGTAGCTCTGATTATCATGCACCTTTTTTTACTGAGGAATGAATGGAAAGAGTAAGTTCTAGTACAGAGTAAGTCGAGGTAGAAGAGCCTTCTGCTAGTCTGAGCCAAAGACAGATGGCTCAAGACGAGTATTCACAATGTATACTGCAGTGGTGCTGGAACACTTTCAGGTTGTAAAGATAATTCTAGGAATCAATGAGTAAAATAAATTATTTTAAAACCAAAATGTGTATTTATTTCCAAATGACTTTAATGAAGAAGAAACCCTGTTTTTGTCCCTTAGCATGGCTTAGTGTTTAATTACTTGGAGGATTTAAACACAATTGCTTCTGGTTTGCATTAACTATGAGGGACTCATCACCAGTATCGGTGATGAGAGGGATGATACCAATAAGGTAATGCTAACAGATTTATTTCTAAAGGGATTTATCCAATTAGTAGTCAAATACACTGGGGTGGTCACATGACACAGCTTTTGATAAAGGCTTGTTTTTACAAAAAATTTCACCGATTTGTCAGATTACAAGTAGGCTCATTCATCAGAAAGTTGAAGTCTAAATAGGGGCAAAAGGGTTAAAGAGGCCTTTCAGACAGGTGCATTTTAGAATTATCATGTTTACCTCTAAGACAAATGTAGTTAAAAAAATGAATGTACAAATGATAAGTGAGAATTATAGATATATGCCAAATATCTGAGGTTCAAGAACCCCTAGTACCTCCCCACCACTTCCCTTTTGCAAGGTATAGAGAAAAATTCATTACAATCTCTTTGGGTTAGAATTAAAGATGCTAAGAGCACATTTGGTTCTTTAAATTTCAGCTGCTACAGGAGAAGTTGCTTATTGATTGTACAGCTGTTCAGTTCTGCCACATCTGAGCTCAGGAGCACTGACAGAGTGAGTTGGATACCCATCTACCTCTGCATAGAACGACCCTCTCCAGGGGAGTCAAAAGCCCATGACCTACTGATCTTGGCATAATGCCTCTATTGCCCCTGCATTATGGATTTGATTTCTTTTCCCAGCTTCAAACTATGTCAAGAGGATGAGTTAATATTACTGCTTATAATTGTTTTCTTTTTATGGATTCCAGTGATTAAAACCAGTGTATAACGCTGTAATATTTCAGTACTTTTCCTCACTGTGCAAAAATTACTGTGCATCTTTGGACTCACCTCCTTGACTCTAAGACACAAATGAAGGCATTTAACTTTCTTCAGGAAAGATTTGTAAGTTGTTAATTGCAGGACCGCAGGAAAAACTGCAATAGCTATAGCTGAAACAGCATAACTATCTCTGCTTCAAATAATTTTCACAGTTATAACACATTCCAAGTTACATTATTAAAGATCTGATTTCTGACAAAAAATACTTATTTGCTTTTGAAGATTAACCTTAATATAAGCTTAAAACCCAACAGTTTATGCAAAAATCTGTTTGATTGATTTTACACATGTAGGAGATGCCAGAAATTTCTTGCAGAACGGTAATGATAAATATTTTTCCATGTTCTTTAGGTAGAAGTGGAGAGAAAAAGAAGTAGGTGATATGTAAAAATATAAGTGTTTAAAGCAGACCACAAAACAAAGAGAGCTTTGACATATTTCATTTTTACATAGAAAAATAACATATCAGAAATGTACAGAGTGCTCTGTTTAGTTATCTAGAATACATGACCTTGTTCTAGTTGTTAAAATTTATGGTGAAGGTTTCTCTCCACTGGAGATTTGTAGAAATCTTTGGGTTCAGGAAACGAAAGCATGTCTCATGTGCATGATTTATCTTAAGTATATTTCCAGGAAGGAAACTGGCCCGAGACAATTTTTTTAATGTTCTTTCCACAGCTATTGTAAATGCTAAATGAACAGTATGGATACATAAGACTGAAAATATATGAGACAGTCACAGGGAAGGCTATAGTATACAGTTTGTGGTCTCTCCCAGCTTTGTAGTGCAAAACAACACATGAATTCTCTATTCTACAAAGGCCTTAGGATGGTTACCATCACACTTTGTTAGAAACTTCCAGAGAAATGGATCCCTTCTAAGGATCCTTTCTCTTTAGAGGCTGAAAAAGCTAGCAAAGCTTCACATCCTGGGGACTACAACTTCATCTTTTTATGGTCTTTTCTTTTTCTGTCTCAAAAAGCCCCAAAACTGAACTACAAAATCCTATGCAACGTTTACAGTAAGATGGATATTAACTTCAGGTTAAGCTCTTGAACTTCAAGTAGTGGCAAAGGTAACAGTAGTCTTGCCTATAATGGTAGGAAGAAAAATGATCTTATGTTTAAGAAACATTTTTATACCTGTGGGACAGAGCTCAATTTCAGAATTCATTTAAAGTCAAGAGTGAATTACTTATGGATTTGAGTCATGTCATTTAATTTTAGCTTGTCTCAAAGTTAGACATCCCATGCAAACTAGAGAGAGTATCTTGGCTCTGCCTACTGTTCAAGAGATGGATAGCTAAATGTAGAGTGTGATTCATACCATCTTAAAATAGTCACTTTTCACTGACTTGATGAATGTTAAAGTCAATTCTACAATGACAAATTATTTTAAAATAAGTATAGTTCAGCTTGGTTTAGGCTACAATATCCCTCTCTTTCATTTAATTTACAAAAGCAAGTATTGAAATATTGCCTTTCTTTTGGGGAAAGGACAATGGGACCAAGAATACCTTAAGGATTTAAAATATGTTAATATACTTGTTTCTAAGATAAGTGTGTTGTTTTAGTTGTGTCCTGCTCAGATCCAATTATTTATCAGAAAACATATATTAACAGGCATTCTATGTGTAGGCATATATGGATGTTTCTAAATACTGTGATTTCTTTAGCTGTAAAGTATTGTAAGAGTTCAAAACTAATTCATAGCCAGCAAGCCCATTAGTATTTTTATATGTCCCTATCTCAGTTCCTCGTGTTCCTTTGTGCTGCATGTTACAGATCCATATTACCATGGATCCCACATTTCATCTTCTGGAGAGCAATTTTTTTTCCCATCTCATCTCTTTCTTTTCACTAAGATGCCTAATCACTCAGGTGTCTCAGAAAAATCCATGGAAACTAGAAGGGTAGACACTTTACTACTGTTAATAAACCCTAGAGGTTCTAAAAATCTCAAAGTGTTGCAATGGTCTGAGAATAAATTTTTAGTTCTAGTGGCTGTGCTCCTATAGCTTGAAATTTGGCCATTATATTCTATTTTTATGAGGATTTTGGAATATTGTGTTCTAAAGACAATTTATGACTGGTTCAAATTGCCTGGGAGGTTTTTTGGGGTTTTTTGGACTATTTTGAAAGTTATGTTCAGACCCCACCATATTCATTCAAGGATAATTAAATTTCTAATTTGTAGTTTTTAGTTCTTTGATAGTTGAAAAGGTTTAGATAAAAAAAATCCATTAGAAAAAAAATATTGATAATAACTCCAAGTGGATGAACTCATTCTCATTCTTACACTGAATTGCATTCACTGTTGAAAAAGTCTGGACATTTTAAATAGGAACATTTTCAAGGTATTACTTGAACATTTATTTCAGATTATTACCAGTGACTTATTAAAAAACAAGAGGCAACAAACTGAGTGATTAATATGATGGGAAAACTTTGTCACAAGGTGCAAAACTCAGTCAGTACACAGGCTTGCTTCTGCTTTATTTTTCTCAGTATCATGCATTTGGCTGCACTGCTTGAATGTTCTTTGTTACACTATGTCAAAAGTTCAAAGAAAGCATGAAATGTTTTCCTTCCTATTTTCCCTTTGTTTTTCAGAGTACCAAAAGAAAGGGCTGTTGACACCTTTACTGACAATTTCTTCATGGTTATGAAGTTTAATAGGTGATGTACTGAAGACATTGTTCTCCTCAAGCATAAGAGAGAAAGACAGACTGAGTGCAGGAATGTGAACATCCATGCTGTACAAATGTTATTAATTTCTTGTCTGTACCACCCACACTATGCCTTGTGATAGTGCTGCAGCTGTAACAAAAAAGCATAGATGTTCTCAAATTGTGTTCCTGTTAGCTTCTGCCCTTTGAAAGGTCACAATATGTAGAGAGTGAAGGATTTACTCAGCATAAAATAGAACTTATTCTAGATAGACTTTAAATTTCTGGAAATTCAGTCACTTCATAGCCTATTTCTAGCACAAAAGCTTCAAAAATTCTTTAGTGCATTCTTTTGTCATCTTCCTCTTGATCAGAATGTGCTTTTGTGTTGTAATCTTACCTATCCTGATTCTCACTGTTGTGAAGATTTGCAGCTTCTTGAGTTACCTTCATAGCAGAGTTACTAATCAGCACCTCAACCTGCCCCATCAGCATGTGACCCTTTGACTCAGAACACTTCACAGGTACACATTTTCAGTGAACAATCATGTAAAAGCCTTAAATTCCCTACACTGTAGACTTTCTGTTATCTGAGGGTCAGTCACTCTGAAGATAAAAATTACTGATAACACCATTCTGCATTAACTGAGCTCATGTGCTTAGATTTGCTTTTCCATTAGTTGTGAATACTGGGATTTTAATTATTGAGCAAAATGTCAGTGTCACAGAGATAGCACTACAGTTAGTGTAATTGGGAAAGCTACATTCATTTTAATATCCACTTTGCATCAGCTAAGGGTTTGGTCCTTAGGGGTTTAGCATATAATGATGTCAAGAAGAATAATCTAAAATTGTAATAATCTAAATTATAATAATCTAAAACTGGGTGTGAGATTAGATGAGTTGGAAGATATCTACTTTTAGCACTGCTAAGGCACCCATGGAATACCATATAGAGTGACAGCCCTTCACAGTGAAAAGATAATGATAAAATAGACAAGCAGAAAGAGAAAGAACAAATAGAGTCAGAGAAGAAAGCTATGAAAAGATAAGAGTAATCTAACAAGTTAATATACAAAGAAGAAACATTCAGAACCTAAAATGTATCCTTTATGGAAAATGACTGAAAAGCGATGAAGGTATATTTAAGAATAAGCAAACATGTGGAGGAAGTGTAGGGCTGAACTACAGAAAGGCAAAACTAAACTAAAAGCAAAGCAATAAGACAACATGAACACTGTCATTGAGGTTGCATGAGCAGTAAACTTCATAAAAAATTCAGGCAAGTATTTTGAAACTGAAATATCTTGCTGTGCAGTTATAATTTTAAGATTTTATTAGAGGAGGAAATTAAGAATATAAAGTAATGTTTCATATTATTCCAAAGTCTCACTGTGTTGAAAAATGGAGTGCTATTAAAGTCTTGAGTTTTACTGACCATATTCTGGACTTCAAATATGCAACTAAAAACTTATCTAATGCAACACTTCTTACATTTTACCTCTAGCAAAGCCTTCTTTACTAGGTAAAACTGGAAAGTACTGTTGATTGAAATAGGAACATTTCTTGGAAAACTGTGTTATTGATAGATTCTTTCATCAGTCTTCTGAAGTCAAAGAGTTCTGATCAAGAACAAAATCTACTGAAAATAGCCATTTAGTAAATGGTTTACAAAAAAATGTAAGTTCAGATCTCTGTTCAGTTTTAGAGAAACCTGTGAGACAATAAAGATGAGTGATTCCCCAGCTAGAAGTTAGTAGCCTCTCTGAGACAGACTTGATCCACCTTCGCATGAAAAAATTAAAAAGGTCCAGAAGTCTTTTGCTCCAGTGTACAATGAAAATAAATGCTGAAGCCTCATTTTTTATAATGGACTTCATCTATTTCACCTGAGCCCTCCTACACAGAGTCAGTAAGATGTGAAAAACAGCTAAGACACCATGACCAGTGACAGTCATGGAGAATAAAACGGACATAAGTATTGGGTGAATCTTGGCTTTGAGCTGAATTCCATAATATCCTTCTTTAGGCATAGCTTTTTTAACTGAATTTAACACTTGTGAACAGCTGCACATGAATAGCCCAGGACAACAAAATTCGTTCCTTGAACCCAATACAAAGCCAATTAAAACCAATGGAAAACTTCCATGTGCTTCCATGAGCTCTTTTATCCTTGAACTAAACAAAGTTTTGCCCCAGATGGTATGGGAATACCAGGTGTCAATTCCTGAGACTTAATTCAAATACTTCAAAAGTTTTTGAGGAGATAATCTAAATTCACTGAGGAGCCAGTGTTTGTTCTTTTTTGTGTGTGGCTTTTTTCATCTTTGATTGTATAACTTAGAGATAATAGCATTAATAGTACTTACAGAGTGACTGTGCTCAAACTCACACATGATTTGCTTTAGGACTTGCTAATACATGCTTAGGTTGAGCTAAGGAAATACAGAAACAGTCTATATGTAGGGGACATTCACCAATACATACGGGTAGAGAATATCAGCATAAGTCTTGCCACAAGGAAAACAGTACTACAAAGCCTGAGCTTGCTGTTCCTTAGGAGATTTTGTTCTGTATATTTTTCAAATCCTATTATTCTAGGGGAGAAAACAGGTTTCTCTCATCTCTGTTTACTAGATGTACAGATGCCTACACCAAAAGTATAGACACAGCAGACTCCTTGCCTCAGTCCACATAATCCTAGTATCACATGTAGTAATAGATTTGACTAATATGCCACAGAACTGCCTCCCCAAGTGCACAATCCCTCATTGCCTCAGCAGCCTCAAATTTTGAATAAGCAACTAATTAACTTAAGTAGTTTTATGCTCATAAATGGAAAACTATGACACTGCTTCCTAAGAAACAATGTGTACCTGTATATGTCTAACTTTCCCCTCTGTCTTTATTTAATATTGTGTGTTTAAATTAATGGTGCAAAGGGTTTTTATTCAGGACTTCAGCAGGGTAATGTGGGTGGCTCTTATCTGTCTACATGCTGAACATGTGCTATTTTGGTCTGATTTTACACTGTGTTTCACCTGAGCCACCATGCAAAAGAGGGTTTAAATAAGGTGACGATAAAGTGCTATTTTACATTTAAGCACATTATTTAGTGCATATTTTTCTAGATCCTCCAGAGAGAACAAGAAAATACAACATTATATTTAGTCTCACAATGTGTTGACTTGTAAACAACACCAGACCACAGCGATGCTAATTCTCCCTTAAAAAAATACCATAGCTACTAAGATATATAGGCTTTTATATAGGTACACCCAGACATACTTAGACATTGGCACCAAACAAATAAGCCCAGGGAGAGAATACCACTATCACCCCCAAGAATAGTTTTATGGTCTCTTGAGGGTTTGATTTGTATGGTTTCCATGCAAATGAAGACTGATGCACAGGAAAGAAAACTGTGTGAGAATGTGTGCTGCAGTTTAATGCCTGTCTCTGTCTGTTCTGTGGAAGTTAAACAGCAACATGAAAGTTGCATTTTTTAAAATGTCAATGTACATTGTTGAAATGCTAATATGATGGAGCAGAAAGTGACAGAAGTAGGGAACATAGAAGACTGAGGGTTGTAAATGCTTACTTCAAATTACAGACGGGAGTTCAAATGTGTGGTATTCTAATATGTCCTTTTCAAGCACATTGTTTTTCTCTTTACAGAAAAACAAGTAGACGGAGGCTTAATGTCTCCTGTTCTTTTATAAACACAAGGTGACACTAAGAGAATATCTGTCATCACTGGCAGAAAAAGTCTCACTGTATTTATTGGCTTCTATATCATCTTTTCTAAGGTAAATAAGGTCATTCAACCATGAAATGTCCTCTGGGAGTAAGGAATGTTCTCTGGTACAAATGGTGGTGTAATAGTTTCTGGAGTTGTATGGATCCACAGTGGTAACTCAAAGAGCATCAGTGCACTTCCTCCATATGTAATTCAAATTGTTGTCTTTTTCTCCACGCATATCAGATCTACATAGCACAAGCTTGCGTGGTGAAGTGGTGCAGATGTATTTTCATAGTGCTTTTCAGATACTTCCTTTCGTTTGCTAGCCCGTATCACTTGCCATTCCCCACAACCCTTTTCTGCATTTTATCCTTATACTTCCTACCTTCTTACTGCCTAACTTGACTATTTCCTCTTTTATGTTGGACTATTTCCAGCTTTGTTTTCTTCCTTTCACAGGCTATCCTCTTTCTCCCCACTCCCTGTACACACATTTCCACAGTAATTAACAAGTCTGGTGTTCTTTTCATACTTCTGGTGATATCTGTCACAACTGTCATGCTCCCTTCATTCTCCATCCTGTGCATCAGCACACACATCATATTACTTCCTCCTTCCCATCTCAACTCAGAACCACCTCACTCCCCCCTATCTATATCCTTCTTCTCCTTCTTCCTGCTTCATGTCTCTACAAATGGCATCATATGCCTAACACGATCACATTCTGTTTTGTTCTCTCCTGTCTTTTGGCCTCCAAGTGTTTTGGAACATTTTCTTGCCTCTTCAGTGTTGTTTACTGAACCTGCTTTTATTCTCATGCTCTGTCTTTGAGTCACAATTTTTGGTGTGGATTTTAGGATAGTTCTCTTCCATTTCTGCTGGGGTTTTTTCCACCTTTCATTTCTATCTATACACCCCTCTGCTGACCAGCGCATAACTGTTTCGTCTTCTATTTTCTGTTATAATCTTCTATTCCCCCATACAGCTCCTCTCTCTTCCTCTATTGCATTGACATTCATCTCCAATAAACTTGACTTCCCCGTGTGCTCAGTCAGAAACCCCATTCTTTCTTTCCCCTTGTATGTAGCCCTGATTCAAGTTCCTTATTCCCCCAAATTGTGTTTTTCTTTTTTCACTAGCTTAGCACATTTTCAGCTTCATGACTTTTCTAGGAAGTTCAGCAGCTTTTATTTGCAGCCAGAACACCACTGAAGGAAGACAGAACTGATATTCTTTAGGCAGGATCAACTGCACCATTCACAAAATTAAAAAAAAAAAAAAAAAAAAAAAAAAAAGTAGCTCAAATGTTATTTTCATGACACTTAATGCTTAATTCCATAAAGCTTTGGCTCTCAGCAAAAGAACATGATAAAGCATCTGGCTCTCCCTTGTATACTCCACATATAAAGAATTGGAAAGCTGTCTGTGTATTGTATAATAGCTCTTGTTCAAAGAGATGAAAAGGTATTTGGACACAGTTATACTAATCCTTTGTGCCATTCAGGTCTCTTTATTGTTTCATATTTTTGTAAGATCATGGATGTTTTTGCCTCAAATCTCATTAATGTATGTTACTTGATGGTAAGTCTCAACATTATTCATGGAGCAAGGGTTTTTTTTTTTGCAAAAGTCATTCTTCAAATTTCCATCTGTTCCTCTGAACGTTGGCTACTGATATTAGCTTTACTGAAGGAAACAACATGCCAAAAAAGCCTAATGATCCAGTTATCAGTATCTAAACACTTTATCAGAAAAAAACCAAGTCCCTGTATCACTGATTAAAAGCTTCCTTGCTCTCAGTACCCCACCCCACCAACTTTCTTTGAGAAGACCTTGAATAAGCCAAAGATTTGAAGTGGATATACCAGCAGCTTTTTATTAAAGTGAACACTCTAAAACTTATATCTAAATTTATGTTTTACTAGCACACAAACACAAAATCAAAAACTAAGACTTTAAAAGCAGAACAATAATTTCAGTGGAGGAGACAGATTTGAAAAACACCCACATCTCTTTTGCTAATGATTCTAACTGGGTTTGGTATAATTTTTCCTTTAGTGTTACCTTCAAGTGCCTGTTTGTCTTGTACCAAAGGGATCATACCAGAGGGAAGTGCAATATTTTCTTCCTCCCGAGGACTTCAGATTGCAGCAGACAGAACAAAGCAAATAGTGGTCTTTCTGTCTGCTGCTCAACCACAAAGTATTTAATGCTGCATGATATACAATAATATAGTCAATACATTGAAAACAAATATATTCAATAATTCTTCCATCACCTATGCAGAACAGTGCTGGTTCATTGCATGTATAAGTCCATGAATTACTTGGACTTGATATCCACAGTTCATTCTATAATGCACATTTGTGCAACTGCTGTGAGATATGCTTGCAGCTATGCTCTTCCTTCCAAAAGAGACTCAAAGGGAGTCTGTGGTTGCCACTGATCTGTGTGTGCAGGGCTGAGATCCATTTCTCCTGCTGCTTTATTCCACCATCAACCAAAACTCCAGATGGAGGGGAGGCTTCACACCTTGAAAGAACAGTTTTGTTTCCTGAACCAAATATACCAGGTATCATGTTCATTTAAAACTGAAGGACATGTTTCAAAACCTAAATCACTGTGAAAGTACCTTCCCTCTACTTTCTGCATGCAACCCCAACAAAGCAAAAAGGACAAGAAAGGGCATGCCTCTGGTAGGGTGTTCTGTAAGGTGAAACAACCCTCCCTAGCATAAATTAGTTTGTTTATGAGTCTGTCATTATGAGTCATTAGCTGTCTGCCACATGCTCTATCTGCCATTCTGTTGTATATGAAGTTTGCTTCTGAGGGGTAAACAAAAACAGAGCTGAAAATCAAGCAGAGAATAATTTTTTCATGGACAGAGTGTTCATAGACACTGTGGTATAGTCAATAGAACCTTGCAAGTTGTTTTCCAAAATATGGAGGCAGATGAATTAAAAAAAACAGAAGAGTTAATCAAAATCCCAACTATAATAGCACATCTGTTAAGAAAATTCTCTGGTCACTAGATTTAAAATTTTAATATTGTTATTGCAGTAACTAATATTTTTTTCATTCTGTGTTTCACAGAAAAAAATTCTTGCAAAAAAACCCCCTCACAAATCAAAAACCAAGAGGCAATCTGGCCCTACCCAAACCCCCAAATCCAAAAAACCCAAACAGCTTCACTGAACTACTAAGAGAAAGACAGTGCCCTGTGTTGGTATCAGTGGAATGAAAATATAGGAAAGAAGACAAGTTTATTTCTAATTCATATTTGAAAAGGAGAGTGAAAATTAGGCTAAAAGGAGTAGAAGATTTTTCCAGTCCACCACAGATGCAGAGGAGGTGGTCCACCTATCATCAGTGAAGCATACAGTTGCAAAACCAAAATGATTAATAGATGAGAATTCTGGTGACACAAACTGTTTCTTGTGTGGCATACATAGACAGATATTACCATATTACCAGTTTACCCACAGAAACGGTACAGGACTGGGTGAATTTGCAGAAGCAAAGAATAAGCTGTTTTTCTCTAATGAAAGAGGTGTTTGTGAAAAGCAGTGTCTCACGTCTGTTAATGTAGTAAGTAGCTGCTAATGTAGTATGTACTTAACGTAGCTGCTAACAAACAAACTCACATATAACCCCAAAATAAAATATAATAAAGTAATGCAAAACAAACAACCAAAAACACAAATCAAAGAATCACAGTCTACAGATTCTATGGGAAATAATGCAGTGCCATTAGTATAGCAGCCTTCTCTGAGAGACCCTCCCACACTCCAGGTAATGGCTGGTTATGTGTCATACAATATTCTCTTCTGCCATAGTACAATTGGTCAAGATAGGACATGGCAACAATAAGGGCCTTGTTCACATGTCAACACATACATAGGTATCTTAATCTGAAAATGAATCTTACTCATCCCATGCCTGGGAATGGTGCTCACCAAGTATATCCATACTTCAAAGTAAAGGTGTCAAGCATTGTCCAGCCAAGTAAGGCAGTCAAAGGTGGTTAAGAAAGCATAAACAGTATGACCTTTTATGAAAAAACACAATAAATATAGCAACAGTTTTCAAGAACACACACATAAAAGATATTTCCCAAAAAACATGTAACCCATCTTTTTAAAGTGTAAAGTACAATTCTGTTTGGAAGCTTCAGAAGTCAAATAAGTTTATTTTTTTTGCATCCAATTGTGCCAAATGCTAGGCTCTGTGAATCAAAAAAATATATGGAAAAATCACTAGCTTCTGAAAATACCTTAAAGTAACATGGTAAATAAGGAAGTGCAGATTCTAAAGTAGCAAAACTGTCAGTTATTCATTTGGAGTCAAGGTATTCTTACAAACAATGTGTTCAAAACTAATGGTAAATGATAACTTGTTGGATACAAGGTAAAATGCAGATGATAAATTAATTTGAAGTAGTGGTGAAAGTATATGTTAAGGTAACTAGATGCATAAAAACAGAAGTGCAAAGAAGAGACTGTAAAAGCCATGCAAATCAATACAGTATGTGGAAGGATCTAGGAGGACAAAATCAGAACAAAACCTGTGCTGAAAAAGGTCTTCCTCAAACACATTTTGGTGCAAAACCAGAATGGACTACAGAGAATTATTGGCAACCCCAAATCAATTTGTTGAAACTTTCCCATTTGTTTTAAAGCTGACTTAGTATGGAAACCATTTTAATCACAGTTCTCCATTCATAGCCATGAAGTGTCACACAAGTAAGACCCATAATGTTGCTTTCTTTTAACCAATATTTTTCTGAAACTGCTTAAATTCCAAAAAGTCCAGCTAGGTTCCAGTAACATAATGGAAATTACCAATCCTTGCTCTTTACTATGTTAATGTATAGCATCATCTGTTATAGTAAATGAGGCCAAAAGACAGACAAAGAAGATACACAAATCATATTATCTTCAGTAAATGAAAGTGTTTCCCTAACAAAAGCCTATTCCTATGTTGCTTAGGAAATTATCTGCACAAATCTATCTGTATGAGTTCAGCCCTGGTCTGTGGGCTGAGGTATGTACAGAAAGCAAGATGAACTAAAGAAAAATATGGATGTGCCATCAATAAGATGTTGCAGCCTGCACTACTCTGCCTGCTGAGCTGGTCATCCTGAATGTAGTGCAGTGAATAGAAAATACAGCTTCAACATTTATTGAGCAGAGACAGCTGTAAATAGCCTTTGGGTTACTGTACAATAATGACTGAGGGAAGTCTTCTTAAGCATCCAGTTCATGGATGTAGTTTTCCTTGATTAAAAATGACAGAATATGTTGCTCCTTTGACTGCTTTAAATCAGAATTTTCAGTTCTTCTGGTTTTCATTATTCTGATGATATCTGGCTTCTTATTTATCACCTACAGATTTGTGGTCGTAATAATGTTTTAGTTTTGCTTTCATTTATAAGTATCTTTCCAGATTTCAATTTTAGACATTGAAAAAAGAGAAGGCAATTAAGCAAAGCAAAATTACTCCTGCACAATATGATTTCAAGGTAGCCTCATAGTACTGGGCATCTGATACCTGTACAAGCACAAGGCACATATTTCAGACATATATTGAAACTAAGTCTGTTTCTGAAAGAAAGATTATAAGCTATGGGCCATGTAGTATTCATTACTTCCTGTGAGGAAGGACAAAGGGAGACAAACTGACGTAAACTAAAATACTTCTATTCCTTTTCTCCTGGGGAAGGAAGTCTTAGGGATAGCTCTGCTACTGTAAAAGAAAAGACTGAAGAGAATGAAAAAAAATCCCAATAAAATATGTTCCATAGCATTTTCTTTGTGATGTGTTAGGTCTTTAGCATTCTGGCTGTGCCTGTATCTTTGACGATAGTCAGAAAAAATTTTCTTCTTAGCTTGCTTGAATGTCATTTCATTTATTTCAAGCAATTACTTTGATTTTTTTTTCTCACATTTTACTTTGTGTGTGTTCTGTCAATCACTGAGATGATTTTATTTTGCTTAAAAATATTATCCTCCTGTCAGCAGCTAATACAATTAAAGTCTCCCAATACTCTGGAAGCTAACTCTTCCAGTTCTACTTACCTTATAAGGAACAAAATGTCTTTGCAGGGATTGAAAAGTATCTCACAAGCAAGAATTAAAAAGTTGGTATACTTTAGTCTGCAGTTTCCTTTAGCTTCTTAAAAGAGCATAACTAGCAAAAAGACCATAGTCAACCACAATAAGCTGCTTATCCCTCTTTTTCAGTAAAGAATTATGAAGATCTTACTGGATTCTTTTTTTGCCTGGAAAGATTTCTTGTTATAACTGATATTCTAATGGGAAACTGCTAGTAGAAATAAAAATGTCTGCAAAACTAATCTCAAAGTGAAAATTTTAAATCAACTGAATGTGTTCTTTCTACTAAAACAATAAACAAAATCTATTCTATATGTCTATTTATAATATATGTTATTATATACTTTTGATCTAATGCTTTCAGAAAGAAAACACAAAAAAGTCCTCTTTAAAAAACTGGAAAAAAAATTAAAAAAGTGGATGAATATTTTACTGCCCTAATTTACATAAAAATATTTGAATGTGGATTCTCCTGAACCTTGACTTTTATTTCATATCTGTGTGGGTTGTATTGTATGGGTGCAGAGTGAGCTAGAAGACTTTAGGGATCAGTGTAAATTAAACATTGCACTGCAAAGCCTGGGATCCCAGTTATGATCAAAGACTATATAAATGCATTTTAACTTTCTTAAGTAAGTGAAAATTCCTTAAGTTCTTACATAGCACCGCTAAAATGCAGTGTGCTTTCTTGCACATTGCAGGTCTTCTCTTGCTTTGCAGGACTATGCCACTCCAGACCTTGAAGAACTCTATGTATTTTCTCTATAGCTGTAGCTCATAGTAATGAGGGAAAAACCAAATCATACAAAACAACCATTACAGGATTTTTGCAGCAGTGTTGTCAGCCCTAATACCAAAGGTCTTAAGCTATATTTTAAAAAGAAAATCACCTAGAGGCAGAACGTACCTTGTAAGCACCAATGCAAAATAAAGCTAAAGATGTGTTTTAATTTGTTTTATTTTAATCACAAAAAGCTTTTAAATACTAATTTTCAGGTAAAGTTGAATTGTTTTAACTGTTTACTTGTGTTTTACAAAAAAAAACACCACAAAATTTTCTTAGGCAAAGTGTGATATTTTGACCATTGCAAAATTTTTTATTCCTTTGTGCCACAAATAAAAAATTATTTGCATCCAAAGAAAAGAAAAAAAGGTTCTCTGCTTTGATTACCTGTAAAGCTTCTTAATTATAATTACCTCTGTTCCTGGTGTTGCCTAAAATGGAAGAACTTTCCAGACAATACTAGTATAGATAAAATAAAGAGCAGGTCCTTTAATGAAAGTGCTTTCAGGTGCAGCAAAATATACAGGTGCACTGCCAGTATAGAGTTCTTACAAATTTATAACACTACTTAATTATCATATCGAATGGATACATCCAACTGGAAAATTGTCTGCTTCTTTGGAACTCCTTCAAGGGTTTTGGGCCTTCTTTCTTGCTTTGACTGCAATATATCTTCCAGGTATATGTGTCCCAAACAAGATGTCCTTGCTAAAATCTTTTTCCTTGAAAAGAATATTAAACAGAATTTCAAGAACATGACACAAACTGTGAGAAAGGGGTTTTAGTAGCTGTCAACTGCTACCTTACGGGTGAGAAACTCTACAGCTATATCAGAATCTACAAAGATATAAAAATCTTATGGATCTTATGGAACAGAGCTAAATCCAATGTATTGTAATGCAATATTCAGGTCAACTTGAAGTTTAGCTCATGGAACAAACAGGTAACTTGAAGCAGGCTCTGAAACTGGGGATAGATGTGTAGCATCAGGTTTGGGAGATGATCTGAAATCAGAGGAAAAAGTACTATTGAATTTAATTGGACCTGGGGCTACCAACTGTATTTTGCAGTAAAAGTAGATATTAAAATAATACTTACTTGTTAAAATAATTTTAATAAGATTTCCTTTATCGTCTAACACTTCACAAATTTAATTAAATATTTTAATTACAAAACTCCTAAAGCAATTAATTTAAATTCTATTTGTTAAAAATCCAGAATGCAAGATGATAAGTGAAATACTGAAGGATATAACTACACAAGCTGTGGATTATATACTTACCAACTGCAAACAAGAGTGGCAAAGGGAGTATTAAAACGTCACTGGATAATCTTGCTAGACCAAGTTAAGAATGAATATAATTACCAGAAATGTTGAGGTTCTGGTAAGGAAATTAAATTATTCAAGTTGTTCCTGATCCATAAACAGAAATACATACAATTTTAGTTTAAGGGCTATAGCTCCAGGAGCATTTTGCATCATTATGTACATCACTGCCTATCTCTCCCTTTTCTGAGTAAATTTGCAAAAAGTATAAGGGGCCGACCAATCTGTCTCAGTACTAAACTTAATCTGCATTGACCCTTCAGTTCCTCTAGGGCTGTCCTGGTTGGCCAGCAACTAAAAAGAGCTTTCATGATTTTGGGTATGCAGCCAGGGAAGGAAGTATACAGCTGTGTTGGTATGACTGGCTTCCACCAGCACCTCCTTTCAAGTGAAATGAAAGTTTCACATTGTATTTCCTAAAAATGAGGGTCAGTACATTTAACAGGGAGCAACAGAAAACTCATTTTGCTCCTCAGCATACGTCGGACCACAATTCTTCTTTATCTAATTTTCCTAATTGCCAGGAAAACAATGGGAAATGAGGAAATCAGTGGAATACACTCAGATATTATTTTGAAGGGAAAATCTGCCCTAATTTTCTGCCTTCCCTTTTATTCTGTACAAACACACAGAAATAAGATATTCTCATTTATAAAAGGAGAAAGGCAACCCACTTGTTATTTTCTACTCCAGTTTTCAAGCCCAGAGTTTGTGTATTTAAACCAAAAAAGAGACAGAATAGACTGGGTGTCAGGAGTCTCAACACAGCAGGCAGTAGAAGCAACACTGCAGCAAAACCTCTGCCCTGGTAGTGAGGTAGCCCTGAATGAATACCAAGCAACAGGAGAAGTCCTGTTGGAGACGTGGTTCTACAGCAATGGCAGTCTGTTCCCCCAGATGCTAATCCTACGCTACGTGGATTATGGATGACATACACTGTGCTGACTCTTCTCTCTCCTGTGCACAATGTGCCTTGTCCCTTGACGCACATCTCAAAGGCAGTCAGGTTTCAGGGTAAGCTTTCTCATTTTTAGACTTACTTTTCAGATTAAGAAATACTGATCTTGGAATAATATTTGCTGAATTCTATTACCAGATAAGTCTCTTGCTTTCACAGAAACACTCACTGCACAAGTGGTCGACACTTGCAAGCAGGTTACTTTAAAAGATCATGAGATAATTAAGAATTTCACTGATGAATTGCATAAAAAATACAGTTTATGTAACATGACTTTTTATTTCCTGATCTACATTCTAATCATTATGTATGTGAAATATTAGCAGCATTTCCTCACCCAGGATGCTGGCAACACAAAGCATAATTGTTGTCATGTTTCCTGCAATGAAATATATGTCCCAGGTCTAAGTGCCACAAAAACCAGAAAAGGTACAGTTGGACAATGATTTATATTCCTTTAGTATGTACAACACAAGTGAAATAATATATCAAAAGGAAAATCGATATGGGTGTATACTTCTGAATGCATTTTATTTTCATCAAAATAGTAAATGGAATTAAAGACAAGGCTAACTGCACACATAGCAGTGTATATAAACACATTGGAAAAGACAGCAGATGAAGGTCTAGAGAACATTCATGTATAACAAATTCCGAGATGACTGATGTGATTGTCAATAATTGTAATTTATAGAATAAAAATGTTACAGTGTGCCAATCAGTGTTTATTCTGGTTAAAATCTTGCTAAACAGAGCCTTAGAGAAAATTTGAACCTATTGCTACAGAGTAGAAAAGGCATTTTGAGACATGAATTATTAAAAATAAAAAGATCATCATATATATATAATATCATATTTATAACGTACATGTGCACCATGCACAAATATTTTTCATTGAGTACAATCAATTCTAGAGTATATAAAAGTGAAGAAAAATCTGTCTCCAAAAATTCTGTCGGTAAAGTTGCAGATCTTTAGTGAAACAACTGACCTGAAAGTTCAATCTAAGATACAATGCGAGCTTTGTTTGAAGAGCAGCCCTTTAATGTGAAGTATAAGGAAGCCCCAGGGACAGTTTGCCAAGATGACCTACCCTGCCCATTGACTACTGACATTTTGGCTTGTGCTGTTTGTGTATGTGCAAACTGCGGTGTGATTCTTTGTTCAGTGTTCACTGATGGTATAAGATGACACCTTCCAGTGTCAGCACTGCTCCTGTAGGCAGCTGGTCTGCAATGATTGAGACTGAATTCAGAACCCGATTTTGTGTTCTGGAAGATGCATACCAATGTCAGAAGGTCAATAGCAGTCTTGAACAATTATTTACCACAGATAAAAGTGAAAAGAGTAAGTGCTTGGTACAATTAGCTAAGTTGTTTAGAGCATAGTGCTAATAACATCAAGGTCATGGATTTGATCCTTGTATGGGCCATGACTTGATGATCCTTGTGGGTCCCTTCTGACTCAATATTCTGTGATTCTGACTCAACAAGGAAACACCAGCTATACAAAGATATTCTGCTTATGATGTACTGAGATATCCACTGAACAATGAACAAATAATGCCAGTGAACTGTATAGGGTCTACCTTGGAAAAAGGAGTTGCTTGAAATATTGTAAAAAGAAACCAAATTTTGTTTTAGAATATGCAAAATAACCAAACTTTTGCTTTGTGGCAGGAGAGGTTGTTACTGGGGTTTTGAGCGGCTTTTTCTCATTTTTCTTCTTCTGCCTTTCAGTAGATGATGCATTGGGGGGTGTATGGTGATATTTTTTCCTGGTGGAGTTCAGCAGTTTCTTTGTGATTAGCTAAGGTATTTACTTTTTCAGGTGAAGTTTTCTTGCTTGAGTTTTCTGCTTGTTTGTTTTTTCCACAGTTTTTCTCCCCCATACCTAGCACAACACTGAAATTTCCTTGGAACCCATTCAATTATTGGCCTGATTATTTTAGTTTTTTCTTGAGTTTGCTTTTATTAAAAATTGAGCTTTTGATTGCTTTTTACAGTTTCTAGTGGCTGCCACAACTAACAGATTTGGTTGGCTGTTTCCTCAGGGGAAGGTTCTTTTTTAAAAGAGACCTGCACTCTTGGTCTTTCACTGACTGATGTCTCCTGTCTGTCTGCAGTACCTGTCTGGTCACCTCTTCAGCTGATAAGTAGAAGGATGGCCCACAAAGACAATTAATAGACAACAGTTTGTGCAGCGAGGACACAAAAGGGACACAGAAACTGTGCTCCAGGCAGCTAAGGGGGTAATTCAAGGAAGAACTGGGGCTCTGGCCTCAATCTGCTGCATTCCAAATGATTGCCTTACAGCCTTGTTTAATTACTATGAAGTAAAGGTATAATTAGAGAGTACAATTTGCTTGTGAAAACCAAAGAGTAAAATATTTGAGCCTTTTTCATATTGTCTTTCATTAGGCTGACTCCTTTTCCTGGATTACTTTTAACACCTAGCACACCTTTCCAATCCCTCCTTTTTACTCTGCTTGTCGTTCAATCACCTTCAGCTGAATTTTGTAGTAATATTGTCACCAAATACACAAGAATATTCCTATGCTCCTTTCTGTTCTTTAGCTGTTCCTGATTCTACCTTTTTTGTGCTCAATTTTTCTTGTTCAGTTCAAGAAGCTCGTTTTTTTGACCAACCAGGCTACCTGCTGAAATTCCCAGTTCTTCAGTATGATAAAATTGCTATTTTTCTGATGCTTTTTAAAATTTATTTTAAAAGAAACTATGCAAACATTATGTAACAAAGGTATAAAATACTAAAGGAAAAAAGAAATAGGGAAGACATTCAGCTTAGCTGGAAATCATTCTGTCAACCATCAGTCTCAAGGGAGATTGTAGAAAAAGACAAGTGTGGATCTGTCCTACAGAGCAGTGGAGGCAGTTTTGATTGATGGTGTATGGACAATATAGATCCTTCAGGTGTCTTAGCAGAAGAGATGAACATGATAATGCTTAGGCTTACAGCTTCTTAAATTTTAGACCTCTGTTGTCTGTGAAAGCCAGTAAATAATTGTTTTACAGTTTCTGAAACAGGTTGCCTGGAGAGGCTGTGGAGTCTCCCTCACTGGAGATATTTGAGAACTGTCTGGATGCAATCCTGCACAATGTGCTCTGGGCTGACCCTACCTGAGCAGGGAGGTTGGATCAGATGATCCACTGCAGTCAATTCCAACCTGACACATTCTGTGACTGTGATTCTATGTGAAAGATGCTATCACTGCTGTCAGGGGTCTGTGTTCTGAACCATGTGATAAGGAGAAAAAGAAAGGCCACAGATCCCTTTGCATATTTGTGCTGTGAATTCAATGAAATTTAAACAAATTACTGTAAAAGATTTCTTTTAAGTGAGGAATCACCTAAACCACACACAATAGACTACATGCACTCATAGAGTAAGTCCAGTGATTTTGAAAGGTTTATTTTAAGGTTTAATTTGCCACAATACATGCAACAGCTCATAACCCTTTATGGAGTTTATACTCAGAAGTTTAAACAGTAGAGTGCCCTGAATTCCTTGGGAAACTACAAATGGTCCCTCAGTGCTCATTAGCAGGCTGTAGTTCCCCTTAGCACAGGTTTCTGAAGCAAGAGCATTATAGTTCAATTTGCATATAAGCTACTGATCTATTTATTAAAAAACTAATATTCAGCATTAATATATGTATTCAGTAAGATGGTAGGAAAAAATGTTACAAAACAATGAAAATAAAAAGGTAATAAAACAATTTTTTTGTGTAAACAAAGAAAAAATGTAATCACAATATAGGAGTGCTTCCCAAACTGACAGAAATAGCTGCAACCACCACTGCCTAAGTACAAGGCTTAGAGAATGGCAGTACTGACCTTGCCAGTTCTGTGACACTGATTACTCTTAAGTGCATTCTAAGAAATTGCTAAGGTTTGCCACTCTCCTGGCACTTGATGGGTTAGAACTTGAGCTTCTCATCTAAGACCTATTTAGAAGAAGAATTAAAAGGTTGAACATGGTGACAGTGGGCAAGAGATGAGAGTTTAATGAAAATGCAGCAGAAACTTTGTAAATTATTTAAGAAATTGACAAAACTGATTGGACCTTAGAGGGCTTTCCAGAACAGGGCCACAAAACATGCAGAGTGCTGCTGTGGTAAGCGTGCTTGACCTGACCCATCAGAGATGATCTCAGGCAAAACCTCTGCACAGTGGCTCCATCAGCTCATGCAACAGATCTCTCCTGCCAGTTTCACAATGACAGGGGATTTTTTCCTAATGTTTTCCTGTTCATATTTATTTCTTAACAAGTGACTATCTTCATCTATTGTAGTTCTTTCAATAATACTAGACCCAACATAAAATCTAAATTTTCTTGAGAGCAAAGGGTCTGTAACACAGAAGCATGTCCGAAGGTAGATCTTTTAAAGACAGATAAACTGAATTCTAGTTGAGAAGTCTAGGAGTTAGCTATTGTATTCCTCTTTCAGAGCTGGGCTGGAAGCACTTGATTGCATGGAGGCTGTTCATGAAAATAACTCTTTCCTGATATGAACATGTAGAACACTATATGGCTCTTAAGGAAATGTGTGTGTATATTTATGAGGTGCTATGATTGAATCCCTTAAATAGCAGCTGAGATAATATTTATGATAATAAAAAAATAAATTTTATTATAGTAAAAATTATGTGTGCTTCAGTTGAATATTTAAATTACTTTGGACCTGACGTAGAATGCAGAGCAGAAAGTTAGGTCTCTAATCTTTCTGTTCAGCAAGCAGGAAGAATTTAACTGTTCAGAAAAGTCACTTAAAAACATATGTTGAACAGACAATCCAGATGGAAGTGCTATGTAAAAAGGGATGCCTTAAATGTTTCCCTTAGCCTTAGCCACCTTATTATTTCAACTCCACTTTGAAGTGGGAGGTCAGAGGTCTGGACTGTATGTCAGAGATCTGAGAATGGCTTAGTGACTTTTTCTTTGGCATATTAGCTATGGATGTGTTGGTTGCCTTTCCCATAGTTCTTAACTGAAGAGCTGTAACACTATTTTAGCAACATAGCTAACTATTTGGGTTTTCATCTTCTGGGGTTTCTGCAATAAACCTCAGCTTTGCTCTGATCAATGGATTTCTGCCTTATCTTCACGGAGCTTCTCTTGCTAAGTTGTATTAAAGAAACTTTAAGATGACCAAAAGGTGCAGACTTCTACTGTGGACCTTTTAATTAATTATCTTGGAAAAATGCATACATAACACAAACTTTAAAGAAATTGGGTTTTAGTTATTTTTTTTAAGTATTCTTGTGAAGTTCATTATTAGCGTTTTCTTCCAGTAAGTTCTGCTGCATAGACTGTTCCTGGCAAATTATAATCTGCATCAATACCTTCACAAAATACACACAGTTGTCCCTCAGGTATATAACACATCCATCACCAAGGCAGATAATGATCATAACTATATATTTGAAATGCTAAATGACATTGTATGAAACACTCCACCAAAAAGAAGCAATTGGAACAGAAACAACAACATGACCATTTTGAATGAGATACCAAAATGGAGTATTTCATTAAAAGAAACAAAACAAAACAGTGTGTTTTAGAAGGAAGTTAAAAGAAGCAGGAAAAATTAATAGTCCAAGTTGTTGACAGTCAGGTAGACCATTTAACAAATATCCAATATATGAAAAACTCAAAGTATATGGATAATTAATATGGATACAATATCAACCTAAAAATAGTGTTGCAATATTCTGGTCCTTTTAGTGTGTAGAAAAGTCTTGCTTAATAAAGTAACTTTGGTTGTGAGTGAAAACGCATATCTCTGGTAGAAGTAAAAGCTGTGTGATTTATGACATATAATAATTTCATGTTTTTCTTGTAATTATATTGCTGTATCATTACATTTTGTTTTCTATGTACTGGTTGTGAAATTCAGTCAAATAAACAGAAAGTTATTTGACTTAGACTACCCATTATAATGTCTAGTTCATGGAATCACTGAGTGGCTGGGGTTGGAAGAGATCTTTGGAGGTCCTCTGCTCCAGATACCCTCCACAAGCAGGGCCACTTAAATCAGTTGTTCGTGACCACATCTCTCAGAAATGTACAGCTCAGTGCAAAATGCTGTTTCATAACATGATGTATTTCATTAATATTTTGGTGTTTCTGTCACTAAAGTTAGTCAAAAATGCATGAAGAAAATAATTTTCTGATGAGGATTATGCATCAAATAAGTTATACTACAAATATTCATTCTGGGTATTAAACTGCTCTAAAAATGTATACTGGGAAATGGAGTCACAGTTTAAAATAAAAGCATAGGGCATGTCATGAACACAGCAGTAGAAATGAAGGACGTATAGAGAATGGAAAGTCAGGGACTGTGACATTCATAGTGTTGAACGTATATCTTCAATACAAACAGCAAACTATTTTTCAGGTGGACATGTATTTGCATTAACTTCAGAAATCCTCGGTTTAATTTTGTAAAGTACGGCCATTTGGCCAGCCTTTTCAGTGTCACATCAGGTTGCTGATTTGATGACTCCCAGGAATGCAGGGGTGCAAGTCTCTTTCCCAGTCTCATTGTACTCCAGTTGGACTAATGTAATGGCAAACCTTTCTCATGTTGAAGTAAAATTAGTTTGAGGGTCTGGTAAGCACAGTGGTTAATTTATTTGGATAGTACTTCTAGTAGTGTTTTTCTTATCACTTATTTTTCTTAGTGGCACATAACATAATAATATCTTAGTGACTGAAAAAGGGAACACCAAGTGTATTGACAAGCCCACAAACACACTCTAATTTTAGGTCTTTCTTGATAACTGTTGGAGTACTGACTTTATTTGACAAGTTGACCAGCTTATTCTACAGCATAGATAACAAGTGGTAAGCTAATCAGAGTTGTAACATCAACTTCAAATGGTAAATCTGGAGTTATCAGAGAATGACAGCTCTTAACTATCATATAAAGTCACTAAACCAGATGGCAAATGTGCTGGTGTTTACTTTTTTAAGACAATGCTTCAGCTGTTATGCACATTTTTATTAGCAGGAAACACAAATGTTAAACATAGCCATATAATTTTTCTTGTTAGAAAATAACTAACTTCACATTTAACCACTGAAATTACATGAATAATTTTGTTTCAGTAATTGGTGGCACTGTACTTTTTAATAGAGATATACTGCATAAAGATATTATTTCCCTGCAGCTCTGTTTATTTAATGTTGACTAAAAAAGAAACATATTTGAAGGTTAAGAACAAATGTTTCACTGGCAAAGGCACTTCCTATTTATTACAACCCAACTTTATTGAAGTTATTTCTGAGATGTAAATATGATTTTATTCAAGGGCAGCATGTAGTAGAACAACCTCATGTATCTCACATTTTTCCTACTGATGCCCTGTTAAATCATGGGTTCTCAGCTGGAAGTATAAGGCTGGTGTGTATAGAAACAGTATAAAACTCTTGATAAAAATCACAGGTAAGTTATAAGAATTAGGAAAACCAGATATATTAAAATATCTCAGAAACTTCTAGATGTTTTGTGAACTGTTTAGGACTTTAAAATGAAAGGCTATGTTTTTAGGAGAAAATCATGTGCCACCATCCATCCTTTCTCTTCAAAAAGACAATAAAAATTGATTAATTATGAAATTACAACTCTCTTATGAAAACAAAAAATCACAAGCCAATAAAGAAAAGAAAGAAACATGAGACAGATTTTGCAGGATGGTTCTTGTATCTCTCTTTGGAGTTTTCTGTTGGCAAGGTAAAGGTATTTCTTCTATATACATGACTAAATTTTAGCTTTCATTAGCATTAACATTTCATTAGATTAATATATTCTTTTTTTTTGTTAGAATGGTTTTTGTTCTGTTTATACATCCAGACAAAGTATTTTATGAGTTCACAAAGAAAACAAAACTTGACCCTTAACACAAAAGTTAGGGGGAGAAACATCAAAAGATATAGCAAGTAGAGAAGAACACAACAATCTAGAATCCGAGTGGATTTTGTTGTTCTCCAAACACTGGTCTTTCCCTTTGTGTGGAATGTTCCCATCATCTTAAATCAGCATCTTACCCCATACCACTTCAGTGTAAAATACAGAATACTTATAGACTTTGGAGACCACACCAAGACAAGAGAACTGAGAAGGTAAAATGTTCTCTGTCTACAACCCATGTCTCTTGTTGACCAAAGGGCTGATGTGAGAGTTACTAGTGGACAATCACTACCTGAATTTTCACTGGAACTGGGCAGAGGATCTAACTCTGGAATCAAGTTGCTCTTTGCAAGTACCATCCTACACTTGGGGCCAATAAATGGTTACAAGAAGATAAATTATTCAGTTTAGTAAAATGTGATGTAGCTAAATGAAACAAGCCATTCAGAAGAGGCAAAATTTAAGGCAAATATTAAGAAACATTTCTGAAAACTGAGTTTTATTAAGCTGAGGAATTTGCTGTCCTAGTTGTCACACTTTCGCTACATCAGAAGCTCAGTCCTTCTCTGCATTGTTTTTCCTTTTTCATAGAAAGATTTGTTTACGCAAGGTGTATTTAATAGCTCAAACTATTTGCAGAGATGATTATAATGAATTTTTGTTTCACATTTGACTTAGTCCTAAGCTGCTCACTGAAACACTTTGCAATTGCTGGTTGTATGATATTCATAGCTTCTGTAGCCTGATCTGACTGGCCAATGTTTTGAAGTATTATGATTAATATCAGGAATAATAAATACTAATATTCATAAGTAATAAGAATGCAAAATATAAAGAAAGCCAATCAAGCTTCAACCAATCAAGTTTTACACCAATTACAACTGTATTTTATCACAGACACAAGCAAATACCTGACTAAATCAAATGAAGGGGCCTGATAATAGAAGGCAAACTGAAAAGCCCAGTTAATTTTTAGTCAAAAACTGTCATTTCAAGACAACTCTGAAATGTCAATATCAACAGATACAAGAGTTGAGCAAAACATGCTTATGTTGTACAACATATTCAATAGCAGAAAACTTCAGAATGAGGGAAGTCAAGAGCACCTTCAAGAAAATAAAAATCTTGTTAGCATTAAGTGTATTTGACTGGTTATACTTTACGTATCTTATGTGCTAGTGCCTAGCAAAACATTTTTATGGAATTTTACAAGGAGAACTTACTGTTGCATATGCACAGCAGAACAGTAGAGTGGCTACACACGCAACTTACTGGTTTTCCAAGCTACTACAAGTCTCCCAAAGATATAGATACACCTTGCTTCTCTCAGATGAGAACCATGAGCAACAACGAATGGATATTTTTTGTACTGAAAAAAAAAAAAATAAAAAGAAAATTCTTGTGACTGATTGGCAAGTTCATTATGTCAACTATTTTATCTTGGAAAAAAAAAAGAGTTAAAGACAGTTTAGAACAATGTGCATAAACTACAAGATGACTTTTGATCTGATTCTATTTTCATATTGATATAATATGATTGAGAACAACAAGGAATTGCAAAGCAAATTATTTTATAAATACCTCTGTGACTACGTGGAAGAGAGATCTTACTATCCACATAGCCAGGATATTGTTTTTAACAATCAAGGCATGTTACAAGACAGCTCTTCTTCTTGTCTGCTTTTAATCATTTATGACTCAGCATTAGTCATCCTTTGAGGAAAAAATAAGTCTAAGCTTCACTGTGGAAACAGGTTTTTTGGTATACTTCATTCTGGATGATTTTTAACTGTATGGAGTGTCAACTGAGACTCTCTCTGACAAAAAAAAAATAGTTAAGACATTTTCAAATTATATCTCCATGCAATTTGGATGAGATGCGAGCTTCTGCACCTGTCATGGAAGACCAAACATTGACAGTGAAAGGTGTATATTTAACACAAAAGGAAATCATTGAACACTTCCCTTTTAAGAAAATGCTATTACCTTGGTACTTCAGTAAGTACTCCACTACTACTGGATTACTTCAGTAATTCAGCAGTTCAGTAAGAAACTGAGAAAGGAAAACAAAGACTCAGAAAACTTCAGAAAACTTTAAAGACTCCTTCAGCTTCTGTTTTCTAAGTTCAGGGCAAATAAACTCTGCTAAACATTCCCTTCCTATCATGGGTTATCTGTAGCTAATACTAGACTGGTCTTTTAAAGAACACTCTCCCAGGCTGACCAGAAAACCTGATGTTGGAATTCACACCAAGAAACAGCAGCTCTTTCAATCCTTAGCAACTAGATTAGCTTTCAAAGAGAGCATATATCTTTTAGATACCCACTAATTTAGGAAATGGAAAATAATTGTACTTTAACTTTGGTTCTTAAAAGTAATAAACTGAATGAATATAGGAAAAGGATTAATTCTTCCCCAATTCATTGCTTTGAACTTATCAATGAGAGTATGAGTTTCATTTTCTTTTACACCTACTTTTCTCATCACAAGATGTTAATTTCTGCCTATAGCAAAGAAGAGAAAGTTAGGTGGCACTGTATTGCTGTAAACAGAACACTAAGCACAAGAGGACAAAGGTAAGAACAGAGCTGAAGTAGGGGAGGCTTAAAATAGAGATTTAATAGCAGCTAATATCCACAGAAGTATTTGCCTATACTTATTGTTTTGTATCATATCCTTAATGGCTTAATTTAGAAAATCTGTTAGTCATCTATTAGTGATGTTCTATAATGTCACAAAATCCAAGGGATTTAAATTACCATTTTTAACTCATATTTGTCAGTGAAAAAATTATCACTATATTAATCAGAAATATTAACACAGAATTAAACAAATACTTCTCTAAATTAATTTCACCAAAACAGTGATAAAATATTTTAAATTTGACAGTAACTCTGTGAGAGACAATTCTAATGCAGAATAGGCTTCTGCATCTGTCATCATTCTTTATATTTGTTGTCATGTGTGTTATTTCAATTTACTGACTAGGAAGTTGTGAGAAATCAGCACTTCTACTAAAGAAGGATTAGGGTCAGATTTGAAGTTGTGCATTCATGGCTGAGCAGAAATATTTGCTTGGTTATAAGTTATGGCTGAAACTTATGCAGCACAAATAAAATGCCTTTACAAGCACATATACACTCAAAAACATTGATCTCATTGTGGATTTGTTCTTGCACATTCCCACTTTCAAAAAGTCATTCTTTATTTTTAAAGTTTTAAGGAACAGAAACATGAAGCAAAGGGGACAAAATAACCCTTTCTTAAGATGTTAAGGAGGAACATTATATTTACTACCATTAGAAAACTTTCAGATATTCGAGGTTCGTCTGCCAGGTTCTCACAGTTTGGTACTCAGCACTTTCTGAATGTATTTTCTTTAAGGCAGTTTGAAAAATCACACGGTACCTGTTTTGTTTAAGTTTTGGCCCAATCTGTGTCTTATATACTCATTTTTTCTCACAAAAGCACTATTACTTTCTCAAAGAGAGTTAATTTTTGTAGTCAGAATTTTGGTGGATACATTAATTTAATGCAATCAACCAAATACAGACCAGTTCTGTGGCACAACTGTTCGATACAAAAAGTTGATATCACAAAAGTTGACACAAGACCTATTCTCAGTTAATTTACAGTATTTATTACAGTTTACTAATTAAGGCAGTTTATAATGACGAGTCAATTGTGTATATAATACGTGGTAAGTTTACAGGTGTAGAAATACAGAAGCATATGTCATAAAACCATTTAAAAAACAGAGTGAATCACTTAATACCCTGTAGGAACACTTTAATGACTGAGTGAAACATACTTCTTTTCTTAAAAAGCATTTCATTCTTAAGAATGTAAACTATGGTCAAACCATGGAACAACAACAACAAAAATTAATAATTTCATAAAGGATCAAGGTAATGTGAGATTTTTCATATAATTTTGCCTAGAACCAGAAGCTTATATTGGATTTTATCACTCAGTGGTGATGTCAATAAATACTTTACATTGACTGTTTATCAAATATGCCTACTGCAAAGCATTTTCTCTGTGTAGTAATTTCAAAGATTTATGAAGGGATTATTTAATTATTTTTTTTAACTGAAGGGGTTGTAGACCCTGTTAGTGTTTGGAGAAGTGAAGGCTTGATATAATAAAATAGAGCTAAGCATGACATGGATAGGTAAAGAATAAATATTTTTGCATTTCTGGGCATTTGTTCTTTTTCTTCAACCAATCCTGGTATTACTGTCTGGAATAGTTTAGAAGAAAATCTGGTTTTTTTGTCTGAGATTCTATGTCCTGAGGAAAAATTCTATAAAGCCTCTAGTAAACCTCTTTTTGACCTGTATTCTAAATTCAAACTTAAACTAATCTGCAGAAAAGGAAAAGTAAATTGATTGGGATAGTTCTTATAATGCAGGGATTTTTTTTTTATTTTACTAATCACCATAACTGCTATACAGTTATGGATTGTTAATAAACAGTTGGTGTCATGAATTCATGGTAATTAAACTTTAAATACATTGATGAGCAACAGGGTAACTTTTATCTCCAATTAATCTGCCCTTTTGCCTATTAAATGTAATAACACATTCAAGGATGAATACAACCTACACTATGTTTTATAGTCTTATTAGGATTCATCCTTTGTTAATGAAATTAGTTCAGTGTATTAAAGATGTTGAGTTTTTGCAGTAAACTCACATCTGTTGTCAGAAATTATTAGATCAGGTGGCAAATAACAGCACCTTTCCTGACAGATGCTTTAATGTTGTGAGTAAGAATGCTCTAAGTGTCTCTTTGAATAATGCCAAGCATTTCAGTTAGGATTTGTTTGCCTTGAGCTTTCAGAGTAGAACTTTTGGAGCAATATGACATAGTCCCAGACAGGAGTATGTATGACTTTCACTTCCAGTGTTAGAGGAAAAGAGAACCTCCTTTCAGGATGATTTTTAATAAAGTTTTGTCTTGAAAAGGTAGATGATAATGTTATCAAGCTATCCTAATATGTTTTCCTTTTAGCATATATAGATATATTCTTGTAAAAGCAAAAAAGATATTGCATTATGCATTTAAGTGTGTCTCAGACAGTAAATTACACTTGACTCCAATGATTCCATTACACAAATAAATGTGCTGACAAGCTGAGAAAGAGATTATTTTATGGAAGGGTTTTCATTAGACAGCCATGAAATAATTCTGGCTTTTGGAGATTTATGGCATCTACTATGTGTGCTTTTATTCTTCTGCTTGCTATTCAGAGAAGATGCTTTTTTAGTGAACTTAGTATATAAGTACGCACTGAAAAATACACTGTAAAAATATCTCTTCCATCATTTATCTAAATGTAGGCAGCACACAGGTAACAGCACTATGTATTTTCAAGGTCTTTTTTGGAAAGACACATTCATGCTTCCTGGTCTGTGTGGTTCTGCAAAAAACAGGTATTGTAGGAATGCCTTCAGCCCAGCCTCTGCTTTGTTTTTTCTTTAGGAACTATAGTGGAATCATTAGTGCTCACCAGATTGGCAGTCCTTGCCCATGTGCCATCTAACACTTGGAGAGGGGTTCAAACCCACATGCTGACATCCACTAGTGAGGATGCTCTTTGTTACTGTCACCCCATGCAAAAATCTCATAGGAATTTTGGTGGTAGGAAGAAAGATTTTTCTTTGTGCATGCTCAATAACACGAATGTTCTTTCTCATTTCTCTGCTGGATGAATGTCAATGACATCTGTCTTCTGGTCTTATTTGGCCAAGTATCCATCAGAGTACTCTCTGGGTGCACAGCTAAAAAAGCCACTATTAAATTTCATAAATCAAATAGAAACCTGCCTTAATTGTTGTAATTATTCCCCTGACAGTCGTATTGATGAGCAGAATGAAAAAGCACTTACATGCACTCATACAACCACTTCTGACTACCATGTTTTCTTACAATTCCTTATTTATGTAGAAAATATTTCAGCTCTCTGTTTTTAGTTTGTGGGAGTTTCTTTGTTTGCTTTGTTTTGATTTGATTTGATTTTTTTTTTATTTTTTTCATGCTAACTTGCTTATTCTATATCTCGTTATCTCTGAAATTTAGAATTCCATATTATACTCTGATAACACCCCTTTGAAGTCAAGATTAACTATTACAATCATACCCTTCTTTATGTTAACGCAGTTGAATTGGAACAACTGAGTCTGATTCACATATTCTCAACAGGTCATCCAGGTTTTCTGTATACAAAGCAAAGAGAAAGAAGATACTTCCAGAGGTTCTAAGTGGGATAAGCACCACAAGTTTAAGCGTCTTATTCCTCTGACAGTAGAAAGGATTGAGCCAGACACATTGTTTATATAAAATAAAGTCCATTCCATGTAATTTCCTCAAAATTCCATAGGATGTCTTCAGTGGGTCACAGCACAAATCTTCTGGGTCCAGACTTCTTAATTGGTTTCTCCTTCTTTGTTCTTAATGATAACTGTTTACACGTAGGAATTTGTAAAACAGCAGTCATATTGTTTTGGTTCACTTCTTTCTAAAGTAGAAGATTTTGGTCAATACAAAGTGTAGAAAGAGTAGTATTATATGGAATGATAAGGAAGTGAATAATAATCTGAAGATTATAATTAGGTGACTATTTTTCACTAGCTTTTTCATCATTATGTAAGACAGCATAAACATGAGAGTGAGCATTTTTGCAGGTCAGAAGCATACTCCATGAATGGATATTCACAGTGACAACATTTTCCTGGTCTGAAAATGGAAGTAATTCTATCTGCCCTTTGGCATTTTGTTATGTCACAATTGGTTACATGTATATGACAATGCACCCCAACATGACACTTCATTGCATCATATTGGCTTAGTGCAAGGAAATAAATCATAAATTGAAAATGAATGGCTAGGAAAGTGATGTATCATGCCTCAAATCAGAACCTGGAAAGAAGAAAAAGGACAGGATTTATACCTTATGAAAACAGGCAGAAAGATGGGCAAAATATTTACAGGCTAATTTTAAATGTAATAAATCACTAGAAGGAGCACCATCGTTAATTTCCAACAGCATGCAGGAGCACAAACAAAATGCAATAGAGTGCTATTTATGAAGAGATCACTAAAAGTAGGGGAATATAGGTGCATGGTCTTCCATGTATCATTTGCCTATTAGGCCAAAGGGAGGAGAAAACTGTGTGTTTGCATCCCAGTGTTTGCATTCTGGGATCACAGGATCAAATGCACTTCAGTATGCTAGGTCCTGTGGAAGACTATATGATAGGACAGTACATGTCTGGAAGAGAACATGCTGTCTAGCTTTTGCTTTTAATTAAGTTTCATGTTGAATTCTCAGCGACTTGCACAATGCTGATGGTGGACAACACTGCAAGCCTTCCACAGCTAAGGATTTATACCAACAGCTATCCCAAAGTAAGAGAGACACTGTAAAACTGCCTAAAGAGAATAGAAAATACAGAGAAAATAGACAAATGTGTGGTTTGCCTACTTACCACACAGTATGTGCTTCAAAAACTGTCAGGACTGTTAGGCAAGTCCTGATTACACTAGAATTATGGTTTTATTATGGTATAATGTGGTGACTGAAAAGTTGTATTATATCAAGTGGCCCTTATGCAGGCAAAAAGCAAAATGTATTGTGTCACCTCTGTCTTTCTTTTTTGTTATTATTTTGTGGACTATTTATTCGTGATCCATGTTGGAAACTATTATGAGAAACTGTCCTGGTTATAGGGATCAGGACCAATTTGTCACTTTGTGGGTGTGGCTGAGGCTGTGTATTCTACACCCTCTATGTAATTTTCTCATGAACTGCTAACAATGGATCATTTGCAGCAGCTTCCCGGGGCACAGCTGACCCCTCAGGCTACAAGCTGGGTGTTTGGGAACTTCTGTGAGATAAGAAGGGTTTCCTGTCTTCACACCAATGACTCAGGTGTGATAACGCCCCTCTGGGGAGCCATTAGCACCTTCACACCCAGCCTGAGGGGTCATGTCTGCTAATGGGTCATCAGGGTTTCCAAAAATATGCTATGATTCACCTCATCCATTGTGAAACTCCCCACCCTAGGGGAGGTACTGGGCACTCCCACCTGAGCCTAAGCATATATAAACTTAGTGTTTTGCAACTGGCTCTCTCACTTGCCAGATCCAGAGGAGGACCAGACCCTCAGCAGGACTGCGACTGCCACTCTCGACCAGACTGGGACCATCATCCTCACGAACAGGTTTCCTTTTTCCTTTTACTCTGTACTCAGGGGGACTGTGCGGTGCTCAACACAGGGGCTGATGAAGCCCATCCTGTTCATGCCCCAGGGTGCTGGGTTACACACCTGGTTTTTGTGGGTCAAATGGGCTTTTTCCTCTGTACCCTTGTATTTATTGTGATCTTTTTATTAAATTGAAATTCTGACTTACAATCTTTTTGTGAGTTGGGTTCATTTCTCCTGCTGGTTTACCTTAAACCAGCACAGAAACTATTTCAGTTCAATGAATAATTATTTTTTCTTCAGACTTACAGTACTGGAATCTTTCAGTATCTTGGTTTATGGTGACTGAATGGTCTTCATAAAGATTCATTAATCTGGATGTATGTGCTTTGTGTTAGCTAATAATTTTCCTCTATCAAACACCCTAGTTGCTTGATCAGTTTGACAAGCTTAGAATTAAAACAAAAAATACAAAGAACAAAAAATCCCGGGAATAATTATTTGAGTATTTCAACTCATACTCATTTCATGCTCTTGCTTAATAAAACTAGCAATTTTTCAAAATGTTTTCTATTGATGTAGTTCTAGCCTTCATTCAGGTTAGCTTGGGAATATAGCCAGTTTCTCTTGCACAGAACAAGTTTTGACCTATAGCTTACATGGTCTTCCTTTTCTTATCACAAATACAATTTATTATAGTAGAATAGTGGAATTCATAAGTTGGAAAAGTTCAGTTTTATATTATTTTCCATTTAAAAAGCATTCTGTAGGATATTCTCTTTATTGTTGCTCTGTAAAATCTTGCTCCCCATATGCTGTCATTTTCACTCAAGAAAAAAGCCATTCTTTTTTTTTTCCCTGTCAGAAGTGCAGTAGAAATCCATTGTACTTCAGGATTATTTTTTTCCAAAGAAGTTTAAGTCATTCATTTACTAACTCTTGAAGTCAGACAAGTTGTGGAGAAGTACTTTATGCAGTCAGTATGATAAATTCAAGCAGTACTGGTAAAAGAATGTGAATAATGGAAAAATTATTCGCAAATATTTTATTCCAAAATTTTAAAGAAATAATAAATATTAAGTTTTCTTACCCACTCCAGGAAAAAAATAAATTATAAATATTTCAGGAGTAATTCATTCAAATAATTTATTTTAAAATTATCTATGCCCTGCTTGAAAGCCTATTGAAATAATTGATCTCACTTCTGTCTGTTCAGCTCCATAAAGAAATACACAAGAGGCTCCAGGACTTAATAGAGTCAGACTATTTTCCCTTCTGTCAACTTTTAACCCAATTTAAAGCATTCTTTTAGGCACTAAAGATTCACTTTTTTTTTTTTTCTCAGCTTTCCCGTACCTTCAGTTTTTCTCCCCCAATCTTTTACAATTAAAAAATATAATAATTGCAATATATCTGACACAGATACTTCTTAAATTATTCTGATAGTACTTTACACTTTTTATATAACTGAACTGGTAGTCAATTATATCACAGTTATTTATTTTGTTAGTATTTGATTTATGTGAAAGTTTGTTGGCTTTCCTTGTCCATAGCTTTATGTATTTGGGCTTGATGAGACACTATTATTTTGGTCTGTGTCTGGCCTTGATGCCTGCAAGAGTTGGTTCTTTTCTTGCGAAGTTATGGAAAACAAGAACTGGTAATTGGGACTCTGGCCTTGAAGAAGAAACATCTTATGTGCATTGAAACTGTTTTGCAGCCTGGCTAGGTGCTGACAGCCAGTCAAGGATGAGTCAAGGAGAAAAAGAAGAGGAGGAGGATGAAGTAATGACCACCAACCCAAAAAGGGAGACCCTCGATATACACTGCGCAGGCGCAGGGAGTTTCCAATTTCATAATGGTGGGAAGAACTGGAGGCCTCTATCTGGACTTGTGCTGGTCACATATGCCCAGATAGAAGTCACAGACCAAGTGCATAAAAAACAGACAGTTTCTGCTCCAGGTGGAGGTGTGTGCTGACACAGAGGACAACGTTGCCTCCTGCAGAGATCCTGAGCACATTGGGGTTGGTATGTACAGTAACTGTGTAAAAGGCATAGTACCTGTATGAGTGGTGTATGGATGTGTGGGAGTTGTCTTGGGGTTTATTTTGTTGAGTTTTGTTCCCCTTTCTCAGGGTTTTTTTTCCTTTCATTTGCTACTTCTTTGCAATAAACACTGTTTGCTTGAATGCTAAATGGTGTCATAGTTTCATCCCAGAATCCTTCTGAACCCTCCCTGAAACACTTTAGAATTAAGTCTTCAATACAGTAAAAAACTGTGGGTTGATTTTAAGCATGCAGAAATTCAAATATACAATTAAATATATCTTCAGTAGAACACAACAACAAAAGGCAGTAAAGTCACATATAACCCAAAGCTTGAGCAACTAAACCTTCATGGAGGATGTGATAGCCTGGAATTTATTTTGTCTTTGAGAGGAACAGGAGAATGTGAATGTCTCCAATCTGGTTCAGTCCCTCTTTAGGTACAGATGGGTTAGGGTAGATCCATTTTACTTGTAAGTCTATAAACAGATTGGAGAGATCACATCACTAAGTTCTGCAGCACTTAACTTTTACAACAGCCAGATTAGGCAGTAGCTGCTTTATGAAACACATAGAGCTTTAGGAATGGCAGCCAAAAAAGCTGTTACACAGCTCAGTACCTTAAGTTAGGAACTAAGAAATACTAAGAAAAATAATGTGTTTTCATACCTACTTTAAAGTCTTTCTGTTAAGTTTAAACAATTCAATTTTTTATTCAAGGTCAAAGAAGGGGTAGTCATTTTTTAGGGAGGAGAAAGGTTAACTAACTAGCACTTCAAGGGCTAGGACATCGATTTAGGATGTAAGGCACCTTTTTTCAGTTCCTTACTCCACCTGAAGCAATTTAAGCTTACTCTTTTTAGATAAATCAGAGCAGTATATGTATATTTATTCAACAAGACAAAAAACCAAGCATGCATTGCTTTGCATAGTCAACAGAGCACTTGCTTCAGAGAGGTAAACCTGAATCTCATTCCCGATTCCAAAGGTCTATATTTTTATCTGAAGTGTTTAGTGGAGCCAAGGCCAGATGTAGAACCAGAGTATTCCCAAGTGATTTTTCTTAAATGTAGTCTAAGACTATGTTCATATTCTCTGGTCCAATGAGTGTTGAATTCAATATGTAGCTATATTCAGGAAGGCCTTCAGAATTCCTTAGAGTGCAATAATAAACTATTCACAGAAGAGATGTGATTTCAAATCTTTGCAGCCAGAAGCAGCTCCTTAACATGAAGCTGTCGAAACACATATGACTAAAGAAAATAGAGAGTTTGGACTTTTGGATCTTGATTACAGATGACTGTTACTCCTCAATCCATCTTAAGTTATTTGCAATACAAGCCTTCTTTACATCTGAAGAGATAAGTTCCCGGTGCACACAGGGCATGTAAGTAAGTGGGACTGTTCTGAGCAGGCAGTGCCACTGAGCAGTACATCTGCAGTAATTTCAGTGCATTGACCTGTTGTGCTAGTGGCAAATTTTCTTTTAACTGGGAACTTCATGTCTCTGTCTTGGAGACAGTTTCCCTCTGCTCTGTAGAGTATACCATTTACATCCACAAGAGTGTCAAAGGCTGAGACACAGTCCCCCACTTGGTACTTTTTTGTAATCTCTCTTAGTGGCAATTCATTCAATATTATCTTTGCTGTTACTTTCCTTATGTGACTGTCCCCAAACATTTTATAAAGTGCTCTGCTTAAATACTCACTGCATTGCTCAGTATCATGACAGTGCTGTTCTGTAGACTTAGACCCAGGTGTTCCAGTCAATTTAAATATTTGATGCAATTTTCAACACACACAAAAATCCATGACTAATTTAAACCTCTCAAATTCTTTTTTCATCAAAAATGTAAATCAAATTTCATAAGAAATACAATTATGCTGCTTATTTCAGACTACTTTCATTATTGATTTTTTCCTGCATTAACAATTTAGATCTCAGGAGTACTAGTGGAAGAAGTCTCTTAACATATTCAAACTCTAGTCAGCGTAGTCATGCTTTGGAAAAAAGCGTTTACTCTACAGGTATTGATTAAGTTACAAAGAGCCCAGGCCTAGGAAAAAGAAGGATGGAAGGATATTTTTCTTCTTCAGAAATTTTTCAAGATTTAAAGTTGATTAGTTCAAAAAATAGGTGGATTCATGGAACCTTTTTTTGTTATTGAACAAAATGCATATTTATATGTTTACATATACTTATAAAATTACACATACAGATAAATAAAACTATGGATAGGTTTTCAGGCTAGAATTTGGTCAAAAGTCAACGAGGCAATGGTTCTGATATTCCTTCAGAATATACAAGAAAAAAACCAAGGTTTTGTCCTCTCTAATTCAGAATCTAAATATTCAAGAATCCATTTGACAGACATGGAACTATTAGTTACTCCACTTGCAGTGTTTCTCCACATCAGACTGTAATTTTCCTGAATGTCTGTTGAAATGTTTAAAAGTTTTGCATGATGCCAAAGAACTTTTGCAGTATATCTACAAAAAGATTGATAACTTTTAGAAACCAGACCCTAATTTTTTTTTTTAAATTTATATTTGAAAATATGTGCAATACATTTATAATCAGAAATGTGGATGCCTTTTATCCAATAAGCACCTCATCTCATTTTTGGATTTACCTCAAAACCATTTAGCTTTGCAATTCTCTCAGCTAACATGCTCTCTCATTGATACACATTTTCAGATAAGAAGCTCTACATAAAAGATTACTGTGATATTTCCATTGCCTTTTTTTTTTAAATTTCTCTGAGATCTCAGTAAAATATAATTTAACATGTCTTGATATGACATGAAACACAATACTGTGGGGAAGAAAAATGTTATGGCAATTTTTAAACAAATTGTAATATGTAAATAACTATAGTAAAGTTAAAATAAAAATTAATTCACATTTCCCTGACTGAAATAATCTATTATCATTTAATAATAGTTATGATTAGTTTTTTTGTACAGTAAAATAAAATTTATTGTTATTTTTTTTACTCATATTCAAATTTGCTGATTTTTGTGGTATGGGTAAGGAAAAGAATAGAACCATTAAGGTGAGATTCATGGTTGGATGCAGCTCTTATAGGCTTGTAGCTGGAACATTTTTAAGTCTTTCTTTTGGGGTCCTAAAGGTATTTGTCATGGGGTAAAATATTTCAGCTATGTTTTCAACCTTCACAGTCAGAATAAATGTCTTAGTTTCTCAAGACTTTGTTCTTCAGATATGGTATAAATAAAAATAAGTCCATGAAGTGCAGTAGAATTAGAAATTATATTAGTTGCAGTTCTGACTAGTATGCTGCAAGCACAAAGTTTCATTCCAGTTTTTAGGCATCCTTATTATAAATTTTCCCTAATATCCCCTCTGTTTCACAGTTAAACATCAAGAAGTAGGATTATGGCCCAGCATCTGTGAAAGGGCCTTTTAGATTGGTCTTCATGTCAAACAGATTTTTTAATCCAAGTCATTCAGTTGTCCAGGTTCAAGATAGCTTCCTTAAGAAATTAATTCTTCTTATCTGATGGGTGTCAATGGAAAGAAAGTGAAAGTTTAATTGCAGAAAATACAGTGTTCCAGGTTAGTTGAGGACATAACAATATTCCTTAATAATATTATGCAAGATCACAAACTAAAGTTTAGTCCCTTATACCTGTTAAGGATGGTACCATCTTAAAGAGAAAAAGGTGTAATGGAGTTCATGTAGAGAATTTTTTTCATTCAGAACTAGCAAATGCATTATCATATATTAATTTTTCATCTACAGCATTTAAATTTCCTTAAACCTTAAACCTGAGAATAATTTTATATGCTACAAAGACATGATAAAAGATTTCTTTTCATCAAAAAGAAATGAAGCAACAGGTTAGTATTTGTATTCTAGAGCTCCCTCAGGACTTCAGTAACTCCTCTCATATACACAGATTGCTGACAAGTTAAAATTATAATATCATGGACATATATTTTCATAACCTCAGTTCATGGTTTAATATTTCCATAATCAGTAATTTTTCATTCAAAGTGGTTCTTCAGAATATTTTTGTAAAGAGGTTAGGAAAACTGTATCTTAATGAAAAACTCATAAAAAATGTGCACAGTGATGGGATACAAAAGTACATGCAACCTAGATATTCTCTGTTGACTCCATCTCTTCATTTCTCTATGCTGAAAATGAGAAAAAAAAACAAACAGAGCTTTAGAAAAGTGTGGCAAGCACCTGTTTCATCCTCAGAGCTTTTGAGTCTAAGATACTAAAAATACTCTTTTGGAAACTGTTGTGCATTTTGAGTCAGCAATTTATAGATTCAATTACAGAGTAATGAAAAATACAGTGTTCAAACCTGCTCTAGTATGAAGCCTTTTTAAAGCCAAAGTCTATAATATGTGTGATCTCAGTCCAACTAACATTAAAAAGTGAATCCATTTTAATCAACAGCTTCCATCTGTTGGTCAGAAGTGGTAAAATTTTATGTATTGAGTAGATTCATACACTTTTCAGCTCATTTCATTTAAAAATGTAGTCACAAAATATTGCACATTTCCTAATAAGGGTAGAATATGATTAAGAGCCAGAAAAACTGGCTCTTGTCTTTGAGAGAAAAACCTCGTTATATGTGTTGGAACCAAGATGTGACCTCATGTTAATGTTGATTCAGATGCTTCAGTATATACAAAATGCACATTAGCACTCCCTCTCCAGCTTTCATTTGAAAATAACGTCATTAAAAGAAATTAATTACTGCTGAAACATAGAAAGCCAGCCTGCAGACCCCAAGTAGCCAAACCCACAAAACAGGGAGCAGAGCCTTAGGGGAGAATCACAACAGTTTGTGCAGGACAGTGTGAGAAGGTGTGATGGTTTTGGTTGGGGTAGAGCTAATTTTCTTCACAGTGACTAATATTGGTGTTGTTTCTGAGACAGGAACAAGCATTAAAAGTTCTCAATTTTTTTCAGAAATTTAGACAAGTATTTTCAAGATATACATTTTAGACCTATTACAAGGGTCCTGACCTGCATATGTGTACATTCTGATAAATCTTTGAGTATGTAAAGTTTCAGTTAAGAATATAAACATTTGTTTATATTTTCAAAATGGCTGCCATTTCCTTTTTTTTTAAAAAAACCGTAACTTAATAAGTTGCATTAGGTGACATCAAAATATAAAATCAGGCTTCTGAAATCTAATGTATTTCTCAGAATGAAGTTCCTTTTCATTTATTCTGTTTGCCATGATGCAGTTTTTTGACCAAGAATTGTAGAAAATTCTTTCTTTGTTTATTAACATACGTTAATGCACTGTGTCACAAACATCAGCATGTGGAAAGTCAGATAGTTGTAAACTAAAGACTATACAATGAAAAACTATTTACACTTTGTGAAAAAGTATTAATATTTCATCATTATGAGGATTATGCAAACATTCCTAACTCCATCATACTTACCACAAAAAACAGTAATTAAGCAACTCTTGTTATGACTAAAAATTTCTATAGCTAAATAATGTTTTTAAAACCTTGCAAATGGATAATATTGAGGTAACTATCATATGGAGCCATGCCAGACCATTTCCCTGTATTCACAACTGACAAATGAAATATCTCCTATAATTCTAAAACTTTTGGACAAACAAATAATTATTATCAGTGACTTGTGTATGTAAGATTAATTTGTGGTTCACCAAAAGGTTGCTTTTCTATATAATGCAGTTATGAAATGACTAATTAACTGAAAATGTATTTATTCTCATATTCCATTAATCTGTGGATAGAATTATGTCTCCCAAGTTTAGCTGTAGAGCTATCATCCACAAACAATAACACTTTGTCAATGTTCAAATCATTTGACTGTAGTGCACTTTTCAGGATTCCAGTGCTGCTTCATACTGCCTTGAAAAGCATCAAGCAAAGAATGGACTATTAGATTTCCAAGTGGGTGATGATTAAGAAACTTAAAAACCTTTTAATATTTGCATTTGTATTTAAGGCAAGAGTGACTACAGAGAAAATTATATTTTTTATATCTAAGTCTCAGTCTAAAAAGATGAACATTTCAACTAAGAGCTTATACATTGATGGCAATACAGGGTACTCCAGTCATGTCAAGATGTATTATTTCAGCAATAGGTAGGTTTTGGAATACAGGATCCCTGTTCAGTGATCCATGTGAATGTCTCTGGGTGACATTGCATTATGCTGTTCTCCCTTTTACTAGCACCAGTTTGCCTTTTTTGTGTGCTTTAGAGATTTTTTTAGAAATGCAATTTAGTTTTTTTATTCTCAGAAGCTATGCTAGAATTATTTTAAGAGTTCTATCCATTCGCATGCTGTCTTATATCTGACAGTCTAAGGAGCTGAGAAACTTCTACTTCATAAACTACAGCTCATGATACTTATTTCTTGTGTTACTGAGCAATGCAAAATAATTTCTCTACTTATTCCAGGAAGTTCTTCCTCCTTTAGAAATACTGCCATCACAGCCTTCACTGAGGACACAGTCTATGTGGGATGCCATCAACCAACTAAAAGCACACAAATTATATTATATGCAACCCTTGATCAGGATTTGCTTCCCAATTTGTGGTTATTGTATTAAAAGGCTATAGTTGCTGTATCTTTTTTTAGTATCTCATTAGCATATTATAAAAATAATCCCTGAACATTGAAGTAGTGATCATAAAATTGAATTTAGCTCAAATTCTATAGGATGCATCTGGATTTTCTGGAAATATATTTCAAAGTTGTATATCTATTTCAATGATAGTTAATTATTTTAATGTTTGAAATTTTAGAGATATTTATCTATGTCAGGTATATGCTTTTATTTAAAAAAGAGACTTGCAAATCAGTGTACAAGACTTGATCAAGAAAGTGGAAATTGAGAAATAAGAGCCTTCAGAAAAAGATCACAATTTTGCAGTTGCTTTCTCAGGCATTCCTTGTTCTTTGCTTGACTAACAAGTTTTCATGCACAAGTGTGTATGACTTGATAAGTTTTGGTTTTATTCATTTCAGATCTCGTTTGAAATTCTTATCAAGTTGCAGTTAAAAACTCAGTATTAAAAAGCCGGCCTTTCAAAATCTCAAAGGAGTAGAAAATGTACCTGTTGCACAGTACACTGGAAGTCTGTGAGAAGTCTCATCCATATATGTGTTGTTGTGTCTGGATGAATATTTCTGGAGAGCTGTGGTAAGTCCTTCCCCCATGTCTAAAGAAGCCAATAAGAAACTAATAGTTAAAGCCTAGCTCTATGGATGTATTTAATAAGTTTTTCAAATAAAATGTATTACTGTTCACATAAAGGCCAAGCATTTATTAGTCATGTTAATGCACCTTTCCATTACTATAATAGTTACTATATTCTACTTTCTTATCTAGCTTTACATTACAAAAAAAGAGGTCTGGTACAGTATCAGATTTTAGTAGAGGAAATCTCAACCACAAACTACACCTGTGGTGTTTTTTTGAGATATGTTATGCAGAACAATTTTAGGAAAACATGAAGACTGAGGCCTTTTTTTTAACTTTGTGATTAGTTTTTATCTAAAGATTAAAGCATGTATTATAATTATCTCTGGCATTATGAAATCAAGTAATGTAAACTCCAACATTCTCACCCTTGGTTAATGAGTCTTTCATAAAGGTTATCATGTTCAATTTAGAAAGCTTTGGTGGGAGATACTAATTTTCTTCTAAATTTTCCAAGTATTTTCAAATTCAACAGAGAGAATCTGTTTCACTCATTTCAATTTAATAACCTTCAGCAGGCAATGTGGAAAAATCTGGATGTTTTAGTCTGAATGTTACTTCTCTTTATTTCGACAACTACTCAGAGGCATAATAATATTGTTTCCTGGTAACTGAACAGCAGGCTGGGATGTTCAGTACAAGCAGGTAGGATTATAGGTTGAAAGAGACAGAAAAATAAATCAAAAGAGGACTTTTTCTGAAGGTCTGGAAGTGTAAGTAGAGCTTCTGAATAGTCACTCCTTCAGTAGCAGCTATTTTTCCTCTGTACAGAATAGATAATGGCTTTTACAGTGACATTTATTTCTCTACCACCTTTTCCCTGAATGTTTCTATCCATTTTTTTCTCACCCTAAGAAGCCTCATATCATTGTGCTCTATTGTCACTGGGGACTGAACCGGCTGTGCAGGTCTGGTTAATTTCCACCACTGCTGGATGACGCCAGTTTTGTGACATTTCTGGGGCTTTGTTCACACAAGTCAGCTTTGACTTCTGGGTAATGCCACTTCTGAAATTCCATGAGGATTTTCATGGACTACTGAAATACTGACTCTGGAAAAGGAAGGGGGGGGGGTGGGAAGGTGCTGGTTGTTTGCAAATATTTTCCATTCCTTGACTTCTATGCCAAAATACTTGTAAAATTGCAGTCCCGGTCGAAAATCTGTTATTGAAGGACAAATCAAGAATAATTTCTCAAGGAGCTGAAACATTTAATCTTCAAATGACTGCTTTTATAGTCTTGCCAAGAGTCACCTGGAAAGGATAAAGCTAAAAATATAATTACAGAAAAAAGCAATCCTAGGGCTATTTTACTGCTAAAAGAGATGTTGTTAAGCTGTGATACCAGTCAGATTGAAGATGTGGCAGCTTTGGGATCAACTGGTTTAACAAATGAGCAAAAATTGTTTATATCAAAGAACAAGATTAAAGAATGTGAGCTTTGAAGTGAGTATCCAGTCTCAAACTTGAGTTCTTAACAGTATTATATGCAGTAATAAAAGATACTTAAAGTAGCTCTCAATCTACAGTCTGGTGACTAACTACTTGGCAGGTACTAGTATTAGAGGCAGTATTCTGCACCCAAGATATTACTGTCTTTGGCTTGTTGAAGTAGGTGTCTTATTTTTTTTAATGTAGATATGAGTAGTCACATGTGAGAATTGTAACCCTGATGTGAAAATACTAGACTGGAAAATAACCCTACACATCTTAGTTAGAAAGATGCTTATAGAACAAGATTGATTTGGGGTACTCTATGTCAGAGAGAATGAAAGTAAAAAAGAATATCAGTAGATCAGAGAAATACAAATATGACTTCAGAAAGTTACTGCCCCACACTTGAAAAATTTCTGACCCTCATCAGACCTGCAGTAGTCCCTCCTTAGAATTGTTTAAAGACCAATGCTTCGCTTCAGATATGAAGGTACAATACAAGGTCTCTTACAGGGGCTCAGCTAAGGGTTGAAGCTTCTGTTAAATGAGCTATAACCTCTTAAGGACAACCTAACACGAACAATCCCTACCTTATGCTTATGCCTATCTGCTCAAAATTTTGGCAGCTTGAGTTCTGAAGCTTCACTTGAGAACTGGTTTTTGATCCTAGAAGTCTCAAGATTGGCAGCACCGTGAGCAAATGTCTTTCCATGACAGGACAGTGTGTTCATAAAACAAACAAGATTTAAACATAACAGAAAGCATTTTGAAGAAATATATCTCAACTGCTTTCCAACACTCACCCCTGTGATGATTCGTATTGTGAGAAGATAACCATACTAAGAGAAAGGCAGAGTGAGTCTTCAAAACAGAGCCAGGTTTATTTGCAAAGAGCATTAAAATTGGAACACACTACACATTTATGAGGGCTGAAGAGAAAGTGGGACAATGTACTGAAAGGAACTAGTTAACTCCTGTAGGCAGTATGTTAAAAAAATTGTTTTCTTGAATGGTATTGTTATATCTATTATTGTTTTAAGATCAGTTAATGTGATTGGATAAAAAGTTGTTTACTTCATTGGTTATTGTTATCTACGTATTATTTCTAGAAATCGGATCTTTCAAATGAAGCCTAGAACTTCTGAGTTAAATACAAATGCTTATATTATCTACTTCAGAGAGGAAAGCTGCTTTAAGTCTTACAGACACGAACACCATTCAAAACTTATATAGATACTTATGTAGGTATCTGTAGGGAAGGTGTCAGAGGATGGAGCCAGGCTTTTCTCAGTTGTGCTCAAAAACAGGACAAGACACAAAGGGGAGAAACAGATGCACAGGAAGTTCCACCTGAACATGAGGAAGAGCTTATTTACCATGCAGGTGACCAAGCACTGGGACAGATTGTCCAGAGAAGTTGTGGAGTCTTCCTCACTGGAGATATTCAGAACTGCCTGGACGCAATCCTGTGCCATGTGCTCTGGGATGATCCTACTTGACCTGGGAGGTTGGACCAGATGAACCACTGTGGTCCCTTCCAACCTTACCCATTCTGTGATTGTATGAAAACATTAAAGAAAAACATTTTCTTATTTTGGCTTCAGTAACTCCAGATTTAGAAGGAAATAAATGAGACTTGAACTTATATTCATCAACTAGATTAATATAAACACACCAATATCAATAAAAAATTGTAACCAGAAATTGAGACAGCAGCATTTAATAGCAATATACATTCTCAAATTTTGCTCAGGGCTCAAAAAATTCAATTATTTACTTGCATGGTCTTTTTAGACATACTATGATTTTCTGGAAAAATAAATTGTTTCAGGTAATATATAAACTCTTGTTCACTAATCATATATAATAATCCGAGTAATAACAAAAATAAAGAAAACAACCCCCCAAAACAAACAAAAAACCCCCAAACACCAGCCAAAATCCAAATCAGTCAGTTTAGCTCAACCTGAAACCAAAAATATCCTTATTTCTGTTCAAGCTCTGTCATTAACTCCCATGCATGCTTCTCTCAGCTCTGATGTGGTGATTTACTCAACAGCATTCATTTGGAGAATGGAGACAGAACAACAAAAAAAGCATCAGTTTGAACACTGGAAAACTAAAATCTGGGGAAAAGGAAAAGCAAAGACAAGAACATCACAGGATCCTGAAGATCCTGAAAGTAATCTCTTTTGAAGTTACAATGCCTTTCAAAAAGTATTTTGCAACTTGTATCAGTAGTGATAAAATTACATTTGATTTTAATATTAATGAACTGCATACGTTAGCAAGAGGTTGGAATATTTCTTAAAAAGACAGGTCATGAAAGTACAGTGTTTCAGTTCTGTGTTAGTCTGATCAAGGACCATATTTGGACTCCTCAGTTACTTAAAAAAGACCCATTATTATTGACAAGAGATTTAGGAAGACAAATTTAAAAAATGCAAAGATGATGAAATAAGGGAGTGTTTGAAAATGAAGGCAATTACCATTTTATCATTTTATGCTAGTGTAACTTACTGGACTTTTGCTATGATTTTTAAAATCAATACACACTGCAAGACCAAAGAATATGCAGTTTGAGAAAATGCTGAAGTAAAAACATACATAGTGGCTCACTTTAGCACTAGTTCTTTTTTGTGAATAATGAACACCATGATGTTGCAAAGGTGTCTGTTCAGTTAAAATCCTGGAGCCATATAAAATGCCTGTCATGACCATGATCAAGCGACCACTTGGTGGAATATATATTTGGTAAAGTTTATATAACTTACAACTGTAGAAACAGCAGTTTGGGCTTTTTTCTAAATTAAATTTACATGTTTTATTTATTTCTTTCTAACATTTTATAAGTTTTATAAAATAATCACCTAATGCCATCCCACTTTAAACACAGTAGCTATAATTTCATCTTGCCCTTAGAGTCATATAGGCTTAATGACATTGATCTGGCAGCTAGATAAAGCAGAAAACACCTGTTCTGGAGATTGAAATGACACCATCTTTCAGGGCTGTTGATTGTGTTTCTAAAACTGCCATGTAACAGTATGTATTTTTATGGTGAAGGCAGCTGCTCTTGTAAATGTAGTATTTCTTTCAAAAACCCAACTTTCATCCCATAATAATAACACAGGTGGAGATTTTTCATCTCTCTTCAATATTAAGAATCATGGCTGGATTACTAGTTGATGCATTTAGGCATGGTCTGACATCTTTTTTAGGGCTGAGATTTATAGATTAAGAATTTCATCTACTGACAAGAGCATTGGAGCAGAATCTAAAGCAACAACGGGTCTTTGAATTTTGAAGCAGAACTACTTCCTGGGAACCTTACACATGACTCAGATTTCTGCTCATAACAAACTGTTTCACAGTCACATTTAGAGCAAGCAGTGCTGATTTGTCTTCCCAAGGGAGGAAACTGAAACAGGTCGTGGGCTTTGCTCTGAGAACAAGACATTGTAAAGCCATATTGCTTCCTCACCATTTTCCTGTATGCTGTACCTACTGCCCACAGATACTCAGAAGACATTGCAAGATAGGTTTTTCTCATAAACTGCTGTTCTTAGTGAATTTTGATCAGAGATCTCTGGTATTTTCATGCACTGCTACCCCCAGCTTCTTTTCTTTCTACTTTTACATTCGTTGAAAAACAACCATGGTCAAATAGGTTTTATATTATTTTCATTTCTATTTTTTTTAGACGCATTATTTTGACAGGAAGAAATAATGTCCTCTTGGGGTAACTGACACTGAAAAGATATGCAATAATTCCTCATGTTAAAAGGAGTTTATTTTAATAAAAAGTTATGGTATTAATAATCTGAGTATTTTTGCATTAGCATATATTTTGTTTGCACTAAAATATATGGTTAGAGAAATTAACTAATGTTGGATGGAATAGTCAGTTTTCCATAAGAATAATAAGGGCTTGGTGAATAGTCCCTCTACCAAGGAATGGGCTACATAGAACTGTGACTCCAAAACCCCGTTATGTTGAAGTGAAAATATTGTTGAGGTCCTGATCAGCATAAATCAGCATGTTGTTTTACTGACTTGTTTTATTTTCATTCTAGACAGATTCTTGTACTTGAATCACATAGCTGCCAATGAACCAATGGAATGATTTTCAATGTCTGTATTTGCAGGGCATGAGCTTCATAAAAAAATAATCAAACTACTTTTAGCTTAGTAATTTTTCGCCCAGAGAAGGATCTCCACTTCTAGCTGTGACAACTCCCAGTTGCAAACACCTGTTCTGAAAAGCTGTATCAAAACCAGAATTGTGACAGCAGTCAAAGAGGTTGTAGGCCTATTTGAAAGGCCTCAGAGACACTAAAAGGAACGGCAGACAAAGTCACAAAGCATGTAAAACCAATTCTCTTGGCTTAGGTAAAGATAGAAATGTCTTGTCTATATTAGCAGCTAAAAAAATTACAAAGATAGGAGACTATCTTGGTAACTACTGTGATAGTTTTCATGTATTGCAATGCATTCATGTCTTGGAGGCTTTCTGAGCTGTACCTCACTTCTGTGTATCAGTGGATTTCTCTTACACACGTTGAGTCTACCCTTGAACTAATTTAAACTTTCAACTTTCCAGAGTGGATGTTGCAGGAGCAATCATGACATTTATTGCTATTGTTGTTATTATTATTTTAATTATTTCTGATAACTTGATTTGTTGTCCTTAATTTTTATATTTTGTTCACTCTTTTACAACATTTGTGACTTTGTGGACCTGTATTGTGTCTGCCTTGATTGCTTGAACTGTACCTTTCAAACTGTCATTATATTCCTGAGATAGGGAACCAGTATTTAAGTAGCAAGTGAAACTTAAATTTATTCAATGACACAATAATTTTCTATGTTTTGCACTTCATTTGTCTCCTGATACTACCTGACATACAATTTACATTTTTGTTTTATTCAGTTTACTTTCTTGAGGACCACTTGGAGAAAGTTTGACAAAGAATAAAGTTACCGAAAAGATATGGAGGAGCATGAGGTCTTTGTTTTTAACAAAGGTTTCATTGGCTAGAAGACAATGACATGCATAAATTTGAAACTTTTAGGTTTCCTGGCAGAAAAGGAACTAGTTTTTCTAAGGACATATCAGATCATATTCAAACTTTCAGATTATGGGTTGCAACCATGCCTCATACTGTTGTAGAAATGACAAGTTGCTGCAGCATTTGGAAGCAGAAACAAGAAGACTGCTGTACCTGGCCTTACCCTGACAGTCCCATGGATCTGTTGTAGATCAGAACCCTTAAGGTTTTCTTTGTGGATGATGATATTGCTTCAGAAGCTAACCCATTCTCACAAATTATAAAGTAGTCTAGACACAATATTGCAAAGCTATTGCATTCTAAGGAGTTCAAGCCTGTTGACAACCTGATATCCAAACAACATCAGAGCTGTATCAGTAGCAATCCACTTTCTTAGAAAAGATGCTGCAGTATTGCTAGCAGGTGTTTTGAAAAATGTCCAAACAACTCATTACAGTGGTTAAGCTTCAACTGATATTTACAGGTGTTTTACCCCCTCACCAGTAAAGAACATGCATGATTAATAATACTTTGATTAATAGATTATGAATGTTCCTGTCTTGCCCTAAAATTGCTCAACCAGTGTAAGCAAAAATTAATATATTGTCCCTGGAATTCAGTGCTTTTTAAAACTGTTGGTCTTGGAACAGTTGTTTGAATTTTGCTGTATAGAGTTCTCTCCACCTGTACTGTTCTTAAGGTACCTTTCCTTAGATGCCCAAAAAGGCACCTGAAAAATGTGTGGATTGAGAAATGTGATGCATAACACAATATTAAAGCAAGAGTTTACTAGCTGGTTCTGCTACCATAGCTTTTGCAGATTTGAGAACTCAACTTGAAATATGATGTGGTAGACACTAATAACCTAGCCCTGACTGAATACTGAATTGGTATTATGTAAGTTCTTGTCGGTGGATTACACATCTGTGGACACAACAGGACTGAATTACAATAATTACATACTTCAAAGAAGTACTCTAAGATTTTAATCCTCTAAAGATTTAAAGTGTTATTGTTTTTAAATATTTGCAAACAAATATGATTGCACGTATATTCATCAAATTATTTTGTTACGTCTTCTGTGTAACTTTTTTGGTATATATTGCATCGTGCTGCTTTTCTGAGGAGAAAATTAGTCTCAGAATGTTCAGTTGGATAGGTCAAGGACTAATTTTTTAGTCCTTTAGTGGGTTGACTCCAGCCAGGTATCCACTACAGCCACTCTCTCACTCCTCTCTGCAACTGGACAGAGGAGAGAAAATACAATTAAGGATTCACTAGTTGAGCTAAGAGCTGGGAGAGGTCACTTACTGGTCACCATCATGGGTAAAACAGACTCAAAGTGGATATATTAACTAAATTAGTTATTAACAGGATCAGAGCAGATCTTAAAAACATCTTCCCCCCATCTCTCCTTTCTTCCAAGTTCTACCTTCTCCTCCCCAGCAGTGCAGGGAGATGGGGAATGAGGGTTATGGTCAGTTGTTGTCTACTGCTGCCATGTGGGTCAGTTCTCCATGGGGTCCTTCAGGTACAGGCTGCTTGAGTGTGGGTCCCCCACATGGTCACAAGTCCTACCAGAGAAAACTGCTCCAGTGCAGGATCCTTTCTCTGTGGGGTGCAAGTCCCTGCCAGGACCCTGCTCCATCATGGGCCTCCCATGGGGTCACAGCCTCCTTTGGGCATCCACCTGCTCCAGCGTGGGCTCCTCCAGGGGCTGCACCCCCGTGGTCCTCCACGGGGTGCAGGGGCACAGCTGCCTCACCATGGGCTACAGGTGAATCTCAGCTCTGGTTTCTGGAGCACCTCCTGCCTCTCCTTCTGCATTGACCTTGGTGTCTGCAGAGTGGTTCTCATGTTCTCACTCTGCTCTTCTCTGGCTGCAATTTACATTTGCCCAACAACATTTTTTCCTTCTTAAATATGTTATCAAAAAGTTGGTACTATCACTCTTAATTGGCTCCACGTTGGCCAGTAGCAGGTCTGTCTTGGAGCCAGCTGGTGTTGGCTCTGCAGGACACAGGGAGAAAGTTCTGGCAGCTTCTAACAAGAAGTCTCCCCTGTACCACCCCCACCCCACCAAAACCTGGCCACAGAAACCCAGTACACTCCTAAATTAGGAGTTGAATTCTGGGGACTAGGAATTCTTGAAAGGTGGAAATGTCTACATGAGACTTCTTAAATAAGGGACATCATGAGAACACCTGGTATCCAGATTTATTAAATTCATGTGAATGAGCCATAGTAAATGGATAAGCTACTGGCTCTCCTTATGAACGATCTGACTTGATTAGCTGGAATACTGAAGAAAGAAGTCTTGTTTTTTTCAGAACCACATGTGATAAACTACTCCCAGGTCAATCATAAGGGCCCTGAACCTGGTAGGGAGCTTTCAGAAAAAGTCATCTTTCTACTAAATAATTGGTCTTTTAGAGGTAAGTAGTTAATAGCAATCACTTCAACAACATTGGAAAATGAACTTTTTAAAGTTGATTTAGTGAGAATTATGTTTTATTAGTAATTTTATTTTATTTATGTTTATTATTTACTACCCTATGAGGTTGGAAAACCATTTATAATCTGACATGAAAATCAAAGTTCCACTTCAGGAAGAGGAATAATGCTTTTTTTCAGACTGCAACTTAGCATTTAGCTCCTGCTGCTGTATCTCGTTAGGTTCTCTGGGAATTTTTTGTGTGAGAAAATACTTGAGCAGTTCACATTTAGACAAACATTACCTGACAGAACATTCAGGCATTTATGCATTTGTAGGAATTTTCCACTTTCCTTATTTCTCAGTCTGCCCTGGGAGAAGATATCAGTATCTGATATCATATTTAATAAAATAACCATGCTAAGTAGAACACACCGTTGACACTGACACCAAATTGGTTTTTATTGGCACTACAGTATTCTAGTATAACAGAAATATATTATAATAATAAGGGTTATATTGATGAAGTGTTCTAGTGTTCTTTTATCCTAGAGAGAATTTCTTCAGTGTTCCCTGTGAATGGAGAGGTTATTTTTTTATTCAAGGTCTCATAAATGGCATATTGCTAATTCAAAGCAAGTAGTGTGTGACTTGGCTTTCCACAGGGCATTGCTCATGAGTATCACTACCCCTGCCACTCCATTCAGAGGTATGGAATGAGGGTTGTGTACACAGTACCTAATACATGCACATTATCTGGGTTCATATACTGAGGATTTTGAGGAAATTTTTAGCTCTATAGTTTGGCACATGTTAGTAATTACAGCAACTTTTGGTGTAATCTTTTTATGAGTATTTTCACCTTTATCATCTAAACAAGCTCAAAAGATTCAGAACAATAGAAATTCAGGCTTTTTATCTAAGAAGAAGTGAACTCAACATGGAATTATTTAGGATTAATACACCTTTCTAATTAGTTCAGCAGAGGATTTATTTTAAATTAGCATTGTTCATCAAAAGACAAGCTTTGTGGTTATGGTTTTATAAAGGGTGTACAGTTTTTAGCTAGGCCTGTTAGTGGCACCAAAAAACCACTTCTGCTTTGCAAAAATATCAACCAACTAAGCCTTACAACCCAATTTGACTTTGATGGGAAAAATAGAAAGTAAACAGTCATTAATCTAGAATTATTAAAATGGTTTCTCTTAAACACAACTGCTCTGATTTAGACTATTTTGAAATAAGCTGTGAGAGTGAAGTTGTCTGTGATGTTTTGCATAGTTTTTATTAACTATATTAAGATACTTGACTTAACAGCTAGTAGCGTATGCTGTAAAGACCAACCCTTTATGGTAGTAGTAATTGTCCTGTTCCCATTACTGTTAGTGGACCACAACCTCATACTAGTTTACGTATGTAAAGGCCTAAGGATTTACCTGGCCTTGTCGAGACTTGTCTGGACTTATTTTAGCTATTCTTAGCTGAAGCAGTAAATTTTGCAACAGTTAGGTGACTAGAGTTTAACTTGCCTTACCTGGCTTCTGTTTAGATTTATACAACTAGATAGCTTTACCCAGAAGAAATTATACCATATAATGTAAATGTCTAAAAAGGCCAAAATTTTGAGTCTAACAACTGTTAGGCACAACCTTCAGAACAGTCATCACTGTTCTCCTCTGAGTAGATGCCCTCAAACAGCAGATATTTCTCCTGTTCACTAGAATAACTTTGGTTTACACAACAGTTTACTAGGAAAGGTGCACAGCTGAAGCTGCTGTGATGGTTGGACTTTGCCAGAGCACATGTGTTCTCCAGACATGGTTGATAATGCTTTAAAACTGTGACTATTGCTGAAATGAAACTGCAAAACTGCACAGCTGCTTCTACGTCCTGCCAAAAATATCACAGGGTGGGAACAGTGGGTCTTCTGGGCAGATCTTCTGACTTATTCTCATCCAGTATTTCCTCTTCCTCACCTGATCTTTGATTTTTTTTTTTTTCCTGTGTTCTTAAGAGAGCTGCAGGTGGCCAAACATATTGGACTTCTTTGATACTGAAGAGAAAAATAGAAGATTGGGTTCCTGTGGGAGAAAGGCTGGTAGTAATGGGCAAAACTGGAGATTACTGTAATAGATTTTTCATAGCCATGAAGGTCTAAGAGGGAGAGAAGGAAATAATTGTTTTTGCTCTGAGCAGATGGGTTAAATCGCATTGCCTTGCTCCCACATTTCTCAGCTAGGAAAACAAAATCCTGGACAGCACTGATAGTACTGTAGTGGCAGCCCTAGCCAAAACACATACTGAGGGTTATTTGCTGCACGCACAGGAGCACATTGTGCCCAAAGCAAATTAAATGCACCCTCCCTGCCCCAGGCACACACAACAATAAACCTCTTCTGGTGAGGTCTGAGAGGAAGGAAAGGTGATATAGAACACCTGAGGCAGATTAATTGTCAAATCAGGAAGGAGGTTACAGGTATACTCTGACCTCTTTTCTTATGGATTTAAAAACCCCAAATAAAAACCACTTACTTGAACAAGGTTATTTTAGATTTAATGAGATTTCCCTGCTCAGCTCTCCCCAAAGTACTGCATGCCAGCCAGTAATCAAGGACTGACACAGATGTGCTGGCAAGCAACTTGAGCTGGTCGACCAGAAATCCTCATGCAGGCTCCATCATCTATGCTTGGACAACTGTTACCTATACAGGCAATCCTGTACCGCAGCTGCAGCCTGAAAAGTGAACAACTGCTTGCTCTCTGGCCACACAGGACTTAGGAGCAGCCAGATGTCCCCTTTAGCTCTCATTAGTTCCTGGTTCTTAAGAAATTGATAGGGAGTGTAAATAAAACACATGTAGTACAGACGGTTCAGCAAGTGATTGAGTTTTAAGTGTCTAAGGAAGCTTCTCTGTCTTTTTAGTCTTGAGAGAGACAAAAGTATTTATCTTCTTTTTTACTTTGCTTCCTGACTCTTCCCTTAAGTGGTGTACATCACACACCTCCTTCAAGATAGATTACCTGCATCTCTCTGTAGTACAAGGACACAGAGCATTTGGACCCTGTCATAGCTATAGCAGAGCTCTAAGGAAGTGCAGTATCTTACAAAGTATATCCCAGGCCAGGTCTTCAAATCTGCAGTAACCATCTCCTTCAGCAGGAACAACTCATCGATTCTTTCAAAATATATTTAAGGCCATAATGATGGAGAACCCTATATCCCATGATGTGTTGATGGAATCTTGTTTTTTCAGAGAAGTGTTTTCATAGACTTTTCTTCATTTTAAGAATTGCTATTAATAGTAACTGCTATTAATCAATAACATATGAACTCCTTCCTATTTCCTTCTATCTGCCTTCTGAAAAAAAAAAAAAAAAGATATAAAAAGGAAAAAACCTTTAAGTAAAAATGTTCAGCATTTCACAGAATCATAGAATCATAGAGTCAACCAGTTTGGAAGAGCCTTCCGAGATCATTAAGTCCAGCCCTTGATCCAGCACCACTGTGATTATTAGATCATGGCACAAAGTGCCACATCCAGTCTCATTTTAAAAACCTCCAGGGACGGTGAATCCACCACCTCTCTAGGCAGGCCACTCCAATGCCTGATTACTCTCTCTGTAAAAACTTTCTTCCTAATATCTAACCTAAACCTCCCCCAGCAGAGCTTTAGCTCATGCCCTCTGGTCCTATTGGTGGTTGCCTGGGAGAAGAAACCAAACCCCACCTGACTACAGTGTCCTTTTAGGTAAATTGTAGAGAGTGACGAGTTCACCCCTGAGCCTCCTCTTCTTCATGCTGAAGAACCCAGCTCCCTCAGCCTCTCCTCACAGGACTTGTGCTCCAGCCCCTCCACCAGCCTCCTTGCTCTTCTCTGGACCCACTCCAGTATCTCAATATCTTTCCTGAACTGAGGGGCCCAGAACTGAACACAATACTCAAGGTGTGGCCTCACCAGTGCTGAGTACAAGGGAAGGATCACTTCCCTGGTCCTGCTGGGCACACTATTCCTGATACAGGCCAGGATGCCATTGGCCTTTTTGGCCACCTGGGCTCACTGCTGGCTTATGTTCACCTTCAATCCAAACCCCCAGGTCCCTTTCTGACTGGATGCTCTCCAGCCACCCTGTCCCCAGCCTGTAGCACTCCATGGGGTTGTTGTGGCCAAAGTGCAGGACCTGGCACTTGGTCTTGTTGAACCTCATCCCATTGGATCAGTTCATCTTCTCCAGCCTGTCCAAGTCCTTCTGCAGAGCCCTCCTGCCTCCCAACTTGGTGTAATCTGCAAATTTACTAATGAGGGACTCAACTCCCTCATCTAGATTATCAATAAATATATTAAACAGAATTTACCTTGATTCTTTCCATCTGTCTTTGCATTATAATGGATAGCACAGGAAAAGCGTCATTGAGAGACAGGTGATTACTTCAGCTTTAGAGAGCTGAAATGAAATCTGTTCCATTTGGCACCCAGGTAACAAAACCCTGCTCGACCTCCATCTACAACACCGGGGGTTTTGAACAATTCTCAGCCTTGTATTTGGAAACTTCTGCATGTCAAGTATCTGAGGAGAATCTTCTGTCAAATATGTCTGAACCTGACTTTAAATTGTGGGAGTGGCAGCTGGGAATTCATCTCTTACTTATTCTGCCTCAGTCATCTCTGTACATAAGCAGAAGCTTTAAAAACTTTCCAGAAAGAATTGACTAAGCTGAAATGGGTAGTGACAGTCAGGAACTTTGACACAGAACTCAAACCTAAGCTGGTAGTTTGGGTATGGTCTTGCTGAAGGATGTTCTCTTTAGATCATTCTTTGAAAATTATGTTCTTTTCATGATGTCAAGCCTTTCTGTTTATATCTGTAAAGAATTTTTTGTGATGTAGAAGCACATCCCAGTTAGTTTCAACAAATTATTCTTGTCTTTTTTTTCCTGAGACAGGGAAGAAAGAATAGGAAACACAGCTTTAGGATGGTGAATGTGTGCTTATCTATAGATAGTCCCAAGGTATAGACCATGTTTTTGAACTTTGTTTTGGCATAGAATGAAAATGTTTCAAAACTACTGAAGCTACTTTTGAAAATGCAGCTTGGTTATGACAACAACTGGAAAACTCCTAAACTATCAAAGTTGTGAAGTTTTTTGACGTGATAACAAATGCAGAGGTATTCTGGACATGCTTCAATATTAATTTGAGTAAAAGGTAACAGAGGCATTCCTTCCCCCTCTGGAAAGGAATAAAATATGTCTATCTGCCACAAAAGTAATATAGCATTGACCTGTGATTTTGGCATCCTCTTTCATCAGCTGTCTCTTCTCCTGTTATTAGACTTTTTTCTTGTCCCCTTTCCCATATACCAATTATTATAACTTTCTGCACTCCAACATGTTGTCAAATTGCCTAATACTTTTCTGAGTAGCTGCTCAGTAGGGATACCTGTTTTGAACATCTTAGATCCTGAAGTTCTCTGAGTCATTCTCAAAACACAGCTGGAGTCAGTAGCCATGCTATTGTCCTAAATAAAGATATTGGAATAGAGAGAAATCTGAAATATATGTGTGAACAAAAGCAGATAAGGTGAAAATCTCCAGACAGTCATAACGTTGCCACAAGCCTTAATATAGTTGTAGATTTTATATAGTTTTATAATCTTTTACATTTGAAGAAATAGCTTATAACCCCTGTGCCACATACTTAGGCTTGACTTAACCTCTGTGTCATATTTTGAAGCTTGCTTCTGTGCTAAGTTAAGTTAGAACATTTTGTATAGGGATCCTTATATCCAGATAGCTAGCAGAATATGTTATAGTCAAAACATGATATTGTTTAGTCATAGCATAAAGAAGAGTTAGCATAAAGAAGAACTCCAAATAGAAGATGTAATGTGAATAAGATGAAGGTAAACGAGGACAGGGTGGTCTTAAGACCTCTGATTGAATTCTAGAAGAGGCATGTCAGGGGGTGGTTTGTAGGATGGGCAAATTAAAAGATTGGCTGTATTTCCTAGATAGGATAATCAAGTAGAGACATAAATTTGTAGAATTTTGTATGCCAGCATGTGCGTCATGTATTTTGGTTACTAAAAGCTTTTAGTAAAGGAACTTTTCTGCCTCCACTCTGATAAACCTTGTATTGGAAACTTTTTTCCTCGATTTTAGGCAACAATACAGCACAGGCTGTATTACATTACAGGTATGCTGTGAATTACAATATTTACATGGGTATTGCACTAAATTTTAATGTTCAGCCTTTTTAATTCTATGTGGGTTTTTCTTCTGCCATGTAGAAAACTTTTAAAAAGAAATATGAACATGCTAATTTTATTAGTGTCATCTTCTCCTTGCTGTGTATATGGTAATAAACCAGAACTTATTCTGATGGCATTATCAGCCATAAGCATTACAAATTGACATATTTCCTAGTATTCTCAGCATTATAATGAACTTTGCATATTGCACATTGATATCCAATCACTGTAAAATATTTTCATTAAAGGACATTGTACTCTGCCTTCAGTCATGTAGAAATCTCACAAAGAACAATACACAGACTTAAGTTTTAGCTTGAAATGTTAGTTTCTATTCATAAACATCAATAAAAAGTAATTGTCTTAATAACATTTGTAGGTAACAAAAAAAAAAAAAACAACAATCTGTGCTTCAGAATGTCATTAAAAATTATTAAAGAACACACTGAATACTCTATATACTGTACCCTTGCTCTTTATTTTAAGAGATGCTTAGTGTACTTCAAACCCAAAGTGTTCTTTATCAACACTCATAAAAACTGTTCTTGTATAAAAAATGCATTGCATTATTTCAGCTAATTGATAAACCAAAGCTCCACATATATCTCATAGTCTTGGTCTTCTTACCTCCTCATCTAATAAAGATTTTTGATTCATCTTGTGTGATAGCATGGTAAGTTCAGTTTTCATAAATTTTTATGGTGGAAGAAGAAACTTGAAACAAACCAGGGATGTTTATGTTCAATTTAAATGTTGGGTTTTACTCTACAGCCAGATGTTTTGAATTGGTGTAGCACCAAACTGATCTTGCAGGGAGTTTATACCCTAGCCCCAAGACTTCTTGAAACAATGGGCTGATGAAGATGTCTAAATTTGACAATTGCTGTGTAAATTGCTTTTGAAAAATAATAGGATTAAACAACTTTGCATGATAAAAAGAGCTACAGAAAGCTACCACTATAATGTTTAACTTCAGAAGAAAAACAATATATATTAATAAAATAGTCAGAAAGAAACTGGAGTGGCTAAGTTCTGTCAAACAGGCAGTATAAAAAAACAAAAACCATATGTGAAGCAAAGTCTCTAAATAACTATTTAAAGTCTCAAAAGAGCTATTAAACAGCTGAGTGTAAGGGATTATTAGAAAGAAAAAAACCACTCCAAAACAATGACAGCAAGAACAACAGAAAACCACCAGAAAAACCCAGCAAAACACAAACCACCAACAAAACAACACAACAAAAACAAATGAACAACAACAAAAAAAAAAAAAAAAAAAAAAACCCACAAACAAAAAAAAAAAACAAAAACAAATCAAAAAAACAAAAAAAAAAAAAAAAAAAAAAACCAAAAAACAACAGTCATTCCAAAGACATAATTTGGGTCCAAATGAAGAAAGTAAGATAAAAGAGAATATAAGATGGTGAGTTAAATGTTGCAGTTTTGAAGAAGTGTCTAGGAGTGACTTACTAATAGTATTAAAACTTCTAATAGAGGATTTTTAAGCACAGGAAGTCAGGAGGATGGTGAAAGGTTTAATGAGGGCCCAAAGAGGATGCAGGTTCTAAAGAAACGCTTAAAGGGAAAATGGCTATAGCAGAACAACTAAAAATATAGTGTATTTGTTCTCCTAATATGTCTCTATAATGGTTTTCTATTAAGGAACTGTCTCAAATTGAACTGTCAGTAAATGACTAGTAAGATAAACCTATAAAGAGATTAAGTAGAAATTGACATGAAGAGATGATATTCAGCCAGGAACACTAAAGGTAATCAAATATTAAATTGTTAACTACCAGTTCAAATCAAAAGAATGAAAAGGATCAAATAAGACATCAATTTTAAGAGTCCAGGAGAGAACTAGGAAATTAACTAGGAGAGAACTAGGAAATATGACATAACTTCAGCAAAACTGTGAAGATTGGAACTGGCAGAGGGAAAAGGAGAGTGCGGGAGTCAGAGAGATGGAAAAGTAGAAGGAATCAATGAAGATTCTATACAGAGCAGGTTTTCTATCCAAAAACAATGTAGTTCTTTACAAAAATCAATGGCTTCTTTGAGAAAGTTCCCAGAGAGTGGACCTTGATTCTGTTTACAAATAAACTGTTAGAATATTCTGTGGCAAGCTTTTGACTCATGCCAACTATCACTGTCCTGTTTACAATTAGAAATGTAATGCAACACAAAGACCATTCTCAACATGAAGCCACATGTTTTGGAGAATATGAAAACTAAACTGGGCCCTGCTACAGAGCTGAAGTGTCAGAGAACAGTTGTAAGCACATTAATACATCCATCAAGTTTGAGGGTAATGAAGATCCCATCATTGGAATGTACATGCATTTCCAGGAGTTTAATAAGGCCCTCTATCAAGGTACCCTAAAGAAATGGCACCATTTATGGAATCCAAAAATGAAAATCTGTCCCTGGAGTTAATAGAAAGGATCAGAAGAAGGAAACTGCTCCTAACTGGACATACATAATGACAGAATTTAATTTCACTGCAGCTGATGTAGGAAATATTTGTTGTTATTTGGAATGGTTTAATAAGGGTAAAAAATTCCTGAGAGCAGCCAAGAAGGCAAGAAAACTCTGGTGTTACTGTAAATCAATGAATGATAGAATCACTTACATTGGAAAAGACCCTTTTCTCCAAAGAAACCTCAAGTCATTGACGCACCTAAGAATGTTCTAGGTCTTTGCATCTTGCATCTTTAACATCTTTAACATTAATTTTACTTATAATGATCATCAAGAAGAAAATAATATTTGCTGTTTTCATTATAACATTTTCAATAAACTTTAACGACATAGTGTCACTTTGGCTTTAAGCACAGTTAATGCTGTGCTTGCTGTTAAAGCAAAAAGAATCTTTAATCAGAGTGTGATCAATCTGTAATCCAATTCAACTGTGGCTCTTGGTCTCGGGAATATTTTATTAGCAGTAGATCTTGTATTATTTTTTCTAAGTCGTTGATGGTGGCACTCTCTCCAGCACATAATTCACCTTCACCTCATCCTCTTGGAAGCAGCTTCTGGCTTCTTTTATCTAGTATAGCACTTCATTAAAGGAAGAGTTATTTCCAAAAATTACAAACAGAAGTAAGAAAAATGGAAACTAAATAGACTAAATTGTAATATCGCTCAGCCATGAAAGACAATGCAAGACTTGTCAAAGGGCATATTTCACATCATTACCCTCATTTCACCAAAACCATCTGTCATATGTTCCTCAAAAATTAGCTTTAGAACTTTCATACATTAACAATTCAACTTAGTCTTTAATGATATGCAATGAAGTTGCCTGAAACTTTTTCACAGACAAGAAACTTTGGGCTGATATCCTCTCTACTAAAGTGTGCCTTCTGAAGACATTGCATAAAAGACATATTTGGCCCATTCTGGTTTACTTCTCCAGGAAACTACAGTTATAATTTTGCTAGATTTCAAAGCTAAGTCAAACTGAGTCAAGTTAAGGTACCTAGAAAGTGCCTTCTAACAGCAACTCTTATAATGAGAACAGGACAATATTTTGCAGTGGTAAAAAATGGCAAATTAATTACAGTGAGCTTTAATTGTTATAGGTAAATTACACACTACAGACTTTATTAGTTCTAAACTAATGATTGTTGTCAACCTGTCCTTTTATTATTTCATGTCTGCTAAACCAGCACTCTTCAGTTGATTAATACCTCCCAACTTTCATAGACAACCATAATATAAAACATAACAGCAGGAACAGCAATTGTACTATAAATGTAAATCTAGTACTAATAGAAGATGTTAAATTCATTACTTATACAATTTTTCAGTATTAAAGAGACTCACTCCATGGTATAACAAATTAATAGAGCAAGTGTTATTTTATTGTTGATGTAATAATAAATGAAGTTTAGAAATTATTTCATAGGTCACAAAGTCCAACCTCTGCCAACGAAAGATTGCTCTCTACCAGAATATTTTTTTCTGTGCAATTTAAATGACCAAAGTTCTTGAAAGATTTCCTTAATTCCTACATAAACAGTTTTAAAACACAGATGACTGATCAAACAACAAAGTAAATTGTACTCCCTAATCTAGTGTAGTTCTGCTGGTATTAAGAAAATGTACATTCTCCATTAAGGCTTCATTTGGCTCAGTTCAAATAGTCCACTATTAAGTATCTGATTAGCAGGAACACAGAATCAAGGAAAAGCTGAGATTGGAAGGGGCCTCTGGACACCATGAAGTCCAACTACCTTGCTCACGGCAGGATCAACTAAAGCAGGTTGCCCACGTCTGTGTCCTCTCAGGTTTTGAATGTCCTGAGGGATTCAAACTGCCCAGCCTCTCTGGACAGCCTCTTCCAGTGTTGCATTTATTCTTATGATCATATGAAATTTTACTGCTTTTCATTTTGTGTTTGTTGTGTCTTGTACTGTCAGTGGTCTGAGAAGAATCTGGCTTCCACTTCTTCATTCCCTCCCATCAGATATTTATAAACATAATTGGCAAGATCTGCACCCCCTGGCCAGGTCCCAAACCTTCTCTTCTCCAGACTGAACTGTCCCAGCTTTCTCAGGCTCCTTGTGCATGAAAGGTGCTCCAGTCCCATAATCATCTTTGTGGTTCCGCACTGGATTCTTTCATGTACGTTCCTGACTTTCCTCTGTCAGAGAGCCCAGAAATAGACACTGTTATTACTGATGAGCAGAGGAGAAGAATCTCTTCATTGTACCTGCCAGCAATGCTTTTCCTGCTGCTTCACAAGATGCTGTAGCCCTTTTTTGCAATCTTGGTACACTTGTGGTTCATGATCAAATTCTTTTTTGCAAAGCCACTTTGCAGACAATCAGCCTCTAGTGTTTGCTGGTGTGTGAACTTATTCCCCTTCAGTTACAGAACTTGTAATTTTTCTTTAGGTAACTTCATGGGGTTTGTCTTGGCCCTTTTTTTCAGCCTGTTAGGATTCCTCTGAATGGCAGTGCAACCCTTGGGTATTTGAGTTGCTCCTTGACATTTTTTATCATCTACAAACTTGCTGAAAGTGAATATAAAAGGTAGATTTTCAAATATGTGGAACACTTAGTGATTCAGCAAGGATCTGATGAAAACTTGCACTCTTTTTAATTTAAGTGTTAATGAGGTAGGCGTGATTTAAGCAAGTCTGTTCCTTTGGGCTTAGTTTCTTGGATAACTGTAATCCAAATGATCCACTGTTTACCAAAGATCATGACATACCTTAGAAACTTCATGTGCTCAGAGAAATTTCTCTCTAAGGTCCTAAATGTAAGATTCAGTTTCCTGGACAAATATCGATCTTCCATTTTCCATTGTCCAGTTGTCCAAGGTGTTTTCTTAAGGCTGACAGATATGATCCATGCTATCAGCTACCAGAGTTCAACATGGTTCTATAAAGGCAAACAGAAACAAAATGGGGCACTCTAGCATATATAAATCAGCACTAAATAAAATTAAACAGGCAAATAAATCCTATTGAAAGTGTCCAAAATATCTCAGACTCTATCGTAGGTTAGCCGTTATTTTCCAAAATCAGTCTTGAATTAAGCTCTAAAGCTCTTAACTGATTTGATGAATGATGGTCTTGTATTTTGGAATGGAATCTAAAGCCCATAAATTCCCTGTAGAAAAGATACAATATGTTTAGGGGTCTCAACATGGTGTTTTATGAAACATTTCAAGGAATATAACCTTCATCTCTGAAAAAGGGTTCTGAGTTCTAATCTCCAAATGTCTTTAGGTGAGATGGAGTAGACAGAAACCAGTTGAGTTCTTAACTTATTGGGTTATACCGTGTTTCTTTTTTTGATTTGTCTCTTAATGAAGCCTAAATTCTGTTCTGGGATCCTGATGTAAGAGGAAAGTGATAAAATAAGTACATATTGCATGCTCTGAAACATTTTTTTTTGTTTCAAGACTTTCTTCTACGGAGTTTAACCTATGAACTGAACTCCCTTTATGGCAAGAAGAGCATTAAAGCCAAGTCCGTCTCACTCTCTGGATATGTGTATGTAATCAGAAATGAAGGAACCAGAGCTTTCTAAAGACAAATGAGAGAGCTTTGCTTTTTGAGCTAGGTTGTTCTTGACTGGACATCAGGTGCCAAATAAGACACTATCACTCATCCTCTGTCAGAGAGAAAAGGCAATGATAAGCTCATGAGTTGGGATACCAATTACTGTCACAGGCAAAACAAACTTTATTTGGGAAAATTAATTTAATTTATTGCAAATTTTTTGCAGAGTAGAATAGTGAAAATAAGAACTAAACTAAAAATTCCTTCCCCCAACCCCTCCCTTCTTCCTGAGCTCAACTCCATTCTTAACTCTTCTGCCTCCTCTCTCTGAGCAGCACAGGGGGATGAGGAATAGGGGTTGTGGTCAGTTCGTGACACTTTGTCTCTCCTCCTCCTTCCTCCTCATGCTTTTCCCTTGCTCCAGCATTAGGTCTCTCCCATGTGATACAGTCTTTCATGAACTGCTTCGTTAGTCCTTCAAGAACTACTCTAGCGTGGATCCCTTCCACATGGTGTCACAGTCAGGCAACCACTTTCAGGATCTGATGTACAATCCTCCATGGGCTACAGTTGGGTCTCTGCTCCAGTGTGGACCTCCACGTGCTGTAGGGGGACAGCCTGCCTCACCATGGGCTGCACCATGGGCTGCAAGGGAATGTCTAGGTGTCTGGAGCACCTCCTCCCCCTCCTTCTTCTCTGATCTTGGTGTCCGCAGAGCTGTTTCTCTCACGTAATATCACTTCTCTCCCCCAGCTGCTTTATCATGTAGTTTATCCTATTGAAAATATGTTATCACACAGACACAAGCACTGTTGCTGGTGGGTGTAGCATTGGCCAGTTACCAGTTCATCTGGGAGCCACGTGAAACTGGTTCCTTCCAACACAGAGGCAACTTCTCATGTCTTCTCGCAGAAGCCACGTCTGCAACCTGTCCTGCTAACAAAACCTTGTAATGTAAATGCAATATGCTCTGTTTACTCAAATCCCTATGTAGAAGTGAGGGTCTGTTTTTTATTAAAGATCTTTCAACACTCTGGTTAAGAAAAAAAAAAAAAAAATATGGTATGGGTCATATATTTATCCTAAAGTACACCTTCCTCTAATGTCCTTTTTAGGAACAGAAATTCAGCTTTTGACCACAAATGTATCTGCTTTTGCCAAAGTAATAGAATTCTGTTAGCACTGGTGAAGAAATTAATAAAGTGAGATGAATCTTATAATACAAGCTTGGATATTGTTTATAACGGAATACTTGCCCTCAGGGCAAATTATCTACTGATTGTCATAGGGAAACAAGCTGTATTTGAAGACAAGTGGGGCCCAACATTTTATTCTTATATAGGCTGTCTCTTCTCCTCTGTTCATACAGAGTCTATTCTTCCTCATGCCTTGGAGGCTGCAGTGTGTGGTCTGTCATATTTATTACACACCTCAACAATAAAAGTGTTTGTTATTAAAGCTAACCATAAAGCAGACATATGAAGCCTAGAGAGAGAGAGCAAGCACATTTTATGATGTTACTTTGAACTCATTCTCTGTGAATAAATCAAGTTGGAAAACCTTTTGAATACTCTTCATGCTGTCTCTAAACCAGTAACATGCAAGATGCATGAAAATGCATCTTATTTTCATTTCAGTTGTAATAGCTTCACTGTAATACTGTTAACCTTGTGTATTTCAGGGTAACTCAATTAAAAGTTCATCTACGTGCATAATTAATTTGTTTATGTTTGAATACTGGTCCTGTCACATTATATATTAATGACACAGTAAGTCAAGGAGCAGCTTAAGGACTGTCTATGGTATAAATTTCTTTCAGAGCAAAATAGTCAGTGTATTAATACTATGTGTGTATTAGGGCAACACATATAACTTTGTTTTAAATCCAGCCCTGGTAGTCTTCAAGTCTTGAGGGAAACCATGTTTGAATGGTAACTATAAGAAAAATGTCAGGACGTGCAAATGCAAGTGTTGCTGCAAACATGTCTAGTTAAAATGTCTGAACATCTAATGTGTTTTTGCTTATGTGATGCATGTCTTCTAGCTGTACACCTTAATAGAATATCTCTGAATTTTACTTGCATTAGGTCAGTTGAAGAAATAAATTTTTGTCTTTAAGTTCAAAGTGAATAAGATTCTAATCTTAATGTGTGAGTAGAGTCACCAGCAGTATAAAACATTGGGGAAAGAACACTTTTTGCCACAGCAAGGGACTTCAAATTCTCTGACCGCTAACCAGTGTCTAGGTTCAGAGAAAAACAAGGCAGAAAGGTGACCAAAACCAATGCCAGCTGTGCAGTTACATTTTCAGTGATGTGATGATGACAAAGAAATTACGCAGAATTAAATTAAATAGTATTGGTCACTTCTTGGACATAGGTGTTGCTTATGAAAGTAGTCAGGTCTGATAAGTGAGGACATCAAAGAGGTAATTAAATGAATCAAATAGAGACTTGCCTGGTCATTTACAATCATGACACCTTCAATGATATTAAAACCCACCCAAACAAAAACCTTCATAAATTCAGAAGCCAAAATACACAACCAGAAAGGGCATGAACCAAGAAATTTGATTAATGCCATTTGCCTTACCCATGGTGACAGAAGTATTACATCTACCAGGAGAGTTCACTCAGAATGGAAACTAGCTGGCAGAAGAGGAAGAGTAAGAATTAATGCTCATATTTACTGCCCTTTAGAACTATGAAGAGCGCTGCTTCTGCTTTTATCATCTCTTGTGGGCTTAAGAATGCCTCTCAAGCCTGTGTCAGAAGATCCTAAGTTTTGCCTTAGAGTTTCCGAACGATATTGAAGATACAATTTTCAGTAATAAACTATTAACACTACTAGGAATATTTGTCTTATTTAAAGCTGAATTTTTAAAAATCCCTTTCCAACTTTTTATTCTTTTTCCAGTAATGTAAACTCAGTAAAAAAAACCTTTCTCTTTCTTTCTCAACTTTTCCTCTGCATTTAGGCACCGACACTCTTGGATCCTGTCAACTTCTTTAATGTCTTTTCTCATAGATTACTCTATTAGCTTATTAAGCTGTGCAGTCAGTCTTTTACAGCTCTCAGAATCATTTTAGAACTAATTTAAATACTTGCTGATGATTTGTTGAAAAGTGGATATCATAAGAATACATTGTATTCCACCAGAAGACTTACTGACACTGTGGAGCAAGATTTCACTTTTGTAGGATTTTTCTTTTGTAGGAAAATTTCAACAAGCATTGCATTAAGATTACATAATGAGGCAATTATCTAGCATAACCACCAAATACTTCTTTGATTCACTCCTTTACAAAGCTAAAATCCAATCATGTAAATAGAGACTCCTTAATATGCTCCCAGATACAACATAACGGGGCACTTTCTAATAGAAATGAAGTAGCCATTTCTTCAAGAACTTCAATCGCTTTTGTAGCTGTGGTGCACCTCATTATTCATTGAACCTGCAATCTGTTATCTGAACATTTAACCATAACAATTTTGGTATCATTGTGTAGATTATTTATAGAAAAGATTTATTGAATATAGGAGAGGGCGCTTAACTAGAAGTACTTATGAATAGCTCCCTTGTAACACTTATGGCTTTAGATCCTTCAATAAGTCATTTCAAAGATATATTAATTATACCTTCCTGATTTCAAATACTGTGAGTTTAAATCAAGTGCCATTTTGTGCTAAGTCATATACCCTAGAAATCCTGAAATATTATGCACCATAATAGTAGAATTTAGCAACCAGACCTATATTCCTAAGAAAATACCGAACAAATACCTTGGATGGTACTTAAGCTTTCCATAACAGGTAGAGTAGATGGTGATTTTAGTCTCTAAATACTTTTTGGCAGAGTCCTAGTTGAATCATATAACGAAATTCCTTGGGCTTGATATCATGTGTCCTCATTTTATTGTATGGATTCCAGATGTAAATAACTCAGAGGAAAAAAAAATAAAAATAAAAGAAAGCAGCATGTTATTGTCTCAGACTGCAAACTTACAACAGAATGTTCTCATTGGTGATTTGTGGTCTGAAATTACTTTTCATTAAAGAATATATTTTCTTCTTATTCTAGTTATGACTTAATGTGTTTTGAGTAAGACAAAGGAGGAAAGAAAGGAACCAGTGCAGTAATCAACTTCATGAATGGTCTTTTTTGAATGAGTTGTTGCCTTAAAGCAGCATAACTACATAGACTGCACTTCCAGCTCACTATTTTTTGTTTCAAGGTAATGTGCATTTCTGACCCCAATTACTTTACAGAGGAAACAATATGCTGTAATATAGTTGCTTTTTCTCTTGTGAAAAAAAAGATACAGAGGTAGACAACAAGAAAAGGGACTACAAGGGTATCACTTCAGGGCAGAGAAAGGCAGCTGCTGCAAGGATGCTCCTTACTCTGGTAACTTAATGTGTGAGTATGCAATAAAGCAATAAAAACAAGTTATTACACTTTAATGAATTGTGTCAGCTGCAGTAGTCATCCATGCCTGCTCCTATCTTATCCTACATGTGAAATCAAATGTATGAGTTTAGACTACCCTCAGCATGTTTCAACAGTAGTTAAAGGAAAATGTTAACTTATGCACTATTAATTTATGAGGCCAGAAATACCTGCATCATCAATGGATTGAGAATAATTCAGTCTTTGAATTGCTTGACCTTGTTTTTCAGAAAAATAACATTTTTCAACAGTATCAAAACATGTCACTACTTCAGAATCATCTATTCTGTGGATACTTCTATACTGTATCTAGTGTGAAGACTTCAGATATGCTGTGAATAAGACAGCATTGCACATATTTTGCATCCATTGTATCTTCTATCTGCAACATAAACTAAGGCTGCCAGAAAGCCCTGTTGCCCTTAAGACAGCAAAAATTTTGAGTCCTCTTAGGAAGAACCTGAGGGCGCCTTCAAGGAATAATCTCCAAACTATTTTCTTTTTTCCCTAATTGATGTCACTGAAATGGCAAATAGAATAGCTAAAGGATGTATACAAATACAGTTGCTGATGGTTTGGTACACTGTAAATTCCCACTGCCATCCAGGAGTATCAGCAGGTTTGCCCCAGAGCTTGCCCTCGGGATGATTGAACAAGCAAACAGGGTAGATGGGAAGCTCTTTTGGCCTTGAGGCTACCCTAAGGGGTGCTCTTCATAGCAACATTGAGCCACCATCTGGGACTCTGCAGGCATTCAGTGAAGCAGCCAGTGCTTTCAGAGCTGATGCTTCAGGCTCTTGGCACACCACTTATGTCTTGCAAAACAGTCAGTTCACACTTACAAAGTACTCAAACTGTACACCAACAAGCCTGTTCAGCTATGAGCTACAATGGAGATGTGAGCAAATGAGACTGATAATCAAGTCTTGATGACTACTTTAAAGTAGAAAAAAAACCCCTACAAATATAGAGACAACAATTAAAAGACTTTGACACAAAGTATAAAGCTGAATGAGGAAGGATCCCTTTGTCCTGTACCAATACTATGTACAAGTGTTACTGTCTCTGATTTTGACTTGCACTTTTCTTCCATTCTTTAACTTTCTAACCATTAGAAAATTGTCTTCTTTTTATTCAAGACCTAAATATCACAACTAATGTCTCAATATTTTTTCCTACATATATATCTTCAAGAAGATGTGAGAGTGAAAAATTGTAATTTTGCCCCAATAGATATTACTGTTCAACAGAATCTGCTCTAGATAGTCTTATTTGCATGCAATATATGTAGAAGAAAAGTATGCAATGAATTTAATGGCTTTTTTCTTGCTGGATATACTAACTTATGGACTTATAAACACAACATAATTTGTCAAATAGTGCTGGAGAACTGGTTTATCATCTCATTAAAATCTTGGTGATATAAAGTGCAATAAACAAAAGAGAAGCCAATGTGTTACAGACTGTCATTCAACTAAAGGTTTCTAAATATTTGCAATAATTAAAAATGCCACATTGCAAGAGTTTAATTAGTTTAAATGTAGTTCTTGGTGTTCTAGATGAATTCAGCCTTGGACAGTATTCTAAATATTTAAAATTCTCCTGGAGAACTGGATGGAATCAAGTTGCTGTTGAAAAAAAAAGAAGCAGTGATAATGCTATGCAGTGGCAAGTGATGGGGGATTTAAAAAATCAGAGAAAAGTAACATCCACACATTTTAATTTAAAAATACACTTTTGGCAAATCTCAAAGCATGTTATCTTGAATAGTCTTTCAAATTAATCCATTATGAAGCACCTTAGAAGGGTTTGAGGCTAAATCGTTTTCCATATAATTGTGGGAATTAAGAATGGACTGACAGCAGCTCTGAGAAGAGACACTTGGGGTTGTTGGTTGACAATAAGTTCATCATGACCCATCATGACTCCATGACTTGATGATCCTTGTGGGTCCCTTCCAACTCAGAATATTCTGTGATTCTGTATTATTTTCTAAGAGTAAATATATTTTCATTTAATCTGAAACGTTTCAGTTAAAGTTTGTCTCAAATCAAGCAGTCAGTGAGGGAAGGTTTCAAGATTAGAATGAATTTGTAAGCTCTGTTCTTACCTCTATTTGTTTATTTTTTTTTATGGCTATTCTGTCAGCTGACTACAATTCTAGAAGTGTTTGCTGAAGGAAAAAAAAATATTTTGCAAATGTGTGCTGGTTTAAAGGTAAACCAGCAGGAGGAATGAATCTAACTCACAAACAGATTACAAGTCAGAATTACAGTTT
>JAWWEU010000040.1:26954774-26969310 GCA_035583155.1 Acropternis orthonyx | reverse complement strand
GTGTGATTAATCGTGTGGAGTCCTCTGTTCTATTAGCCCCCAGATATCTTAGTTTTCTTTTTCAAACTAAGACAGTGAGACATAAGGGAAGCTTCTGAAAGCTTCTCAAAGAAGCCATCTCTATAGCCTCCTCACTACCAAAACCTGACCCTGCAAAACCAACATGCAGTATGTTCATTTTTGAGTGAATTTAGTAAGATAAATGCAATTTCCAGCTCTATGAACATTTATCAAAACAGGCACATTTATCAAATTTGGATCTCCTAAGTAGCTGAATATCACAGCAAGTACTTTGTCTGAATCAGGTCTTGATCTGATGGTTGAGGAAAGGTCTAAAAGGGCTTTGCCCTTCCCTGAGCACCACCATCTGCTGCTTCCCTGCTGCAGCACTGTGAACTCACATGTACTCAATATAGTGTGTGGCTGCTAGCCAACTCCCTGGCAGTGTCTGCCATTGTCAGAGTAAAAGAAAAGATGTGGTACTGTGCAGGACACACTTAATCCTTTTTCTAGCTCTGTCAAACAGTGGAATGGTTCAGTTCTTTCATTCTGCTACATCCAGCCAGCCTTGCTTCTGAACATCTGGCAATGGAAACACCTAGCTACCTTTCTGTCCTTGATCTCTTTAGCTGTATAATTAGATGTCTCAGTTTAAAAGAAACCAAGATGTCTATCAAGGAAAGTGAGGAATCTTTCTGGACTAGGAAGGGGGCTTCTCCTCCAAAACCACCACAACCTCTGAAATTAAGATTTTAATCAGAAAACGTAGAGGAAAGGGATTACAGTTCTTTACTATAATTATATATATATGTATAACCAAAAAAACCACCAGAACAGAACAAGAGCAACACCGTAACTAAAACTTTCAAACAAACCAAGTCCTGTCTCTGCCCCTACAGTGCAGTTCTATTTACAGACAGAGGAAGGTGATGCCGTGCCTTGGGAGGCAGCAGCCGTGTTGACTCATGGGCTCCGGTGAGGCAAAGACAGGGAGCAGGGAGAGATCCTGGTTCCAAAGCTTACATGAGAATGGCAGCCACAGGGATGGGCTGAAACCTTTTACGTGAGCAGTGTAAGGACCCTCTCACAGTCCTTTGTCCGAAAGTGTTGGGGGTGCTGTTAGCAACATCTCTGTAGTTGGTGTTGGCTGCTCCACGAGTCTGTAGTGAATCCAGGCAGCGGTAATTGTTCTCTCAGAAGAACAGTACAGGGTGCACGGAGGCGGGGGGCAAGCCAGGAACCCCCTCCCAGTGTTTCCACCAGCCCAGCAAGCAGCGGCTGGCTCCCAAGCAGACAGAGGACCAAAGTGTAGCAAGCACCAGGAAACCTCTCCCTCCCCAGCTCCACCAATCCTCTCCCCAGCCACCACATTGGAATACAAAGGTATCAGCCATCCCTTTGTTTAGCCTTTAGGCAGTTAGCTGGCTCTGGGAGCAGGTAGAGGAGGCTGGGCTTCAACAAGCCATGTCATTTTAGCTTCCAACTCCCAAACGGCTGTGTTGGTAAGGGACAAAAAAAAATTCCATGAAAGATTTTGAAACTACAACATTAGAGCACTCACTTTTAGTAATGACCTTGTGCATTTTTTTGAATAGTTATTTTTTCATCCCGTACCATTTCCACTTTTCCAATGCCCACTTTTTATGTCTAGATGTGGAACAAATTAGTCTTCTTTTCTGGCTGTAATTTCTCCTTCAGGAAGATTATGGAAGATTGCTAATAACATTTAATAATTAAAAAAAAAAAAAAAAAACAAAAAACAAAGAAACAATAGTACTTGATTTTAAATAAGAATACAACCTCTTTCAGTAATTTAAAATGGCATTTATCCAAAGCATAATTTATTTATTTGTGTAAAGAGTAAGGTTTTGGCATTCTCGGTCTCCAGTCCAGTTCATTGTCAGCTGCATGCACTCATGTACACTTTTATTTTACTTTTTTTTCCTGAAGGATCACCAAGATTCTCATTCTGTAAACTGCACTTCTCATGTATATCTTCACTGTGTTCCAGCATCTGTACCTTTACAACCTGTGGCAGTGGTGGTGTGGAAGGCAATAGTAGCTGACACACATAGGGATAACCCTACAGTTTGTGACACTCTGTTAGGGACCCTCTAATTTGATGGCAAGTGTATCATGACTCATAGATTATTTGAACTTATTTTATTAATTTGACCTGAGAATTCTTAGCCTTTTTTTTTTTTTCTTTCCAAAAGTGGCTGATGCTATACTACTTAACTATTAAAGAAAAAATGTGATCACCTTCTCTTCTTTTAACTTTTATCTCACATTTAAGTAGGCTTCCAAAGTCCGTCAATTTGAATATTCAATCTCCCCCCCGAAAAAAGATACAAAACATAAAATAAAATAATGTTAAATTTTATGGAATTAATGGTTCTCTGAGAAATGATTCAAAGCAGTGAGTTACATTTCCAAGAAAAAATCTAAATTGCAATGAAAAAAACCCATCTCTTAACACAGGAAATTGATTTATAGTTATGGATGTTTCATTTTTTCAGCAGTTTTAATATAAAGTGAAGATTGACAAAATAGCAAGATAAATAAAGCACCCTGCAAATCCTCTCAAGCATTTTCTATTCTAAAGTGTAGCAATTTCCTCAGAACTGTCCTTGAACAACAGGAATGAGTTATGCAGCATGTCAAAGGGAATAAAAGACTTTGTTCTAATGTCATCCAATATAAACCTGGGTCCATATGTTTTCATTTGAACACACTGTGAATTAACTTTTGGACACAGCAGTAAGCATGTATAACAACCATCACTCACAGTTCCTATGCAATTGTAAAATATCGTAAATTGTATATGTAAATATTAGTAGATTTTATATGCAAATTGTATTTACTCTTGGAAGGAAACTGTCATGATATTTTACTGTACACTATATGGCATGTATTCTAGGTTTAATACCTTATGCTAGTCTACACCATGGCAGCAACACTTTAGGAGATGTTTCTGACTAATGTGACCTTGAGCTAAGATCAGAGGAAAATTAGAACAAGCATAGACACTATACATCTGTTTTATCAATTTACTGGACAGAAGGAAAACGGATATTTAAAATTTGAGTACTTCTGAGATCAAAGAATGCCTTAATAAATTGCCTAAATCATTGCATCTTATTTTTCTTACAAGTTTTCTTCCCAAGTTTAGTCCAATCCTCTTTTAGAATTCCTAAAACAGCCCTGTGTCCATTAGCTCTTTCCCCTACTGTTGCATAAAATCATGGTAAAAACTTTCAAGGTAGTATTAATCAGGGTAAAGTAGAGAGTAGTTCTTTACTGAAAAGCTTTTCAGCTTCACAAAGTATATAGATAAGCGCTGCAGTATAGGGGTCTTACAAATTTTGTAACACTACTTAATTACCATAACTAGAGGTTACATCCAGTCCAAGAACCATCCACCCCCAGAACCTCTCTTAGGTCTGCCCCTTGGCACGCCTCCCCTGGAATTGAGTTGGAGGTCTCAAATCCCCTTACTTCTTCATCATCTTCATATCACATCCCTTTTTTTGGAGCTTCTCCAAGGTCTCTGAGCCTTCTATTGCTTTGACTAAAATGGTATCTTATGTCCTTCTAGTACATGTGTCCTGAGCATGATGTTCTAGCTGCTATCTCACCCTTGAGATAGAAATTCAGCAATGTAGCACAGAGGTAGAAACTGTCAGCTGCTACCTCAAATGTGAGAAGCTATACATATATATAAAAATCTACAAATATATAAAATCCTAAGGCATCACTTCCAATGGTTGACAGATTTCATGATTTATTACTGCTATTTTTTTTACCACAGATTGCTGTGCAATGACAAGCATCAGTCTAGAGTGCAATGTGAAGGTTTGTATTTTTATTTTTTTTTTAGAAACAAAGCTGGTAAAGAAAATTAAGGTTGCTTTTTGTCAGCAAAATATGTTTATAGTTTCAACTTTTTACTGTCATCTGAACCTTAGATTGATAAATTATTCTTCCTGTGTGTCTTTCTCCACATAAAAGAAGATTGTAAAATCTTGAATCTGGTGGGGCTGGCTTTCCAATAGCAATTTAGCTAAGAACAACAAAAAAACCCATTTAATACTCCCCCAAAAACTATGAACAGGCTCAAGTTCAGTGTTCATTTAAGCTACATTGTAATTTCTTTTTATCTGCTGTTAAGGCTGAAAATATAAATATTGCCTGTCTCTTACAAGAAAGAATATGGATAATCTAATTTTCTAACATATCCTAGAATTGTAGTCCATACTTCATTTCTATGGTGACATTTATGATGCTATTTTTCATCTCACTGCAGTGCATATCATGTTAAAAAGAAAAGGAGGGAAAAATCAGCCCAAACAAAGAAATCACCCATTAAAACACAGGACCGAAGCACTTATTGCCTTAATTGAATTATATATACAAGTAAGTTAAAAATACTTGAACGCAATTCTTCAACAGGACCTGGAGCACTGAACAAACAAGTCACAAGTAAAGTAAATTTAACATTATTTTAGAATTTACAGCATTTTTGAAAGATTCACTTATTAACTGCTGGAGCCTCCCTCCATGGACCATTGTTCATGGCCCAAAACCCCTCTTTCAGCCCAGCCTGGGGCCATTAGTGCCTGGTTGGGGGTGCACAGGGCAGGTCCTTTTCCACTCCCCCGCCAGACCTAGCCAAGGATGACCTTCTTTGCCTACCCAATGGGCAGCTCCTGCCTCCAGAATTCACTGATTATTTCAAGATAATCTTTAGAGATTGAAGGTACTGAAATCTTATTAAAATTTAAATTTCACACACCAGAAATATTCATCATGTGTATTTCTACTTGATATATCAAATACAATTAAAATGGGACTTCTAACAGAAGCACAATTGTAGGAGTTATATCATGAGTCAGTAATGAGATGAAAAACAGTGTGGAGCCCTCTTGTTAAAAGATTTGACCTTCTGATTGTGCAAGCATTTTCTCATAAGGGCTAATTTTAACAGTACCAAGGCTACGTAGGCAAGAAGGTCTTGTAAGGTTTCCAGAATAAAATTTCCTAAGGGTAGACTGATAGAATGGTTTAGGTTGGAAAAGACCCTAAATATCATCAAGTCCAACCACCAATCCATAACTGCCAAGTTTACCACTACTCCCCACGTGCCACATCCGCAAGTATTTTTAATACTTTGGGGATGGTGACTCTGTGTACTCTGTGCCAATGCCTAATAACCCTTTCAGTGAAGAAATTTTTCTTAATACCCAAGCTAAACCTCCTCTGGTAAAACCGGAGGTTGTTTCCTCTTGTACAATCTACTTGGGAGAAAAGATCTAGCCCCACGTTGCTACAACCTCCTTTCAGGTAGTTATACAGAGTAATAAGGTGTCCCCTGAAACTCCTTTTCTCCAGTCTAAACAACCCCAGCTTTCTCAGCCACTCCTGCACTTGTGCTCCAGACCCTTCACCAGTTTTGTTGCCCTTCTCTGGACACAATCCAGCACCTCAATGTAGTCCACTACAGTCCTCCTGTAGTGAGGATCCAAAACTGAACACAGGATTTGAGGTGCAGCCTCACCAGTGCCAAGTACAGAGGGACAATCACTGCCCTAGTCCTGCTGGCCACACTATTTTTGATACAGGTCATGATAACATTGGCCTTCTTGGCCACCTGGGCACATGCTGGCTCACATTTAGCTGACTGTCAACCAGATCTTCTTCTGCCACACAGCTTTTCAGCCACTCTTTCCCAAGTCTGTAGCACTTCGTGAGATTGTTGTGACACATGTGTAGGACTTGGCACTTTACTGTGTTTGACCTCACACCACCAGCCTCAGTCCATGGATTCATGCTGTACAGATCCCTCTGTGGTCTTCTTGCTCTCCAGCAGACTGACATTCTCACCCAACTTGGTGTTTTCTGCAAACCTACCAAGGGTGCACTTGGTAACCTTGTCTAGATCATTGTCAAAGATATTAAACAGAACTGGCCCTTGGTATGACATACATAACATGGCAAAACAAGTAATGTGTTCCTTATGGTGAGTGGATCAGCCAGGTTTTTATATGCTGCTTACTGACACTACACTCTAGTTTTTTTCTGAAGCTATTTAACCTACAGCAGTGTGCTGCAGGTACTGCTATCCTCAGGGTTCATGGGGGACTGAATGAGGGAGACCATTCTGAGGAGTGAGGTAGAAGATGCAAGCAAAAGAGAGGTTTCATTCGAACTGGTACACAGCTTAAATAGGGTTGGGGGGTCAGATTCTGGAATGGGGTGCAGCCTGGGAAGGTTTTGGGGAAGGGTCTGGGTAGGTCCCGGCCAAACAAGGTATAAACTCCCAAAACTGAGGGGACAGGGGCAGGAGAATGCCTTATAGAGGGTTGTTACCCTGCCACCAGCACGAGGCAGTAAAGAGTGAGTTACAAGCCATGTGAGTGGAAAACTCCCGACAGGGTACATAGAAGAGCAAAGGAAAAACATATAACATTATAAAATCCTAAAACAGGACAATATTCTTAAACTAGAAACAGTCCTTTGACATAACAGTAGTCATATGCAAGCAAGGTGCAGCATCCAGGGGTGAGGCAGTCACAGATCTCTGTTGCTGAGGTTGTTCTTCCACTGTTGGTGTAGCTGTCTCCTCCAACAAGGTACCATTCTATCAAATTAAATAAAGGAAAATCAGTAGGATAAAGACATTGTCTCTCTCATTTAGTTTTGCACTAAGCTAGATATAAGTCTTAGAATTCATTTATATTCTTTTTCATACTCTCTATCTGTTGCAAAGGTGTTCTTGGAAGCATACATCAGGAATAACCAGGAAGAAATATGCATTAGGATTATGAGATTTGAAATGAACACATGTACATGAAGTTTAACTTCTGTATCCAGGGTATTCATAAGTTCCCCCATTAGGTAAATGAGATGAGTAGGGAAGAATGCTTCTTTCTCCTAGTCTTGAGTCTGATGTACAGGAAAAAAGGAAAAAAAAATTAAAAATATCCCAACTGGTACTTTCAGTACCTCATCTCACTGTTGATGAAACCGTGCATTAGTGACTGTTTCCATCTTGACTATTAAGATACTTTTTCCAGGCTGCAAGCTTATTCTTTCTACATCCCTTCCCATAAACTTAGTAAGAGGCAAACAAGTGAACAGTCAACCAAGGCCAAGCTGATGCTGCACACCCAGTGGTTGTTTTCCTTGTTCACCTCATTACACACTAGAAAAAGCTGTTTGGACCCACTATAAAAAAAATTATGTTTTGAATAGGTGAAGACCAGAATTACAGCACAGTTTTCACAACATATTCCTCAGTGAAGGGTCAGATAATTATGAGTAAGAAAATGAATAGTCCAAACCTTACAAGGAAACAAATCAAATTTGTAACTCTGAACTGCATTCAAAACTGGGAAGCAGTCTCCAGGTTTAATTAGGGGATTAATCAAGCAAATCTCTGAGTACTTGCATGGCTGTTCAGATTCCAGATCTAAATGACATGGTCAGTCCTAGCTGATTATTATATATGGTGGCTGATCAGCCCAGTTTACTGCAGACTTTATGAGCTAAAATATTGTCCAGGAACATATCATTGACAACCTCATCACATGCAAATACCAAGAGAATAAATATCTTTATGGCCTTTTGTTTGCAGTATATAAAACCAAAAGAACTTTATAACACAGCTGAAAATTAATTGCACAATTACCTTTCTTCTGGGTAAGTTCAAAAAACAAAACAAAACAAAACAAAAAACAAACAAACAAACAAACAAAACAAAACAAAAAAAGAAAAAAACCAAACAAAACAAAACAAAAAAAAGAAGAAAAAAACAACAAAAAAAAAAAAACCAAACCAAACCAAACCAAAACACTCTCCCAGCAAAAAAAAAAAAATAAAGTAACAACAAACATTTTTTTTTCTCTCATGTTTTGTATGGTCTTTCTGCTTGACTCACAACCAAGTAGGACAAACCCAAAAGATTTAGCAAAACTTTTTTTTCCAAATTTATGTTATCCATTCTCCATTCTGAACTTCACAGCTGAGCTTTCTCAGCCAACCTTATTTTTCTTGTGACAAAATTTGTGTGAAGTCTTCAGCAAACAATACTAGTAATAAAGACATGGTTAACAGACTTCAGTTTAACCTTTTAAAAATCATAAGCTTTAAAGGCTTATATTAGCCATGGTGGTTTCTTTCATCTTGAAAGAGTCAGTATGTCCTTATAATTTAATTTTATTCACCTAAAGAGTCAGTATGTCCTTATAATTTAATTTTCTTCACCTATCAAATGAAAACAATCATAACTGAAAAATCCTATTTTACTGATATTTTGTCAGGGACCAGCAAGGGAAAGCTGCTCCTCACAGTCTTCCTCTGAGAGCATGCATGGCAGGGGCAGGCCAGGGCAGGGCAGGTGCAGGGCATGCACACAGCATGCAGAGCAGCAGAGCAACAGAGCACAGCCAGCCCAGGGATCTCCTGGCAGGCCTGGGATCATGATGGGAAGTTTAATCCACAGGCCAACTCTATCAGAAGGTACAGCTCTCGGCACATGCATAGCTGATGTATCACAGCTGATACAAAGGACTAGGACTAGGACTAGGACCAAGCCAACTCCTCAGCAGATGTAGGGAGCACATGCCTCCTACAGTTCTTTCTCACAAGCTGCATCATTTATTTTTCTACAACTTTCTTGTTCTAAATCCATCTTTGTCAAAATCTCCACCTCATCAAGTGTACTTGATCAATGTAAAAGTTCATGTATATTGAATATTTTGAGTATGATAAATCATCACATGTCCACTTATTTTCACTGGTTTCTCTATATATGCTTGTTTTGGGGGATATGCAGCTTTCTTTGGAACTATGTATATCATTGGGGTCTGTGTTATACTGAAAAAGTTGCTGAAAGACCTAGAAAGGTTACATTGCATATCTATTACTTGTTGTAACCTAACAGATTACATTTGAAATATAAACTGAATAATCTATTAATGTATTGATATTTGCATGGCCAATTTTTATGGAAAGTCGCATCACACTGTGATAGCTTTACCTCTTCCTAAAGGAATTTTATGCTTAATTTTCTTAAAATCTTGCGTGTTTACGTGTTCTCTGGAACTTTGTGTAACATTTGAAAACAACGGTGAGATTATCAAACAAAGCTGAATCTTATGGTTTAAAAACATCAAGTAATAATCTCATATCAAAGATTACTGTCAGCAACATAGAAACTTGAATTCCTGGAAAATGAAACAGATATTTACCTGGGCTAGTCTTAAGCTGTGGTCTTAACATTTGCCTTTGCTGCTGGGACCAACAGCAACAATACATCATTAAAGATTTGACATAGTTATTCCTAGGCACATCCTCCACACAACTGTGGCCAAAAGATGAAGTAGAATTTAGAGTGAGCAACAAATGGGATAGAAAATAATATAGATATTATTTTAACATGAGTCAGTGTGACATTTTTATATGTATATAAAATATTATATGACGTATATACAACATGAATTTTTCCATGATTAATGGAGAAACTGCTGGGAAGATTAACTGAATATGTTTTAAAAAAAGAGAAGAGTCACTCCTTTCATGCATCCCTGTCCCAAATGTTTGTCTCCAGCATACCTGGGTATTAGAAATAGTATTAAGTACCTGAGACATCACAGAAGGTGGTAACAAAGGAAAAGTCTCAAAATAAAAACATAAAATAATGAAAGAAAGCCAACTAAACTTCCTTAGTATTCAATCCAATATCTTATTATTGTATACAAGGTTATCATTCATAATTTTAGTCAATTTTTACTTATGAAAGTGGTGGCGTTTTTTTACTTTCCCTTGAGGTGTTCAGTTCTTGTCTTCTCATTTGTCAGAACACAGTTAGATGGAGCTCAGATCATATCCAGTGCAAACACTTTCATATTCAGGTTCTGTTTTCTGTTCCCACTCTTTGAGATTCATTTTCTAATTCCTTAGGCAAGCAAAATATCTTACTTGCCATCAGGGAGAGGGATAACAGAAACAGTTCTTCATCTTCCTGGATGACAGCAGAGAAGACTGAAGAAAAATTCTTTGTGTGGGCTTGGAACCTGATACAGACAGTATACCCCTATGCTGAGTATCCAGTTGAAGAGTGACATTAATCATGTTCAGTCTTGCCTAAACTTAGCAAAATCTCTGGAAAGTCTTTCATGGATGTCTGTAGCTAAAACAAGATTTAATCCAGTGGGAACAAGATGATGTATAGATACACTTGGGAAAAATATTTTTTTTGTTTCTTTGTCTGTTACAATTGGTCACGTGCTTTGAAATGATGTATCAGCATAAACTTTGTTATGTCTGTTGGGGGAAAGCAGAGGAGGATAAAGAATATAATCAATCCTTTTAAAATGCCATATTATGTTGGTCTGAGAATGCCTTTTACGTTGTAATGTTGTCAATTCTGAGCAGAAAATACCCTGGAATTTGCATCAGAATGATGCGATATTTTTTGGTTTATTGCACTGAAATATGGATAAATTTGCATGTCCAAGACTAAATCATGAGATTCCTTAAGGTATTCTGCACCCTTATTTCCATCAGCAACCTAGGAAGTGATAATCCCATTGGACCTTGAGTAGACCTATGCCCCACAGGTCTCATTCAGTCATTTTTCTGTTATGCTACATTCAGAAGCTACTGAATTTGTTTTCCAAGAGGCAAAATCTCAGGTACCAATTGACCAGCTGTTTTCATTAACAGAAATCACTGATTAGCAAATGATCTACTATAATGCCCTGTAAATAATCAGAATGTGAGGTTTTTTGTTTTGTTTTGGGTTTTTTGACATGTACCTTTTACTATTTTCTTATCATAAATATATATGATATGAATAGTGTAAAGGGACTAATGTATGCATATTTAATGATAATATATTTTCTATGTCTCTGTGATTCTCAGTGATAACATATTTTCTATATTTCTAAGTCTCCTTAGTTTTTACTCTATGCCATTCCATGAGTGGCAATTGCATTCCTAAGAAACTGTGTGTGTAAATATATATAACCATCTTCCAGGCCCATCGATGGGAACATCCTTTACTGTTTTGTAACATAAATTAGCAAACCTTTGCTTTCAGAGTATGTCTTAATAGTAACATAAAGAATGAAATAATACAGTTTAGTTACACAGCATCCTATTTTTATATAGAGAGCTCACCATGTGCAAGCACCTCCTATATTTGACTCTCCCAGTCTGTGATCTAATGTCCAGTAAAGTCTGTTTGTATTCCACTGAAAGAAATCACTCAGATATTTGTTTGCTTTCCTTGAATATGTGTATGTTCAAATGGTAGTATGAAAGAATGTCAAGGTAAATTACATCAAAGTAATTTAAAGTTTATTTATGTGAAAGCAACACTTAGATATGTAGATACCGCCATGAAATGCTTTAGTTTTCATAGAGATAGGAAAGATTTTATCTATCATTACAATATTTTACCTGCATCACCAGGAACACAAGTTAGATACTGTTCTGAAAAATGTTCAGTTCCTTTTTGCACCTCTCCCTAAGAGGTCATCCATTCCTAACTCAATATTAATTCTATCTTAGATAAAGTATGTTTTCTGTCCTAACATTACACTTTCAGATGTTCAAATCCACAACAGATTCTGAAATATAAAAGTATTACATGTATAGTTTGAAAACTTTGTTTCCAGAATCTTGGAAAGTCATGTGCAGTGGGATTCAGCTTAAGACTCTGACACATGAACTCTCATCTACTTACTAGTGTCTAGGGGTAAGTTAGATGACTCAAAGATTCACTCTTGGAGATCCCATAATAATCAGTGGAGAGACACTGGCTGTGTCAGTGAAGCATGGAGAAATGCTGAGTTGGTTGGGCACCAGATGTTTTCTTTAGAATGAGGCAAATCTTAGCTGAACTGTTTGGATTGTCTAAGGAAGGAATTTGGTTGCCCAAGATGTTTAAGATGACATGATGTATTCTTCCCAGTCTTCAGCTGCTATATCAGAAAACCACAATTCCTTTTAGTCCGGTTTCCTATTTTGACTTTGTGCAGGTAGCTCTAAATGACTGTATTCATGAAACCAAGTTCTATATCTCCACTGACCACAATGGAAATTTAGACACTAACTCATATGTTGACACCTATAACAGAATTAAGTTGCCTAGATATAGATAATTTACATTATTTAGTGTAGCTTCAGATGTACTATATTTATTTGCCCTTATGATAGGACAAAAGACCTAAAAAAGATCTCTGCTCTTCTATAGTGGTTGATACCCTTCTATAGTGGTTGATAGAGAACAGATATGATGCCTTGAAAATTCTCAAATGGCACTAGATAATTTTATCTAGACGAAGTATTTGTTGTCAGGTTTAGTTGACTTAAATTTGCGTCTCCCTGTATCTATATCTTATCATATCTCTAGAGCAACTTTATTACACCTGTAATGTCTGGTAAAATCCTTCAGTCATTTTGACATTGAGACAACATAAGATGATACAGACTAAAACACTACTGTTTCATTTATGAATCACACAAATCTGGATAATATAGCAGGAAGAAAGAGAGAACACTCTATCCAAATAGTTGTGACCAAGGATAAACTATAACTGAAAACATAGCTTTAAGTTTTGGATCCTTACCAAGCACAAATACAGCCAACTGAGAATATGGGCTCTGATGTAACAGGATGAGACCTTCTCCACCATTTTGTTATATCCTTAGCTGATCTTCAAGCTTCAGAGTCCTGTATGTCCACAAGCAAATATAATACCATGTATTAGCAAATGAGACATACTGAGAGTGATAGGACTGCTATGATGATTGGGTATGAAAAAATGGTTAAGGAGGTATATAACCTGGAAAACTAAAACATCTTAGGATGGAAATGGAAGAAGAAGGACATATAGATGGAAAAGAAGAGAAGCTACAATAATGTGACACTATCACCTACTCCATTCTGATACCATGGGCATGAGCTGAAATAGCAGTTACAATTTTGATCAGTTTTGTGGTATTTATCAGTTCATGTTATTCCACTCTATCACCTGTTTGCAACAAAGTACATTAAACCAGAATACCTGATATTCTATACTATTTTCTTTTGTCAAAAGAACAGTAAATCAAGTTTTCTGAAAGTCAAGGCCATAGCAGAGAGTGAGGCATATCCAAGATATATGCTACATCTTAGAGGATTTGCACATAAAACTTCATCCAGCACAAATCTCTCACAAAAAAAAAAAGTGTTGAAGTTTGTGTTTTTCTGATTTATGATTCAGAATTGTGAAGTGTAACAGAAAGCACCATGGTATCTCAGGTGTGTGTATATTTACAAGTAAGCTAGTATGTAGGTGGTTGCATAGCTTGCTTGTTTTACTGCATAAGAGCTCAGCTGGTAAACTCCCACAAGCAATAGATTTCAGTGATACCAAAAACTTCTTCAGAGGAATAAGAACTGCAGCTTCTTAGGGAGTCAACTTCAAGTTAGAGTACAAATTGAGTGCTTGGCTACTTATACTTCTGGATATTATAGTCAAATGAGAAATTGACACAGATGCAGAGCTAATGGTTGAGAAACAATATATTAGAAGACTAATTCTCCTTAGAATTCAAGCAGCACAATTTGAACCTTTTGCTGGGTAAACATAGATAAACTATTCATAAATGGCTTCAATGCAAAGGTGTGGGAAATGGACTAAGCTATGAAGGATGGAAAAACTTTCTCTAGAACTGGAATCGCCACTGCAGAAATCCTATCCAGGACCAAAAGAAGCAGAGAGGCTCCTTGCCTCTCATGTTTCACTGTAGCAAAACCCCTCCCTTGGGTTCTGTGAATCCCACCCCGGGGCAGTGACCTCATGGTTTGCTGAGACACTGCCAGGTTGCCCTGCCCCTATAACCAGCTCTGCCCCTGTCCTTACTCTATTGGTCACCCAATCCATCCCTCCCCATTCCTCCTTCAATCCCTGTATCCCATCGGGTATGGATCCTCCCCACCTCCCATTGGCTACCCGGGTCCCCTGACCACTCCCCTCCACCCAAACCCTTATCCAATCACAGCCCTGCTCCCTGGGCCCTCCCCAGGGGTTTATAAGCCCAGGTTGTTTGAATAAAGCTCTCTCTACTCCTGCTCACTTCATGGCTCTTTGTGTGTCTCTGCTGCATCAAGGGGCTACAAGCCGACTCCGGGAGTGTGGGTGGGGGCAAAGGGCATTCCCTCAAGCCTGACACAAAGGTTTTTAAAATAAGATTCATATGTTATATAAAAATTATGCCAAATATTTTTGGATATTCTGGCAATGAAGAGCTAGCCTTTGTCCCTAGAGTGCAAGTGACTGACTCATAATAAAATCAAATACTTTGTTCCAGAAAAATCTTCAGGAAATTATAGAGAAATGATGGGGGAATACAAACAATAGCCATATGCCAAATATACTCCCTGGAAGATCTCAATCCCATAAACCTCTATATGACCTGAAAGATATAGAGCCAATACTTCAAAAAAAAAAAAAAAAAAAAAACAACAAAAAAACAACAAAAA
>JAWWEU010000040.1:26921852-26954674 GCA_035583155.1 Acropternis orthonyx | reverse complement strand
AAGAGACATTTACAACTGACCATTAACATTAATTTATAGACAAGGTATTAGTGTCTTCCAAACATGAAGCCTTTTGCTAAATGCTGGAGTGTCAGATGAATGTGGAATCCATTGAAAATTGTTGTGATTAATACTTAATACAACCACTTCTATATATCTTTAGAATGCATGATTGTATCCACATGTTAAAAGTGAGTCCAAAGAAAAGCTCAAGGATTTATAAATTATTTCTGAGGAAGGTACATTCTCAAAGATACAACCTAAAATACTTTTAAAGGTCCTGATTTTCAATAAGTGATAAGAATTTTCATCTGCACTCATCTGTTCAAGTACCAGAAAACTCAGGCTGGTTCTTAGTTTTTTCACACACAGTCCAAAAAACACAAATCATCTACTTTGAGGAGATTAAGTTTTTCACAATTTTAAAATCACAGATGCTACTACACTTGTCAAAAAATGCTACAAGGAACAAAGGACTAGACAGGGTGTCCTTGGTCAGCCCTTACATGAAGTTTTATTTTAATACATGAAGTCTTATTTTAATCCCCTGCATCACTTTCTCATGACCCATTTAAAAATCTGCTAGTCCAGTATTTCATGCTCTGACAGCTGCTAGTTTGCTTCTAAGAATAGTTGATTTGCCACACATAAAGAGGGAACTATTAGTAAAAAGCACTGGGTACAGGGAATGACAAGAAAGCAACCCTCATTTGGCTGCTGATTTTCTTATCAGGTATGACAACTTCCAGTTTGTTATACCTTACAAGTTTCTTTTATTGTATCCCCTCAAAAGATCCAGCAAACTCATAGATTTATTTTTATGAATGTCTGCATGTAGATAAATTGACTATCTGAAACATTCTCATAAAACTTATCAGGGGGAAGGTTTGTTGCTATTTTTGATCGTGTCTAATATGATAATACCTGTTCAAGGAAATGAATGAAATTTTTGTGTTTAAACATTGAAAAATAAGCTAAAAAATCTGTGGTTTTTTGATAGAATGGTATGAAGGTTCTTTTATTGTGCTAAAGGAAACATACACAAAAACCCAAGCTCTGTAGAATCAGAATACAATGAAAATGTGGGGCAGGAATAACTCAGAGCATGGATCAGAAAATGAAATCCCTTAAAATAACCTGCTTGGAGTGAGAACTATGGAGAGAATTTTCTTTGATAAATTATGCAAATTAAAGTTCAATTGTGCTAAACCTGGAAAACTGGAAAATTCATATGATATTAATCTTTCAAGAAAGTACTACTTTTGTTCTCATGTCAGTGAAAATGAGAAATTCACTAAGGCAAATGAGAGTATATGCCTCTGCTGATTTTGCCACGAAAGACGAACAAAACACTTCTGTTTTTCAAGGCGAGTTGCTTTGGCAGATGGCAGCCCAGTGAGATAGGAAGGATTGCACCAGGGTAGGTCATGCTGCAGGTTCTCAGGCCTGTCATACTTGGATTTGGCTGCTGAACCATAACAGGATGCACAGACGTGGTAGAAGGAATCTATGGCCAAGACTATTCCACCATTTACCAATTTTAAAACTTTTAATATGAAAAAGTGTTGTACTCTTTCATTTTTATGATACAGACAATTAGAAATTGGGTTTGCTGTGTTACAGGTCTGAGAAATTACAGAAATAAAAATAACAAAATAAAATTTGGTTTAGCTTGTTTTTCAGAACAGTTGTACCACAGTTGATGTTGTAACAAGGGAGTGCCTAGTGCAGTACACACATAAAATATGCTTCCTTTTCTGTAGTGTTGTTATGATGTACTCATCCTATACATATTAAGGCTACAAAAGATATATTATGTTGTTATCGCATATGCTGCCTGAGTAGGTGTGAATGGAAAATCTGCCTTTTATTTTCCACAATGGCAATATAATATTGTCATAATTTTCTATTCAATTCCCTGCAAATCTTGGTATTATCTTTCTTCTTTTTGACTGACACTGTGCCATAAGCAGACATTTTCATTGTGCTAACTAAATGACACTCACTTCTTTCTCCTCAGAGGTTACAATGCATTTATTTCAGTATTTATTCTATTTATATATATCACTGGAATCTTTCTGATGAACCACATAGAATCAGACAATGACAATTCATTCAGACAAATTTCAAGCACAAACACTATCATTAGGATCCAAGGGAGTTAAGTAAATATTCAATAAAAATTGTATTATCTATATATTTAAGTTCCCTGCCAAAATATGACTTCTCTAATGCTTTTCCTTTAAAATTCACTTTTCTGTATTTATTATTTGAAAAATGCAAAGGATCATCATATTAGAATTCTAATTCAATATTCAGTCAAAGCAGTAATATAGTTTCCTTTATTTTTATTTTTTTTTAATGTTACTGTGCTGGTTTAAGGTAAACCAGCAGGAGAAATGAACCTAACTCACAAAAAGATTACAAGTCAGAATTACAGTTTAATAAAAAGATCACAATAAGTACAAGGACACAGATGAAAAAGCCTGTTTGGCCCACAAAAAACAGGTGTGTAACCCAGCCCCCTGGGGCACAAACAGGATGGGGCTCGTCAGCCCCTGTGCTGAGCACCACCTGGCCCCCCTGAGTACAGAGTAAAAGGAAAGAGGAAACATGTTCGTGAGGATGATGGTCACGGTGTGGTCGAGAGTGGCAGTCACAGTCCTGCTGAGGGTCTGGTCCTCCTCTAGATCCCATGAGTGAGCGAGTGGAGCCAGTCCCAAAACCCCCAAGTTTATATATGCTTAGGCTCAGGTGGGAGTTCCCAGTACCTGCCCCAGGGTGGGCAGTTTCACAATGGGTGAGTTACTCTGTGAGGTTGTTACAATCCGGTTTGAAATTGTAACCAGGTTCTTTTATTGGAACGCTCAGAAGGCGAGATTCAGACATGCAACTCCTTATGTTGGGTCTCAGACAGATACTGTCTTTATTGAAACAGTAATTAAAATCAGAGGAGGCAGGAGGAGGGGGAGAGATAAGGTAAGGGACAGGCTAAAGTAAAGGGAAAGAATTACCACCACCAGTGGGAAGCACTTGGGAGGAACCAATGCAGGCAGGCTGGGCAGGCGGGACGAGGAGTGGCAGGCAGGACAAGGAGAGGCACGCTGGGTAAAGAGGCGATGGCGAGGAGAGGCAGGCAGGAGGAGGAGCAGGATCAGCAGTCAGGCTCAAACCCTGGGTGACCCTGAGATGGAATAGCCGGCCGGCAGGCACCCCTGGGCACGGTCTTATATACCCTCCTCTGGGTAAGCAGTGGCCAGCTCGGCTACAGGCAGACTCCTCCAGGGTGCCGACTGGCCGGCAGCCAGTCTCCAGGCAGGGAGAGATGTAACCATTCTCCCGTGCTCTTGCTGTCTGTCACGCCCTGAGGGCTCCCCAAGAGCAGCCACAGGAATACCTCTGGGGTTGACAAAGACGAGAGCCCAGGTCGGTGTCCGCCATTTTGTCTGGTGCTAATTGGCTTCAAAGTAACTTTTCCTACATTGATCCATTACCACTGCTCTCACTTTTTCCAGAGAAAGTAATTACTGCCCTGGTCAATGTAAAAACATAATGGCGAGTAAGAGAACCATGTCTTATAGAGGTGAATCATCGCATATTTTTGGAAAACCTGATGGCCCGTTAGCAGACACGACCCCTCAGGCTGGGTGTGTTATCACACCTGAGTCATTGGTGTGAAGACAGGAAACCTTTCGTATCTCACAGAAGTTCCCAAACACGCAGCCTGTAGCCCAAGGGGTCAGGTGTGCCCTGGGCAGCTGCTGCAAATGATCCATTGTTAGCAGTTCATGAGAAATTACATAGAGGGTATAGAATACACAGTCTTAGCCACACCCACACAGTGACAAACTGGTCCTGATCTCTATAACCAGGACAGTTACTTAGTTTTGGTGATATTTTTTCCTGCCTGAATCTTTCACATATTTGTCCGCTTATGTATGTAAGAGTTGTTCTGTTTTGATGACAACTTCATTTATTAAGTTCTGTGGAGTCCAGCTGACCAATCTCCTACAGTCCTGAGTAGGAATATCACAATCATAATTGTGCATTTAAAAGCAAATTTATTCCTATACCTCAGTGTTTTCTTTTTACTCTTTTTGTATAGTACGTAATTTATGTCCCTTTCTATTACCACAGGGTGGGGTTTGTTTTTTTTTTATTCTGAAAACCACTTCTTGGGTGTGTTGCACTACACCTCTTGCAGTTGGAAGAGGTCACAGTGCATAAGAACAGTGAAGAAATAATTGAGCATTAATCAAAATTATTATTAATCCAGTAAACTGATGATAGTATTTGTAGGTCAAATTATACATTTATTACAGCTAATCTGCACTAACAATATGGATATTTATCCTGACTTATTTTATTCTCACTCCTCTGGTGTGTTGATAAAACCAGTATAAAAAGATAAAAAGAGTATGATGGTACTAGTAGCTTTGGATGCTGCCTGTCTTTTGGGTCTACATGCAAATATTTTTACATGCTTGGCAAAACCATCAGGTTACTCATTTGTTCTTCACATGTCTGCAATTTTATTATGTAATTATTTATTATGTGTTGAATATTTTTTCGTTCTTTTTCATCCCCTGAAACTGATTTTACTGTCTGCTAAGTGACAGGTAGTTGACCATTTGTGATTAGTGTCTATAGCTGAGGGCCTGGGTGTGAACTTTGAAAGCCCCTGTGCTTACCCATGGCTATACTCATTTATGCTACAATCCTTTATTAGTGCCATAGCTCATCTGCATGCCATAGCTACAGAAGGTTTTAGTTATGTTCTGGTTTTGTCTGGGATAATTTTCTTCACAGTAGCCAGTATGGGGCTGTGTTTTGGATTTGTACCAGAAACAATGTTGGTAACATAGGGATGTTTTAGCTATTGCTCAGCAGGGCTTACACTCCACCCCATCAGTGAGGAGGCTGCGGGTGCACAAGGAGTTGGGAGGGGACAGGAGCTTGGAGCCAGGACAGCTGACCCCAGCTGACCACAGGGATATCCCAGACCATATGACATCATGCTCAGCATATAAAGTGGAGGAAGAAGAAGGAAGGGGGAAGGTCATTTAGAGTGATGGTGTTTGTCTAAGTCACCATTACATGTGATAGAGCCTTGTTTTCCTAGGGATGGCTGAACCCCTTCCTGGCCATGGAAAGTGGTGAACAAATCCCTTCTTTTGCTTTGCTTGTGCACAGCTTTTCCTTTACTGTTAAGCTGCCTTTATCTCAACCACAAGTTTTCTCTCTGCTCTCCATCCAAGGGGACTGCCTGACCAGTGAGCTGCTGCAGGGGGCTGAGTTGCTGACTGGGGTTAGACTGTGGTAATCTGTAGTAATCAACACACCATTTAAAGTATGGAAAGATTCTTGTCATAAATGGAATGTGGATGCCCATCACCGCTATAGTAATCCATTATTTCCATAAATATATCAACACTATGGTAACAATAGGCATCACTCCACACCACTGGGCAAAGGTGATCTTCAACTAAACTAAATATCTAATGGCCATCTAATCATCTCCAAGTGGATCAAGAAGTGCAGAAAAAGTCTGATAGGCTTTTGCAATTCCTATGAAGACTGCAGCCTGGCATTTGCAAGGCCATATTTAGGGGACTATGAGGCTACAAATGCTTCTAGAGCTTTGTGAGGTTGTTATCAACATCAAAGTTCCTTTTTCTTTGGAGGTAGGATGTGTTATGGGAATATGTTATGATATTTAATTCAAATAGTAATCTTCTGATTATATTGATTTTGATTTCAAGATATTATAAAATAATTTTCTCATATCTTTCTTCCAGTTTTTAAAACCTTCACGCATAATTGGCCACAGTACCTGAGCAGCTAATGGAGTTCCCTATATAACTCACCTTTAATTTTTGTTTCTGCTTGGATTTAATAGTAAACCCATTACCTGTTCTAAGGCTCTTAAACATTATGCTGATCACTGCCAATTTTAGTCCTAGGGACATATTTGCATAGCAGGTAGAGAAATGCCTTGGCTTATTTTGTATACTATGGCCAAAAGCAAATTCAAGCTGACTCCTTAGGCTGTAAAAGCAATGGAGAGGTCTTATGTCTTCCTTGGACATGATTACAGTGTTGAAAAGCTTAAAGACCTCTCACACAGAAGAGAAAATTGAAATATGCCCAGGAGATGCATGGAATTAGAATAACCATAGTAAAATTTGTAAGGAGGAAAGGCATTGAGAAAGAAAATAGTATCTGCAGTTTAGAAAAAAAATAAAATTAAATAAGTTCCTGAAGAAATGTAAAAGTAAAAATAGCATAGTATATTTCAGTTATACAAAAGATTTTAAAACAAAAAGAAAACCAGAAAATTTTACCAGAAGCCTGTCCTTCTGTATGGGGTTTGTATGGAGAGGTTGTGGTAGCAGCTGGGCTACAGGGGTGGCTCCTGTGAGAAGCTGCTAGAAGCTTTCCCTAGGTCCAACAGAGCCAATGTCAGCTGGCTCCAAGACAGACTCACCACTGACCAAGAACAAGCCCATCAGTGATGGCGGTAGTACCTCTGGGATAACAGATTTAAGAATGGGAAAAGTTGCTTCACAACAGCAACTGCAGCCAGAGAGAGGAGTGAGAAAATGTGACAGAAACAGGTCTGCGGAAACCCAGGTCAGTCAAGAAGGGCAGGGAGGGGGGAGGTGCTGCAGGCACCAGATCTGAAAGTTCCTCTGCAGGCCTTGCCAACTACTTGTGGGAGAACATGGATGTCTGAAGGAGGTGGTGATCTCATGGGAAACCCATGCTAGAGTAGGCGCCTGGCAGGACCCATAGAGAGACAAGCCCAAGCTGAAGCAGGTTTTCTGGCAGGACTTGTGATCCTGCATGGTAACCATGCTACAGCAGTTTGTGAGGAACTTCAGCCCATGGGAAGAATTCACACTGAGAAATTTGTGGAGGACTGTTTCCCATAGGGGGGACCCCACACTGGAGCTTGACATATGAGAGAGAAATGCAGAAGATTTGCTTTCTACAAGACTCATTTGTCTTCCAACGTACACACTTTAGTTGTTTGTTCTACTCAAACAATAGCGTTTCATTTTAAGGGCATAGAAAAACCTCTTATGTACACTTTGAAAATGGACTTTCTGTTCTGCATTTGGGAAAGTTGCACAGTATTTCCAAACAGTGGAGGTTGCATTGAAATTAAGACTTCATAGCTGATTGGTAAACTTCTATTACAAGACTTCATTTACTAGTGTTTTATCATTTTTAAGGTTTTATATATGTCTGGTGCTATGAGTTTGTTTTTTTTTCTAATTTTGATTGTGCCATTACTCAAAACAGAAGAAATAAAGGAAAAAAATTGTGTTGGGAGGGGGGTTTTTGTGAAAGCATCTCTACTGCGAGTGTGAGACAGAAGAATGTAAAAGTTTCTAACAGAGACAGCATACAACACATAAAAACCTCTGCCGTAAAAAGTGCCTCAGTTTAAATCTGGTTTCGGAGAAAAATGAGAGCTTTTTGTTTTCTGTTTTTCTGGATACAAAAAAAGTAACACAGTCTTGAAATTAATAGCAAATTATTTTTGCACTCATACTTGAAAGACATGCTGATATTGTGAATATAGTATTATTAACATTCATTATGAAATTACCATGACAATTAAAGTCGGCTGTGAAACACCAGTCCAGGAGTAACTCTCCCATTTTAAAATAATATCATTAGTCCTTGTCATGCAGATAAATGTAATTAATGTAAATTTAATTTGCATATTCCCTGTATATTTTTCTTTTTTTTAATCTTGTACTCACCACAAGTAATTTTTTCAGAAAGGTGACCTTAATAAGTGATTAACATTTTTCTTAAACTCAACCTAACAATTGTTAGTTTGTTAGTAGTAGTGTTACTGTAAACAAACAAAAACTCAGTTCTAAAACAAGATGCTTAGAAAGCAAAAAACCTAAATATGGTAAAAATGCATTATTTCATTTAGAAGTGTTGAGATAATAACAAAAACATTAAAATCTACACATACAAACACAGCCACAGAGTTCACACCAACTGTGAATCTCCTTAAATGATTCTTCTTGACCAACAATTCCTACCATGCTGTCTTAGATATTTTTTCTAATCAGCCAGAAAACTCTGAGTCTAGGATTAATTATTTGTAATAGACACATGGGCCAATTTATGTTCCTTCTTCTGTATTAATTATTCACAACGACGTTTCTCAAATATAGTAATTATTCAAAGATTGTTTCTGCAGAGAGTGGTGAATAGCACATTCACAAAATAAGTATTGTGAGTGTATTTCAAAGATGAAATTACAATTCTGTTCTAATTTCCATGGGTACAAATTCACAGAAAAAAATCTTCTTACATCAGTGAGTAGAAGACCAAAGCAACTGAGGTAATTGTGACATGCTAGGAATTCTCTGAAACACAAAGAATTTCAAGGGCCTGAGAAGCCCAGAATTGAAAGTATAAATATTTAATTTGTTGAATTAATTATTCATTTTATTTGAATAGTCTGTCATTGCCATAGAAAATTATTGTCATTGGCACATCTTCTTTCCAACAACTCATTTGCTAGAATATTCACAAAAAGGCCAACATAAAACAGTCAGTACAACTGAAAGAAATCATTTAAAAGTGAGTATTCACAGGAAATTATTTGCCCAGCTGGCAGAAATAACTGTGGTAACTACAATAATTAGGGATATCTGAACTACCTCATTTTAGCCAAGACCTAAAAGCTTGCCTGTGCAAAAAGGAACCATGAGGCTTGGGGTATTTTAAATGAACTTTTGGCATTTCTTCAGTCACAGTTCCGTGTGATGTGTCTTCACTGTTAAACTATAAGAAAAAGTCACTTCACTGTCTGGATTCTGCTCTGAGATACAAGAACGTTGAATTAATCAAAGTTGTAGGATACAGCAGCAAGTAGGACCTAATGTTGACATCACTACCAGGTACTGAATTTCTATGAGAAATGATCTCTTATTAATAAGACTGAGAGCTTCAAAACCCAATGCTGTGGTCGCAAACATATACTGCAGTCATAATTCTTTAAATTTGTGATGTGATAAATAATGACAACAATTCACTAATGAAAAACTAAGTTAAACAGCAAGCTTCATCACAATCATAGCATAAGTCAGATGTTATTTTTGACTTTCCAAAGTGTGACAAAAATTTTCTTTTGTGGTTGTTTTCTTTCTTAAAATAGCTAAGATTTTTCTTTTGATCTTTTGTGCTGTGGGTTTGAATTTAACATTCTAAGGTTATTTTATCATCCTATAACATTCCTCCCCAGTTGCAACTATTCTAAGGTTGTTTTAACTTGTTCAGGCAGAATTAAATAATAAGACATAATTATTAAATATTAACATATACTTTGCAACAGCCTTAGACAATTTCTTAATGGAATTAATTGGAATGTTAACAAAAAATTATAACTAAGTAAAAGTTTTTGAATGGGCTGGCTCAAATTACTTTAATGGAAAATTAATATGCAACTGCTTCCATGTTTTAGAATAAGACTTGAGAATCATGTTATTCCATTTAGCACATTAAATTAAGAAATGTAAAGTTTTATTTTCTCATGTTCCTATCTTTCAAAATGTCATCCTATAATTTTGTCAACAATTTAACATTTTACAGGACCCATCTACATGAAAAATGGTTCTTATCAGATAGTATTACTGGTAGTCCATGCTTTAAAAAGCAGCAGCTAAAATTTATGGAATAACATTCTCCCACAAGTCCTCCTGTTTTAGTGTAACAGATGTCACTAAATTACCTCCAATTCAGGCAGGTAAAAAATTGCCCATTGAATTTCCCAGTACCTTGACACTTCTGCTACCACTTGCAGTGTTTCCCATGTTCTCCGAGTTTTCAAATCAGGACTTGATATCTTCTAGAAAATACTCTCTAAACTAATGAGACTCCAAAGGCAAAAATTCTGGCATTAGGGCATGTGACCTGTGTTATCCTATTAGTGCATAGTCCAGAAAACAGAATGAGTTTTCTTTAGTCATAAACCAGGTAAGTAAAATACTTAATTCTGAACTTGAAATATGATAATCTGAAATTCTTTGAAGAGGTCAAAGTATTCCATTTTCAGCCCACAAATAGTGTTTCATGTTTATAACAAAACCCATTGTTTGCTAAAAGTAGCTGGCACATCTACCAAGGTCTCTGTATACACATTTTCTTCTGCCTGCTTGAATGCAGTCCTGTTCCTCATGTTTCAGGCATAGTCCATAGATGAAATGTTTCATAGTCAATTTTGCAATAAAGTCTGTAATAAGAATTAGTTCTGCAATATGCTGATATCTCTCTCTTGGAAATAAAAAGGAAAATCCATGTTCATGGTTGACACCAGTTATGCTATGTATTTCCAGTCAAAAGTCTAACAGTGAGAAACAGGTCAGATAGTGCAAAGAAGAGGGTGATCTAACTCTCCTCTCACTTTTGCTTTTGTGCAGAATTCTTTTTCACTGACATGGATACCAAATAAAGGAAAGAAGTCAGTTTGAAAAGATCAAGTAGTTCAGATCAGTAAGACTTTATCAGTTCTTTGCCTTGTTATTATTTTTCTTTTGGGATCTTATCTACAGAGGAACCATGTCATGCAGATGTCATTAGATAATTGAATGTTATTTCCAGTATTTATGTGATGACATCACTCAATGTCATACATAAAGTCTTCTAGAGGCATTTGAGAAATACAGTTTCTGGTAAATGTATAGTCAGAAAAATAGAGATGAACTCTCAATGCAGATGAGTGCTAGAGAGTTGTAAGCTACTATATACTCACTGTCTTCATGCTCTGGCTTCTGTTAAGCTACATATTATGGAAATGAAGTTTCCCTTGAAATTGGAAGTGCAGTGACATGCTGTTAACCAAAATAAATTAGGTATAAGAAGCTCTGTGTGATGTTTCTCATGCGGTGGAAGGAAATAACCCAGACAATTTCTAACTATGAGTACTGTGACATTTGCAGTTTCTTGGTGTGATTCCACACTGTGGAGTAGGGCTTTAAAGTTCTAATTCTATATTATTCTATTATTACGGTCTTGTTTTTGTTCTCTTCAGCCCTGTAATTAAATGGCCCACTGACCAGCTCATACCTTAAACACAGAACGTGTGACAGAGCTTCACTAGCAGCCAAGGAAGAAGAGTCCTAAAATAAGCTGTTAGTAACATATCAGGTACTCTACTGTACTCGCTTTAAAATTCACAAAAGAATTTAATCATTTTAACCCGTAGTAGTATTAGTCTTCTGTCCCTGTGAAATATGTTTGAGCATTTACTAGCCATCCTTACTGTTTATTATAAGACTATCTTTTTTTTTGTTTTTATTTAGGAATTGTAGCTGACAACTATATTTTCACTGTATAGGTTTTCATGATATTCACAATTAAAAGACAAATTTCTAATCTTATTTAGTAAACCCCTTATTGCTTTGAATAGACACTACCTTTACAGAGAACACACAGTGTCAGAGTTTATGTGGAAAACGGTAAAAAATCTATGTTCAACTTCTTCAGCATCATTAATGATTAATAGTTGCAAACAATATAAATTTTCATTATGTTTAAGTACACAAGCACACAGCATTTCAGAAAATGATTCTTCATTCTTTTAAAAGAAGTTCTTATCATTCTCACATTACACTGTACAAGTTGCATTAAGGAGTGTCATTGCAAAGTTATTCCTTCTGCAATGCTCATGTGTCTCAGGTACAGATACAGCTATATGTTCACTGATGAAAGACTGAACTAATCCCAGTTTGACATTCTTATGTAATTCTGGTCTCATAAAAATGGTTTGGGAGAGAAAAGCAAACAAAGTAATATTCTCCAAAATTATTGCACATTAAACAATACAGAACTTAAAAACCATTATGTTCTCAGAACAACAGCAATGATTCAATATTACAGACTTTCAGTGAAGTAATACATGTTTTTACTAACTTGAATCAGTTCATAAATTCCTGACAGTTGAAGCCAAAGTGTCAGAATAATGACAAATCCAGTTCTTGCACAATTGATATTCTAGTTTTGTAGCTTCATATGAAGAGAACAAATTTTTGTGTACTTATTAATCCAACTTCTCTTGGCTGTAGGCTATGGCTTTTAAAATTGAAGTGTTGTCCTATTAGCTTTTCAAATGTTCATTTGATGTTCGGAAGATTAATTTGGCGGTTGGGATACCATAATCAAACATTACTCTCTCCCAGGTTTCCCCTTGGCGTTACCTGTCTCTGTCTCATTCATGTCTTGCTGTTGTACATTTTGGTCCTTTTAAAGGACCTTGCCCCTGCTGTGTGAAAAGCCAGGCTAAAGTAAGAGAAAAACCACCACCATGTTGTGCAAATACCATTTTATCTGCTAATCACTATCACTTCTTAGGCTCTGACAAAATAGATAGCCCCAGATAATGATTTACATTGCACTAGAGCTATCACATGTAGGCTGTCAGATTCCTGTAACATTTTAGGATGGCTTGTCTGGTTCCTTAGGCAAGTCAGGCATTTTCCCTTAGGCACATATTTACACCAGAAATTACAAAAGGAACATTAATAGTGCTACAGTACATAAGACCCCAAATGATTCCACTCATACAGGATGCACTGATTTATTGCCCAACCAAAAACAACCCACAGTAACAAAACTATATCCATTAAAAATGGAATAAATAAATTTTTGTTCATAACTTCATCAACCAGTTTTCCTGCTGCATGGCAGGTGGGTTCTGTAGCTTTAAAAACTGCCTAGTTCCCATTTTGCCTGTCCTCTTCCTCTGTTTTATGTAATCATTTTAGGCTACCATTGACATGAAATTGACTGTGTTTAAATGTCCTCTTGTACAGCAGTCTGAATAAACCTAGTAGCAGTTTACTTTTTAATTTAACTAACTTCTTACCCATGGGATTTTGCATCTGCCATGCCTTTGACTCATTTTTCATAGTATCAGTTGCCTTTGCCTTACACTGTCTCACACCAATTGGCATTCAGTGTAACATCCATGGTGATCAAACATCTGATCTTGATCTGTGCAATACATCTCTTTGTACTGCAACTGCGGAGTAAGAACAAAAGAGGGAAAGAAGGTACAGTACACCCTAGTCATTTAAGAAAAAATACATGTATAAATTACTTTATCTCAAATCTCAAACTCAAATTTCAGATGTTAGCAGATAGGAGTTTGAAGCTGAGGGTTCTTTACCAAAAATTCTGGGATTCTTTCATCACTGGTTATAGGGAAATTAACAGTATTTGTTCTGTCCTTTCCTTGGAACAATGTGTGCTGATGTAGATACAGAAAAACTATTTTTCTCATACATATTATGTATGCAGTGATTTCTCACTCCTGATGGTTCATTTTATGGAAATTTTAGTGGATTCAAAAGCAAAAATATTTCCCAAGAATTTCAGAAATTATGTAGTAGGGCATTGAATAAAAAACTAGAGGGAGTTGAGTCTACAATATGTATATTAAGATATAATTTAGCACTTTCCTTGTTATTCATTTTCTACTATATCTGTTATGTTACAACCATATCACAGCCCCTGGCTGTGGCCATGTTCCTGAATTCTCAACATTTGCTTGTATTTTCAGGCAGATATTTTTGGGTGGTTAATTTGGGTGTCAAAAATCAGACAGCTGTCTTTCAGATACTATTCTGATGAGATTAACTGTTTTTTATCCAGAGGTATGAGGTATTTTAATTCAAGGCTGTTGCTCAATCTTGATAATCATGTTGTCAGTCCTTTAAGCAATTTATTACAATATGGTATGCAATTGTTTTATTATACATGAAAGCATGTAACAGGCAGGCTCCCATTAGTGGTCTGGAGATTGATTATATGCATGACTGTCAAAGAATAAAATAAAATACATGTCACTAGGAAAAAGAACGAAAAGAAAAAGTTAGAAAAAAATTATATATAACATTAGTATTTTTTTCTTTTTTTTGTATGTTTTCTCAGAATTTCAACATCTTCAGCTAATAAAATTCACAAGGATTTGTTAATTCACATCTGAGTAGGTAATTCCACAAGGTTATTATGAAATTAATAAATTAACATGTGATTAAATAAACCATGAATAATAGAATATTGCAAAAAAATCTATTAGTACTGAGTAAGATTTCTTTCTTTCATTTATGAGAGAAGAAAGAGACAAAAAAGAAGGAAAAGGTTTTCAGGACAGACATTTTGGTCTGAACATGCTAAATTCAAGAATTTGTCTTTTTCAGCAAAAATGTGAGCAAAGAAAACTTTGAGTTCAATCACTTGTCCAAATGCACATTCAACTGCATTTCAAATGCAATGTCATCTTCCTCAACTTTTTTTGTCCGTGGTATTTATGAACAATCAGGACACTTTTCTAGCCAACTTTCTGGAAAAGCATTTTGTATAAGTGCCTGTTTATGAGGTTTTTTGGGTTTGGTTTTTTTTTAAGAGGAGATGCATATTGTCATTGCTACAGTCAAAAAGTTAGCCACTTCAGTACTAACCTCTTTACTTTCTAAAGTTGTGTTCAAGTGTTTTTTCGATTGGGGGGATGAGGGGTTAGTTGGTGGGGGACTGCAAGTAATTTTTTATTCCAAGAAACATAAAGGATTTTTTTTATTAGGAATTCAAAGAAAATCACCATTTAACGGATTATATTAACTCCTATCACAAAGGCATATTTGTGTATGTTGGTTTGTTTTCTCTGTTGCCTTGCATTATTGCCCACATAAAGTGTGACATTCATTTATATAGAGGCAGATATCTATCCTGGATAATGGTCTCCAACACTTGTACTGCCTTTCAACAGGAGTGAACATGAAGGATGAAGCATTTGAAAGGTACACTGCTTCAGTGACCTAAGACTTCACTACATTTACCCTACATTTATCAGAAGCACCTACATACATTTTGAATAAATATTTAGTAAAATAATATAAATATGTGTATATGTATAATGTAGATAAAGACACACAATATTTACCACAGCATCCACCTACATCTGTGCCCTTTGGATGACCTCCAGAATCCTGAAAGGCTTTTAAATCTGTGAGTAGTCATAAAACTTGAGCGTAGTAGCAAATACATTAGAAAAGAATGTGAATGCATTAAAAAGGAATGCAGTTTGAAAAGACAGTATCAAAAGAGGTCAGGAATGAAAACAAGTTGAAACTACCATGAGACCAAACAAAACAATAAAACTAGTTCCACATGCACATTGGAACTAAGAAGAAGACAGCTTAGCCTTGATGGAAATGTAAACATAGTGTTTGATGGAAAAATAAACATAGTGGATGGTACCAGGAAAGCTGAAGTAGTCAATGCTGTCTCACTTCATTCTTCCAAAAAGAAATAAAAATAAAAAAAAAAAAGAAGAAGTAAAAGAAAAAAAAATTATTAATTGTGACCAGACTCCAAAGAAAATTAATTTTAACACAGAGACAGACATAGGTACAATGTGTAAAAAAATAGCTTTAAAAGTGTAGATAGATCAGATATATTCAAACCTGCAGGCTCAGATAAAATTCTCCCCAAGGTACTTAAGGAACTAGCTAATACAATCTTGTAATCATTAGTCATTCTCATAGTCAAACTACTGAGCATGAGAAAAGTCCCAGGGTATTGAATAAGGTCAAACATAGTATTTATTCTTAAAGGGAGGTGAAAAAAGAACCAGAAAGTTATAGATATCAGTCTGATTTCAGTACATGGAAAGAGTCCAATTTTTTTTTTAACCAGACATTTTGTAAGCTCCTAGGAGATAATAAGATCTGAAAAAACAGCCAGCATACTTGTGTCAATAACAATATAATTTCCTTCTTTATCAGAATGGATGCTGTGGTGGGCAATGGGAAATGGTACATAATCTATTGTATTTTTTACATATAGGCTGTATAGGATATTCTCATACAGAAATGAGGAAAATACAGTTCAAATTAAAAGAAACTGTTTCTGAAAAAAGAAACAGCAGAGTTTTGTTTTTTTTCAATTCTTTAGTAAAAGTATGTTATTCCAAAAGGAATCTTATGTGAGGTTGTTTCAGCATGATTTCATTCTATAGTTACACCAAGTTAAATCAGGGAATAAAAGATATGGGGATGAAAATTGTGAGTCATCACAAAATAGAGGTTATCAAAAATGCCTTTGAGGTGAGGATCAGACTTCAGGATGATCTTTGCAAACTGGAGCTATAGCAAAAATCATCAGGAGGCAATTCAGTCAAGAAATCTGCAAAGTACCATTCCCAGGAAGAAAGAAATCAAAGTCATCAATGCGGGTTAGAGACAAACTGACTATAGGTTTCATATGGACACAAAGGTTCTCTAGGATAAAGCTAATTGAACTCAAACTATCACACAACTTCAGAATGATTCTCTGAAAATTATTCTGCATGAAACTCAAGAAATTTTTCCCCTCAGTACTAAGGAAGCTTCATCTGAAGTAATATATCCAGTTTTGGGAATTACACTGATGCAGACAGACAAGAGACAGTATAAAGCAGAAAAAGATATTTAGAAGACATGATCTAAGGTTTGTTTTGTACAGATTTTTAAATTCCCAAACAGGTGATTGTGTAGAGACCTTGAGAATTGCCTTTTGGATTTTTATATATTACAAAGAAGATTATGATCAAGTATTTTCCATGTCTACTGAAGCAAGGATAAAAGTATAATCTCTGATTAGCAGTAAAAAGATATCACTGGATGTCACAAAAAAATTCTAATACTGTGACAAGCACTGAAATTGTCAAGCTAGGGAATATATTTGAGATTTACTTCCCTGGAGATTTTTAGAGGACATTTAAGGGATGTAAGAGCATAGGAATAGGTGAAGCAGGTTAGTCCACAGCTACAGCTATCCAGGACTTCAGGGAGGACAGTCAGACAGTTTGAATGGGGCAACGTTTCAAATTGTCCTGGAGGGAAGGACAGTGAGTGTATGACAATAAATATAAGTACTTCCCCTAGAATACACACTGAGACTCAAGATATTTTGACTCAGGGAACAATAAAACAGGAGCATTTTGTTTATGTTTGATAGTCTTGGATGGAATTTTCTTCTCTGAATTTTTGTTGTGAACTCATTTAACATTTTTAGCTTGCACAACATCCAGTGCAAACACTTTTATAGTCTTAAGTGAACTATCTCCTAATGATAATTTTATGCAATCTGCCTAGAACCTTCATTTAGCTCCCATACGTGCTTCTCCTGAGAAAGGAAATGAACTGTTTCCCTTTTCACTGTTCCAGTGCCACTTGCAGTCCCCTCTAACACCTTCCCTCAGTCATATCTTTATCCTGAAAATGACAGTCCTGTCAGATAAATGTTTGTTAGGGATAGCCCAAGTTACAGCTAAATCTCTCATTGGCACAAGGTTTGAGTAGACAGATGAGCTGTTTGAAAATCTTTTAAACATCATCAAACACAGTGATGATCTGTATGATTTTCCTATTGTTGAAATTTGTGCCTTAACCTTCCCAATGTGCTCTGTGATAATCAAAACACATTACTTTTAGCATCCTCATAAAGTACCACTTTGCCCATAAATACTCATAAAGCTTTAAAGCTTATATTAAGAACACTGCAGCTCAGTTTTGATTACACACCACTAACAGGCTTTGCTTCTGTACCTCTCTCCATGTCTGTCAACCAAAGGCCTCTAACAAGATGACATTACATTTTCTGGAATGACAAGATTCACAGAGCATGGGAAAGACTCTCGGGGGCTGATCCATGATTAAGATTTTTTTCTTCAAGAGGAAAACATGTTATGTGTTCAGGATTTTTAAGACCGGTGGGCCTAAATATTACTGTCAAATCAATGTCATGACAACTAAGGCCAATTCTTTACTGAGTAAACTACAAATAGAGGATTTTTCTTGCTCAACCACATACTTTAATGTTTTAGTTTTCTGTGCACTTTCTCAGACAAAAGTAAAAAAGTATGTTCATTCTATGGTTGCCAAAAGTCTGTTAAAAATCCATTAATAAAATTAAATAAAGGCTATTATAATGATATATATTAGAATTAATTACGTATATTTTGTGTAAAACCTGCAGTTTAGTATTAAAAGAACATGGAAAAAAGGAGAAAAAGAAGGTCTAGTGTTATATATCTTGTTAAGCAATTAACAATATGCAAACTTAGATATATAACAATTGCTATTGCAAACCTACATACAGGAAATACAGGCTGAACAAATTATTTTTATATGTCAAACTGGCCTTTGGTTCGATTCAGCTTATATGTGGCAATTTAATGGATTTATGAAAATTTGATAATAACTTTTTTCTTTATGAAATAGAAGCTTTATTTGAAGTTCAACTTTTTTTTTTAAGATAAAGAATTTTTTAAACAAAATGTTGATGGTAAAATTAGAACAGAATCTTTAATATCTGTCAAAAAGTACTTTTTAAAATATTTTTTGCCAGCTTTTTATAAATTCATATCTGAAATGGAAGTTATTTTATGCAGAATGGAAAACTGGATGATTGTTAAAAAATATCTAATTTTCAGTTATATTTTATGCTTTTGATTAAAATGTAGGCATCTGTGCACCATTTACACCATTTTGCTTCTCTATAACACTTCTGTTTTCTTAATCATGTTCTGGGAAACAGGCTATTTATATTCCAGTTAAGAGATTGTTTGGATTGCAGGAAAGAGAACATGCATCATGCTTCCATGCAAAACCACACAAAATGAAAGAAATATTCCCCAGTAAACAGATTTTTAAATAGTAACTATCTTCTTAAAAAAAAGAAAAGCTTAATTTCTGCAAAAAATAATCTTTACATAATCTTTAAAAAATTTACAGGTCCTTTATGTTCCTAGAAGTAAAACTGCATAATTTCTTACATTAACTCTTCAGCAGGTGTGGACTCTTGCTGTAACGATGCTGATGTGTCATTAATTTGCTACATTCACTGAATGTTTTATTGTGCATATATGAGACACATCGCAAGGCTTACACACAGAGGTTAAACTGCTGCTGATAGTCTGAGTTTGTTTTTACTAGACCTATTCCTTTATACTTTTCCTTTAGTAGCATCTGGATCGCTTTTTAATAAACAGACTATTTTAAAAATTACGTTAAAAGTATCCAGAGCTAAGCACTTCATACTCATTAGATTTTTAGTAACACAATTATTTGCTAGCATATCAAATGATAATAGAAGGTAATTTACACAAGTCTGCAATAAGAGTTTTAAAACCCTGTTAGGAAAATGTGTGCACTAATTTTAATTACTTTTATTGCTTTTGTTATTTAAATTAAACATATAAATGTTTGTTTTTTATGGGAAAACTATATTCCTGCAAGCTAAGACTCCAATTTTAAACACTTTTTCTGTCTCACTAATTCTCTTTTAAGACATTCAGGTGATTTGCCATGTATATTTTCATTTAAGAAATTCTATTCTCTTTTTCTTCGTTTGAAATCTCAGCTTTGAAACAATGTAAATGAGATCAGAATGTGACCCAGTGAAAATGGTTTGCCATCAAGGGATTCACACTTCAAGCTGTATTATGTAGCTTTCCAAAAGTGACATCTGGCCTCTTGGCAGGTTCCTCAGGCAGCTGTGCTGGTGGTTTAGAAATTGCTGGTGGGTCTGCCATATGCAGTACCTGCAGTTTGGCTGCTTCAGGCTTGCTCCAATTCATTGCCCTACTGAATAAAAATTGCTTTGAATTATTTTCTATTTGAATTTATTGACACACAATTCCTTTTTCTCTCTCCCTGCCCCCCCCCCCCCCTTTTTTTTTTTTTTTTTTTAATTTAATCAGAGATGTGGTAAGAAAAGAGCATTCCAACTTCTGCTGCATTGGCTTAGCTAGAGAAAACAACTCTGTGATCTACGAGTATCTGCTATTAAACAGATCTCCATGAGCTGACCAACAGATCTGTATAACTCACATAATGCCCTGGACTATCTGGAAGAATGTACAGGCTGAATAGCTCTGGAGCAGCCTCAAATCAGCTAATTTTATTTCCTAGGATAGAAGTTGGTGTACATATTCATTATTCCATGAAACTTTGAAAGTGTTGAAATGTCAATAACACTGACAGCATTCAGGGAGTATTTGTCTGTTTGGTATGTTGATAAGATGAAAAATGGGACAACAGATCCAAAGACTGACAGGCATGAGACCAGAGAAAGAGCTTTGTTTTCTTTAAAAGAACAATCTTTAAAACAGTCAATCTGTTTTTCTTCTTTGTCTGCACATCTGTACACAGAATTATTATTTAATGGTTGTATTGCTTTAACATCAAGAGACCCATACTTCTAATAAGGTATCAATTGTGCTAAACTCTGTACTCTCATAGAAATTAATAATAACAGCAGTGTCTGGCAGCATTTTGCTGTATGATAAGATCCTCTCCTCTCCTGCTCCACTTTAAGAAGTAGATATCATGCCCAGATTAGCACAGCAGAGATGCAGGGAGTAATACACACCTGCTTTCCAAAGGTTCTCAAAATCAATAGTATGAACTCTGCAATAATTGCTCTAATCATTAACTTCATGAAAGATTTTAATCATTATTGTATACCCAGCAGTAAATATATTAAACACAAAACCACAGAGAGACATTAATTTCAAAAACTATTTTACAGTCAGCAGGTACTCAGATACACACTTTTTATGAATATCCCTAAAGCAGAGTAACTAAGCACACTTTGGCCAGGAAATGGCAAAGTTTAGATCATGTATAAATTACAAGCTCTGTCACTCTCAATGAGGATGACAATACTGGCTATTATAAGTAATCAAGGCAACATAATACTTCTTGTGCATCTTGTGTGATGGATGGAGTGTGATGGCTTGACCCTGGCTGGTAGCCAAGCCCCCAGTCAGTTACTCGCTCAGTCTTCCCTAGTAAGATGGGGTGAAAATTAGAAGGATGAAAGCAGGAAAAACTCATGGGTTGAGAAAAAGTCAGTTTAGAGTGTCAAGGAGAAAAAATAAACCCAAGAGATTCAAAGGCCATCATTCAGCATCTCCCACCAGCAGACTGATGCCCACCTACTCTCTGAGCAATGGTTTTGCACAAACGTCCAAAGGGCACATCATGACTGACCACCCTGATTTGCCTTGATTGGATTTGATGATTGAGAAAGGCAGAGAATACTCAACCCCTTTGATTTTAGCAAGGCTTTTGACACAATCAGAAGTTGCTTCAAGAGTCTGTCCCAGGACTTACCAGGTCTAGAGACAACAAATTGAGATACCAGTTAGTATACTTGAGGGCAGGGCTAATATGAAGAGCTGTTGGGATTATTCAAGAGAGCCATCAAATGTAGACTAATCCTTTTCAACAGTACAAGAACTGACTGACTGATTGTGGAACAGCTTTTCTGAAAATAACCTGGGCAAAAAATGAACGTGAGCCAACAATGAGCCCCAGCAGCAGAGAGGGCCAACAGCTTCCTGGGCTATACAAAGGGAAGTACAGCCACTAGCTTGTAGAAGGAATTTGCTAAAATGCTTCTGGAGTTCTAAGTCCAGTTTTCTGCCCTCCAGTACAAGAAAGGTAACTTGATAACTTGGAGTGAGCTCAGGCAAGGTCCTTCAATATGAATGGGGCTGCAGCACCTGCCCTTTGAGGAGATGATGAGGGAGCTGGGCTTGGAAAAGAAGTGGTTTTGGGAGGGGTGACCTGGTACCCATGGGATGGTTAGCAGGAATCACAGAATCATATGATGATGATGATGCTGCTGTATGATCATATGATTCTTGCTAACCTTCCCATAAGACAGGGGATGGGTGCATGGCATGATTATGAGGGGCAAGGGACATATTTTGAAATAAAAGAAGTTCAGAGTGGATGTAAAGAGAAACTGTTTCCACATGAGGACAGCCAGGCAGTGGAACAGGTTGCCTAGAGAGGTCATGCAGCGTCTGTCCTTGGAGATTGCCGACACCTGACTAGATAAAACTCTGTGGAATCTGGTAACTAACTCTGTTTTTGAGCAGGGAGTTGAACTTGGGTCCTTTTGAGGCCCTTTCAAGTCCAATTTATCTGGTGAAATTGTTAATTTGCAGAGACTTTAACAACTCAAAAGAGTCATTGAAAGTTGCTGTGTAGAAAAGCAAAATGACCAGCAAGAGCTCTGAGGATTGGAAGAGAGAGATACTTCTTTTAGCCCCTCTTAGTTACTAAACCTGGAGTTTCTCTTTAAAACCATTCCTTTTCCCTAGTTTATGTCACAATAAATTTACCATTAGAGATTGAACACCTTTTTGGTGGTTTTAGTGTGAGCCTTTCAAGAAATCACAGGCAGATGAACCTCAAGAAATTGAATGTCATAGAGTTCTCCTACCTCTTAATAGATGTATAACAACTTATATTATTTTCACTCTTTTATGTTCATAACTGTCAACCACAGGGGGCTTGAGACCTCCTTTTTGGTCTTGAAATTGTGTGAGGGAATTATTGCCCATACAATGTTCCTTTAGAAAATGGCTGTGAGATTGCCTATGCCAGGAATATATTTAGAGAAGAGAACATGATGTTTTCCTGAAACTGAGAGTGAATGGCAGAAGTTTTCTTATCGTTTCAGTACTTCAATATGCATGTCAATTATCTTACTAGCCTTGCCAGGAATGAAACAGTGCATCAGAGCAGGTTGTTTTCCTTCTTGCACCCAAGTATACCATCTGTCTTACCTTCCACTTGCTGTGTAAGGTGCTCTGAGTATTTAAAGAAATTTATACTCTATGCAGGGTTTACATTTTATTTTTTTTTTCCTTTGGACTGATAATACAGTTTCTTTTAATACAATATAGTAGATGAAGAGAAGCTCAGTACTCATATCAGTGAAATTATATGACTTGATTGTGATTACAGGGAAACTGGACCTCATGAATCTGACAGGCCCTGGTAGCATTATGCTCTGTGTTCTTGCTTCCTCCAAAACCTGGTCTTCCTTCCTTCATTCATATGACAAAGTTTTCTGCTACATAAGGTATATATTGGGTGTGGCTGAAATGAGGCTCATTTCCTCATAGCTGCTCCCACAGTGCTGTACTTGGCATTGGTAGCTGGAAAGGTGTTGCTAACACATCAGTGTTTTGGCTACTGCTGAGCAGAGATGGCACAGCATCAGCATTGTCTCTCCAAACATCTCCCCAAACACACCAGTAGGCTGCCGGTGGGCAAGATAATGTGAGGGGACATAGCACAGGCAGCTGATCCAGACTGATGAAAGGGATATTCCATAGCATATGATGCCTGCTCAGCCATAAAAGCACAGAGAAAGGAGGAGGAGGGGAGGCATTCCTTATTACAATGTTTATCTTCCATAGCAACCACCATGCATCCATTTAAATAATAATATAAGCCGAATATATCCATTTTGAATGTATGTAGGTAAAATGCACACTGCAGATAAACTTTCATTTGAACCACCTTTCTTAAATGCTGTATGGTCTGATATCATGCAGAATTATTCAGCATCTGAATACATTATGTCTTTATCTAATGAGCTGGAAAATTATGAGATAATATATTGTTTTGAATTTTTTATTAGTAATAAGGGTTATGAAAAAAATTGAATCTAAATCTGTATGGTCATTATTAATACATAACACATGTAAGACACTTTCCCCCTGTGTTTTACTGATTCTTGTTCTGTTCAAGATAATAGGTTTACATTTGGATGGAGTTCCCTTACATAACCCCAGACATGTAATTAGAAATCTAGTCTGATTAGTCAAAAAACACTCAATCTGCAGAAACAAGAGAAGGAGATAGGAAGAAAATTATTTAATTTAATAACTTATCAGTTTGCATAATGCTTGAGACACATAACAAAAATGCACAATATGCTATGTTTTCTATATCCTGTATTTTATGTTGTATATAATGTGTATATATAGTTGCATAGATATTTCTGGATATGCAGCTATAAAGACAGGAAAAGAGAGTGTGTACCCTCTGGGACACCCTTACTCTAACTCCCTCTCTGCAGAGAAGGTGGTTTAACTTCTCAAGGGGACCATCTCACTGGCCATTGCCTCGTTGACTGTAGTCAAAGCCTGTACAAGACTAAATGTTAGACTAGAATGCCCAATCTGTGCAAAATAAAACTTATCATTAGCTTTCTGCCTATTAACAGGCAATATCTGTTTTCTAGGAGTCCTGTCTTAAAGGAGACATGTCTTAAACGTCATACTTCCAATACAAATTATCATTTTATCTGCCCTTAACCTGGTGCCAATGTAAAGGCACAACTGATTGTCTTGATGTTAAGTATAACATGATGGATATATAAAACTGTTCTTTCTTTAAATGATAATTTTTTAGCTTGCAAGCCACATCACAAAAGCAAACATGACAGATGGCAATAAATATAAGTATACACTCTGAACCTAAAGTCTCATTATTTTAAACTAATCTAGCAATGGCTTACTGAGGAGCTGTTTTAAGGCAGGTCTTGAAATGTAGGAGAAAACCAAGTGTTTAAAGAGAAAAGAATTTTCTTAGCTAAGAACTTTGACTTTGTTCCTGAGATTTCTTGGTTTTCTTTTAGATCTGAAGAAGCTGATTCCTCACTGAGAAACAACTGTCAAACAGATTAAAACTGTTAGATGATCCTTCTGGATATTAGTAAACATTGAAGTTCCAGGAAGAGTTTTGGATGATGGTAAACACCTAGTCTTTGGACCAGAAGGTTATTTCCAAAATTAAACAATTCTCATGCATAATTATCAAGCGTTCTACATACAGGACAGTGGCTTTTATTTTGCTGTTTGGTTCTTTGGCCACTTGTAGACATTTTGGCATAACTTCATTACTCAATAGTTTTGTTTTTTTCTCTCCGTAACATCTCAGAAGCAAATATTCATATCAAGTTAATATAACTGGTAAGTAGTGACAGCAGCTCTGAGGTCATATTTTATCAACAATGACCTAACCAAGACATCTTACCTGTAGGTATAACCACATCAGTAATACAAAAAAATTTCCTGTGGTACACTGTTATTAAATAAGTACTCTGAAGACAAAAATGGCAATGAATTATCCTGTACTGGTTTTTCACAGACTAGACCAAAGATATAACTATGTAAATACCGAAGACCTAAAATAATGGAATAACACTACAGGTCCACAACCCTCCCCATGAATACCAAACCTCATTAATTTTTTACCTTCTTGTGAGGTTGGTTTAAATCTCAAAAATAGAAGTTAAGTTCTTACTTGAAAAGGATAATGAAAGCCTCACAGAATTCCCAAGAAAGTTACTATATCCTGCTGAGGCAACTCAGCAAAAGAGTTTGCAGCTCAAGGCATTAAATAAGAATGGGAAGAGAAAGAGAGTGGGCTAGGTTTTAAGTCAGTTGTACCCAACTGCACTTTTAACAAAATATCTAATATATCACTCATTTCACAAAACAGAAAAGAAGCAAGCAATGTTGCATTCCTTCCTACAGAAAATAAATGTGAATGAATTAATCTAATCTGGGAAAGAATGGGCTTTTTGTTGCACAATTGAATTTAAATAAAGGTGTGATTAAATAAGAAATATTAGGCAAATATTAGAAAGCTTATGGTCTATGTATCAGATAACATACAGTTAAGGAAGGATTAATGTGAACAAAATGGAAAAAAAAAAGATTGTGAATCAGTAGTAAGAATGAAAAATTAAAACAAACAAACAAACACCCCCCCCCCAAACAAACAAACAAACAAAAAAAAGGCAAAAAACTAAAACAAAATTAAACAAATAATTACAAAGAAACTCAAAGTTTGTCTCAATTACCATCAGAATGTCCAGGACAGATGCTGATGCCATCAGGCCTGCAATATGGTGGCACCACAGAGTTTAGCCCTTCAGTCCAGGATCCTGCCATCCCACCACCTCTGTCTTCTCAACTACAGGAATGAGTACTCCTCATGTGGTCTGATCAAAACAGGCCAGTTCGCCCTGGTTTAGTCTTCAGTGAACAAGGGCAGGGCAGTCCAGCAGATTCTACAAAAAGCACCAGCCACATTACCTTACTATCTCTTTTGCAGATTCTTGACCTTGCTTTTCACCCTTCCTTTCTTCTCATGACTAGTGCCTGGTTTTACTTATATCTGTTCCAAACTTTGGTATTTCAGTTCCCAGTAATGTGACATGATATCACTGATACTGTTATCTAGATTGAGTTTGTCTTGCAAGATTTTGCTCTTCAAAAAGAATGCAGTATTTCCTTCCAATCGTACATGGTGAGCCACTTGTCCTATAACCTCCCCCAAATCAGCCCAGTAGTTTTTCACATCTTTTCCAGTTAGCTTAACCTCAGGCCATGTCCTAGTCATTGTCCTGGACATTTTCTTGCAGCTGCAACTATTATTAGGAAAACAGAAAATATCTTTCAATTCACCATGAGGGTATTTAAATTCATCTCCAGCACTGTAATTAACTTCAATTAGTTATGATGTTTATTCCATACAGAGCATCATCCTAGAAGAAATTAATGGTGGTTAACAGTTACCAAGCCTGGATGTGGAAGAGAAATATTTTGAATAATACTCAGATAGAGTCTGATATTATATTGTAAGTCACACCCAGAGATGAAGAAGCATTGATTCTTCAAGATAAGGCCTTACCTTTGCTAGGACTACCTTACCTGAGAAAAGTAGACCATATGATCCAGAAACTGCAAAATATTAATGCTTGGAGTGTATGGATGTGGGAAGCCCATTTTTTTAAATAGCTCCCATTTTTATTACTAACACACCTATTACCCAAAGTAAATTTTAATCAGATGTAAGGTCCCAGGTCAAAGCCACAAGCAGCCCAGGTGTTATACTTAAGACTCCAAGAATTCCCACCTGCGCTTTTGCAGAGCCTTTGGTTCTTTAATACTTTGAAGTTGTGCAAAGAGAAAAAGCCACCCACTTTTTTCCAAGAGAATTCCTTTAATTTAGTAAGAAAATAAGCATTTTGGCAAAAGATTCACAGGAGTAACATAATAAATAAATAATAATGGCCAGACTTTGTGAATGAAGATCTGGGGAAGGGCTCTCCCCATGTGGGTGTGCCCTTCCAGCCTGCACAGTAGATTTTTTAGGTGAGGCACAGCGTGTGCAGAACTGGCCCCACCGTTTAAGTCCTAAGGTCCATTTGCCATGGCCAAGCGAGCTTGGACAGTGACAGTGAAATCCTCGGGACTGTCTACAGCACCCAGTACTAACCGGGGCTGACCCTGCTGAGCATCCGAGATCTGATGGGATCAGATGGCAGGGAGGCATTTAACTGCCCAGGGGACGGTCCCTACTGAGAACTCGAACTCAGGCCCTTGGGATTCAGGGTCCAGAGTGCTCTCCATTACGCCATGGGAAAGCGCCTACAGGAGTAACATATAACCAAGGCAGAAGCATTTCACTAAAGCACCCAGCATGACAACCCTATCAACACTTGGCAAAATACAACCCATTGGTTTTAAGTTACCCAAAAGAGATTAAGGAAAGAGTAAAGGAAGAAAAGAGATTAAGAGAAGAAAGAAGGAGTCAAGAAAGAGGTTAGAATAAAAGAATTGCACAGTTACCACCAAAAGGTCCTGTGGAAGTCTGAAACTTCAAACAGTGATGGCAGGTGCCAAGAGAAAAGGCAAGGTGGAGCTCCATGTTCCTGTATCTGTGTGCTTTGGCTACTGTGGCCATGCCTCTGAGGCGGGACATGTGGCTAACTGCCCACTCAGTGCCCTCCAGGCTGCAGTGAAAGGTTCAGCAGCCAGTCAGAGGCTCCAGGGGGCATGGGGTGGGTGGGACACGAGGTGAGTGGTTTCCATTGACAGCTGCCCTCTTCTGGGCTTCCATCCGCTCTGCCATGGCTGCCATGGGGCTGCAGGCCTGGCCCTTCCCACACACATGCACATCCTGTGGCGTAATGGTTAGCATTCTGGACTCTGAATCCCAAGGGCCCGAGTTCGAGTCTCAGTGGGGACCGTCCCCTGGCAGTTAAATGCCTCCCTGCCATCCAATCCCATCAGATCTCGGATGCTCAGCAGGGTCAGCCCCGGTTAGTACCGGGTGCTGTAGACAGTCCCAAGGATTTCGCTGTCACTGTGCAAGCTCGCTTGGCCATGGCAAATGGACCTTAGGACTTAAACGGTGGGGCCAGTTCTGCACATGCTGTGCCTCACCTAAAAAGTCCACTGCGCAGGCTGGAAGGGTACACCCACATGGGGAGAGCCCTTCCCCAGATCTTCATTCACAAAGTCTGGCCATTATTATTATAAAACAGAGCTTGTTCTGAACCAATAATAAAGTAATCCAATAAGATGTGAATCCAATCTCTCATATCAGGTTGCATATGTGCACATAGTGACTTTAATTTCTGTAACAGCCAAGTGGTGCTTTTCAGTCCAATTTTAGGAAAAGAAAATTACTGGAAATTTCAGCCTCAGTAGAAAGGACATAATAAATAAGTAATGACACATTATATCAAAAAAGATATTTCTGATTACTATGAATGGATAAGTAAATATATAGAGAGGTGCAAAGAGATAGTGATACCATGAGAAAGTTTAATTTCTGTAACTTCCAATAGCTTCTGAGAAATTAGTATTCTTAAGTACAGAAAAAAAATGAACATCAAAGAAGAATTTTTCATGCTTTCAAGTGTGAGGGGAAAAAAGAAAAAAAGAAAAAGAGAACTAAAAATAGGTGTTTGAGTGACAGGAAAAATAATTAAAAATCAAATAGTTACAGTATATGTACCCACCTCTATGTTTGATATTCAAGTGCTTTCAGAGAGGTGTAAAATTCCATTTTTGATTAAGATGTTAATTACATTAGCTGGGAGATTTACTTTACGTTTAGTTGTAAAGCTATTGCAACAACAATCTGGTCGTTGCACTCTGTTAGAAAACATTGTTGGGATGGACAGTTTTTAGCTTGCTTTAAGCTCTTTAATGTAAGACTCATTGTAGTATCTTTTATCAATTTGAACAAATATTCTCAAAGTAACCTATGTCGTTGACCTACGTCAAACTGCTAATTTTTCCAAGAACTCAAACACAAAATTTACCATACATATGATGAAAACAATAATTATACCCTTGTGAACATGTGAAATCTTGGTTGGCAGAAAAGGCAGTAATTGAGTTCCATTGGACACTTTTTTCAGGCAGCACACAGACACATACAGCAGCAAAGTATCATAGTGCCAGATTTGTTTTGCTTACCCAGTGGCTGTTCCAGTTCCTACAACCAGGAGACAGGATCTTCAAGCTTTGCAGTAGACATGTGTCTCCCAGGAACAGTAAATAGTATCTAACCCTACAATCTTGCCCTAACAGTGCATCAACAGAAAGCCTTCATCTCTGAAAGGGTCTTCCAATTCTTCCCTCACCTCTCACTTCTTCCCATTTCCTTCTCACTGACCCAAAGGAAGGAAGATTTAGTCCCTGTAGGTGACTCTAGGTCCCAGGATGGCAATTGATGTTGCTGAACTGAAGAGGATGAGAGGCAGGAAGCACCCAAGAAAGTTATCAGAATCCACTGTCTTTCCCCTGATCTCCAAACACCCTGACTATAAGCCAGCAGAGAAAATCCTTCATGTGGATTTCAGTCTCTGGTCTGCAGAAGCACTTCAGTTCAAATCTCATCTTCTGGGCAAGTGCAGTTATCATGATTTCTTACTCAGAAGGAGTAACAGCAAAACCTTCTCCTTTTTCTGACAGAGAAACTTTCTACACGAGCTATCATCTTGAAGGTGATTGACTCTTTGCTGTTACTCTTCATGGAGAAGATTTCTAATGTGTAGTTCAGGTATGTCAGTCCCAGAGAAGGATGCTACTGTTCTCTCTCTTTCTCAAAACACATGTCAGAAGATGTGCCTTTTCTGGATTACTCTTCAGAGGCACTTTCCTTGCTGCATTTACGGCAGTCAGATTTATTTAAAATATTCTTATAATTTCAGCCTTTAAGATGTTTTTCCACAAACTTCATATTTTTTTTAATTTTTGGATTTATACTAGTTCTATGATTTCCAGAACACCTGCTCTATCATATTTTCTTCAACTGAACACAGCTTCCATTTGTTGAAGGATATATTTTTGCCTCAATTAACTTTTTTTACTGAGACATTTAAAAATTCTTATTGTTTAGTTGTCCCTTTTGGAGCCATTTTCCTTTAATGACTTCGGTTTGCGAATATTCTTGTTATTTTAAATGTTCTCCAGTGCTTGTATGTTGTGATTTCAACTTACCTTTTAAATTTCCTTTTAAATAGCATCCTCATTTTTGTGTCATTTCTATCTTCTACAGTTCAAAAATAGAGGAAGGATTGTTCCCTCCTATAATGATTTTGAGTTTGAATATAACAGTATTAAGACTAAACTCTTTTGGTTCTCTGAAAAAATCCATGTGGAAATACATTGCATTGGAGAAATGTATGTAAATTATTAAAAGCCATTTAAAATGAAGGGGGTTAGCAACAAACATTTTCATCTTGCTTTAGACTTTATTGTTCCATTCTTCCTATGTAAACATGAGCATTTTCTGTGTAGTCTAGAGTACAGTATGGTCTCGCCTGGAAGTCACAGTTTTCTCAGTGATCAATAGTAACCAAGTGCCAGCTTCTAAGGAAATTAACCTTCTGAAGGTGGTAAGCCTTTTTTTGTGGACCATGTAAGGACACTAGAGAGAATATGTTCTTAATTTAGTCAGTTTGGTTGAATATGTAAGCTTATGTGGCATGAATCCAGGCCTAAGAACACAGATTTTATATACATAAAAAACAAATATAGATAGTGACTCTAGCTATCCAAAGTATTTTATTCATTTTAGCCATTTTAAAGTATTATTTTGAACTAATAACCTACTCAAAATACAAAAAAGCTAGAATTATATGTAAATTAGATTTCTGAACCATTGATGTTAATACTTTTACAGTAAGATGGTCATGGCTTAGATGGTACATGAAAAATTTATGTCATTACATTTACCATTACTATCCTTTGTTGTATTTATTTAGCATGTTCAAATAAGGTTCAAAATATCAAAGGATAAGATCTTCAGAGTTAACCCTGTATGCAGTTTTAATAGCTTCAAGGAACACTTTGACCAGAAAAAATAGTTTTATATTAAAAAAACTTGAACTATTCAGGCATAAAATATTACAAAAAATGTAGCAGTTGCAATGCGATGGCAGAATGAACAATGAAGAATTTTTGCACCCGAGGAAAGTTGCTGAAGAAAGTACATACTGTTGCACAAGCAACAGAAGACTGTAATGTTTACTTAAACCATTTTGAACTTTCACAGGTCATTTGTGATTTGTCCTGATCAATCCATATTGGAATAGCAGTGCACATACAGGGTCTGCACTGGCGCTCTCAAAAACTGTTAACTCCCGGCAGGTCCATGGCAGAATTTACGCAGAGATGCCACCCGGACAGCCCCAGACACAGGCCCTGTGTCAGGCTCTCAGCAGGTTTAAGAAAAAAATCCAGCACAGTAAAAAAAAAAAACCAAAAAACAAAACAAAACAAAAAAAAAAAACCAAACAACAGCAAAAAAACAAAAACAAAGAGCAAAACATCAAAACATGCAAATGCCAGTTAAAAAATTAAAAGCAGAAACAAGACAACTTAAAACCCCTTTCCCTTTCAAATGAGAAAAATAAAAAAAAAAAAAATGTGCAAACTAGGGCAAACAAAATACTGATGCATGTCAAAAACTCTTTGAGAGGTAACTGAAAGCAAAAGGCTACACAGTAGACTTTTAAAATAAAATGGACTTTTAAAATAAAATTATCAAGGGCCAAATTGGAAGGCAATGCATCACAATACAAGTTTGAGCACCCAGCAAAATACAGCACCCAAATTCAGAGCAGTAGCTCTGGCCATGTGACATCTTAACAACTTTACTGAGAGCACAACAAATTGTGTTTACAGCACAGAGAGCCAGCTAAAAGATTTCTGGAGTTTCTGAGTAAGAAACCAGCCCTTATCATCACACTGTTGTTAGAACAATCTGTGAGTCAAATAGTACATTTGCTTAAGAAATCAGTTTGCATGAATTGTCATAAAAACAATGTTGCTGCTCCTATAATGTGCTCATTTTGACTGAGTAGCTGAATGGCTCAGAGGGTTTTGAAAACTTAATTGAATGAACATTTCTTACAAATTCCCCATGATACAATAGTTTTTCCTGATAGCTACCAAATCACCAAAGTACATGCTCTCTTTTTACTGATGTCCATAGCAGGCAAAATGTGCTTTTGACATTAGTTAATACTTAACTAATGCCTCTATCAGTACATCTCTTAATTATTTTTACTTGTAAAATTGTTTTAAATAATCTAATTAAACATGATGTTTTACATATTGAGCATTTTTTCTCCTAGAACATTTTTTTTTTTTTAAGTATTATGTTTTAAAACTTTACACCTCTTGGAATTGTTTAGATATTCAATCCTTTAAGTTCCTCAGTTGTCATGGTCTTTTTTTTTTTTTTTTTTTTTAAGGTAGCAGCATGTATAGTACAGTTTAGACACTACATATGTTAAATTGGTAAAAAATATTGAGCTTAGATCCTTATCTTACAGTGCAGAAAACATGATCTTCTATCCCTTTGGGTCCGTTTATTATTGCAATAGTTAGGACATTGATCAGCATTGGTCCTTTAATCAAAGGTATAATTTTGAGTTTTATTTTAGGCCATTCATGCTCAAATATAGAATCATAGAATCATAGAATTGATTGGTTTGGAAAAGACCCCCAAGATCATCGAGTCCAACCCTTGGTACAACTCCCATCTGTTTACTAGGTCATGGCACTCAGTGCCACATCCAATCTCAGTTTAAAAACCTCCAGGGATGGTGAATCCACC
>JAWWEU010000040.1:26906845-26921752 GCA_035583155.1 Acropternis orthonyx | reverse complement strand
CCTTCCAGCAGGTTGACACTCCCTCCCAACTTGGTGTCATCAGCAAATTTGCTGATGATGGTCTCAATCCCCTCATCTATATCATCAATAAAGATGTTAAACAGGACTGGACCCAACACTGACCCCTGGGGGACACCACTGGTGACTGGCCGCCAGCTGGATGCAGCTCCGTTCACCAGCACTCTCTGGGCCTGGCCCTCCAGTCAGCTCTTAGTCCAACAGAGAGTACACTTGTCCAAGCCATGGGCTACCAGCTTTTCCAAGAGTATATCATGGGAGACAGTGTCAAAGACTTTGCTGAAAAATATGTACATGTATACATGTTTATATTTTCACGGAAGCTATTGCTTAGCTGTTCTTCTGCCAAATAGGGGTAATGAAACAGCATCACCTTAATATACTGTAACACTCACTGTTAAATGCCACATTTCAATCTTGTTCCTGAATCAGTTCTAATGGCAGCATAATTCATAAAAATAATGTATTCATATTAACACTAAAAAAGACAAAAATTTTTGTGTTTAATTCTGTCACATAAAGATATCCTTATTCAGCTTATGTTCAGAAATGTTTTCATGTGTAGGTGGTGCATTCAAAAGTTTAGACATTAGAAAGGTGTACTGGAAATTAAGTTCAGAAACTCAGATACAAATTAGGTGCTACCTGGTTATGCTTTTCATATTTTTTCAGTTACATTGATTGGTGTTGTGCACTATTTGTAAAGACTTGCTGGCATAAGTACCAAATGCTTTGATCGCAATATGTCTGTAATACAGTTAGTGCAGCCCCTGGAAACCGTGAACTGACATAGGGAATGCAGTTTTAGGGACCATGAACCTTCCAGCATCAACTCTTTGACATATTTTGCTCTTCTGTTTGAAGCATTTGAATGCTGTATGCCAACTACTGTGTTAATCAGTATTTTCTTCATGGACATTTCTGTCCACCAGAGAGAAAAAGATGTCTGAGATATAAACAGATCTGTGCTCTAACAATTTATATCAAATGTGCTAGCACGCTTCTCTGTCTCTTAAATACTAGTGAATCCAGGCTCCCACTCAAGAAATAGAGCATGAATGCACATAAACTTATATCTGTATTTGCACAGTTTTTTTTTTCCATGATACAAAAGAAATCCTGGGAAAAATGGGGAGACAGATGAAATTAATACATGTACTTATATATATGTGTGTGTGTGTGTGTATTTGATTGTGCAAGTATTTGCTTATACAAATCAAAGAATTTTTTTTCCTACTTGACATAACTTTCATTTAAAGGTTATTCTATCTTTTAACCTTAAAAATGTCATTACAAATTATTTAGACACTTGTATCATAGAAAAGAAACAGAAATTAAAGCAATTGCCATTTTCATGAATCAGCTTTAATCTGCTGGTTTATGTTTTAAAATTTAAAGGAAGTACGAAATAAAAGTTCTGATCATGTCAGAGTGTTTGACAGAGAATGCAGTACACTCAAAGATGTAAGTTGAAGCAAGATGCAAAACAAGCACTTTCACCTAGGAAGTTGAAGAAATGGAAGTGTGTTCAAAATAGCTTAACACCTGAAAAAAGAATCAAGATCTGCAGTCTAACCAACAGCTGAGTTCAAAATGTTGATGACATTATGTAGAGGCTGAAAATAGTGACACTGCAATAGAACCTTCCCTGAATTCGTGTCACAAAAGAATTGCTTAATTAAGGCTGGAGGAGGGAGATAAGTGCATAAAACTGAATAAGCCATGGTAGTGACCGAAAAGCAGTAACAAGAACTTAATGCCTGAGGGACAGTACAGTGCTTATTGGGAAGACTAAGTAGCTGAAAAGAAAGACTGAGTGACTATGCAGATGCTCCAAAGCAGGCAGTAACAAAGAAGAGAGAAAGAGAAGGTAGTGATGCATTGGCCAGCTTTGTAGCAGAGGGTTCTCTTTGTAAGCAAGTTTCAAGAGAGCAAATTAGTTTAATATGTAGGAAATACTGCTGGGCCCTTTTTTCTCCCCCTCCTCATGACTACTTTCCAGAATTGCATTTAAGTGCCCAGCAAAGAATTTTTAATTGCATTTATTGTGCAGTACTGAGCAGCAGTCGGTATCACCACAAACCTCTGCATGGCAGAAGTAAGTAGCTGGGTGTTAATAGCTGCATATCAGCAGCTGATGTGTAATGAGAAGTTCCCTAGAGCACCCACTTCCCAGTATTGTAAATGCAGCAATTTGTATGTTGCTCAATTAATATGTCATCCCTTATTTATGTTTGCAGTCTTTACATATTTTACATCCATGATTGATGATGTATATACAACAGCACAATAAACACATTAGAAATACCAGATGGGTGGGTGGATATTAGATTACTGTTTCTGTCATCACCATCACAGATCAATCAGATACAGTATGATCAAACAAGAAATACACTTCTACTTAATTAGTGTAACCTCACTGTACTAGAGTTTATTGGAAGGTACCGTCCCCAGCATGATTTATTAAAATGAAGTGCTATGATGAATTTCTCTAAGTGCAGGTTTCATCTACTCTTCTCTTAGAATGCTTCCTAGGAAATTCAGCCAGACAACATCAGTATTTTTCAGCTGTCCAGAGGGTCTGTGCCTGAAACAAAATCTATCAAACTCCTGATCTGTTTCAGTGATTGCTCACATCAGTACAAACCCCCTCCCAAAATAATCCAAAAAACCCCACCAATCCAAACAGTAAACAAACTCTAGTTTCACCTAAAACACTCAGAGAAGTGAAAGACCTCCCTTGGCCCATTAGAAGGAAGATTTGAGAAATTAATTTGTATAGTGTCGTTCTGGCAAGGATAATGTCTCAAGCCTTGCACAGTTATGCTAGGTAACATATTAAATCTTTTCTGGGGGGTCCTACAAAATACCTGTGCTTATTGTTATGAAATAACTGTCTTCTGCTAGTTTCCTGATGAAGGATGAATGAACCAGGTCAAAGGTTGGCATGGTGTTCACAAGCCAGGCTGGGCATAACAGACTTAATAAAATTATATCATGTTCTAGCACTAGAGTATGACATACTTGCTATTCTAAATCCTGGCAAGTATTTTAAAAAATTGGCCAGAAGAGACAACCATTTATCAGGATCCACCAATTTTTTCCCCCATGCTATCTGTTTTTTTTCGTTTTTCTTTTTTTTTTTTTTTTTTAATCTATGACCAGTGGTATAAGCTAGACATAAAGTTTTCTTTAATAGAGATTTATGTTGTTTCTCTAATTCTTTAATCTTTGCTTCCATGATTTTCTCTCTGTTGAATCTTCCTGTTAGAAACCTGTCAGCCTCTCTCATTCATTTCACTCTCAAATTCCCTATGATGTGTTATGATTCTATATATGTTTAGTAAATTGGATGCATGGGAGTGAGATATCTCCTCAGAAGAGGTTGAAGAGAGATTTTATATCAGTCAGAATATTATTTCTGTCTCTGTGGCAACAAATAAATATTTTCCATTTTCTAATAATGCATCTAAGTAATTTATCTGCTTGTACTGAGTGATGCAGCAAATTTTCTCAAATATTCTAGGAAATTTTGCAATGTTACCCTTCCCTTATTAACATAAATACTGGTGTATCAACTTGTCTTAACTACAAACCTACCTTGAGCTAAAACTGTTAAGCCAAATAAGGCCACTTAATTCAGGATTTCTGCATTAAAATGTATAATAATTTTTTTCTTTTAACTGGTTCTTTGTGTATTATAATGCATTTAACTCTGGGTGTACATTTGTGTAAATGTTATTTGGATGTATTTCAAACACCTGTATATGACCTATTTTTCTTCTAGTAAACGCTGAGGAGGTGAGGATTTAATTCTTTGAATACTGAACATATGCCAAGCTAGTAATTTAATGCTAGTTGCAGTGGATTCAATCCGAGCATCAGCTGTATGCTATTCAACTGATTAGGAAGGAGTTGTATCCATCTCACTGAGAATCAATAGTGAGAACAATGTGTGGAGAAAGGCAGCACTATTATGTTCAGAGTGATGTGAAACCCGGTGAAATGCACAGGGAACCATCAACAGAAAACAGGAATCGCACTTTTAACATTCTGGGGAAAATATATTATTTTTGCTATAGTCCTGGAATACTGAAGGTGTTGAGGCTCTAATAAAAAAGTAGGGGTTTAGGTCTCCTAGGGAAAATGTAGTGCCAATAGATCTTCAATATTTTTGTCATCAAAGCCAGTAAAATGCTCCAGGTATCTTTTTCCACTGTGTGCACAACTGTTCATAAGCTTAAAGAGATAGGTGTATACCTACCATGGGCCAAAGCTACTACAAGTGAGTATTAATAAAACAAGTATCAACTCCTACAAAGAAAGGTGCATTCCAGCTGTAGTTATAAAACAAAAGGATACTTAGACTCACTGCATAAAAGTACTTCTTCAGCAATTCAGCATAATATGCCTTGGCTTTGCTGAGTACACAGATCTCCTAAGGCTGCTGAGTGAAGTGATATGACGCTGCTTAGTACTGCTCTAAGGGAACCCACAGGGGAATTTGCAGTTCCACCTACACACTATGTTGATGGCACTTGCTTAATTCAGGGTACATGTTTATTTCCCTATCTGGATGACAAAATATCAAAAACTAGATGTAATGGGAACTGACTTTTCTTCCTGTGAAATTCAAATATCTGAGGGTTTGAAAAAGAGGATGAGAACCTGCCTTCTGTATCTCCCTAATACATTTTCAGTCATACTCAGGTATTTAGTCCTACTTCTACTCACAGCAAGGGGTAGTTACTGTGGTACTGCTCATGTTTTAGATAAGTTAGTAGGAAAGCCTGTGGTATTTTCAATATAAATATTGACTAGAAGCTGAGATAACCACATATGGTGAGCTTTAAAGCCTTTCTAGAACCTCTTCATTACATAAAAAAACTCCAATATAAACAATTATAGTGTCTTCTATCACTCAAGACAATGAATTATAGTTTTTCTGTGCCTCTGCATTCCCGAGTTAATGATTCTGCTTTCATAACATCTTTTGATCAGTTGTAGAAATCTACCTTCTTAATTTTTTCCATGGTACTTTTAATGATAAAATGTGAAACTATCACAGTGAAGTCGCCTTTTTCTCACTATCTTTAAACAGATACCTTTAATTTTTTTCAGCCTAAAATCAGACAATAAACAGAGGCAAACTGATGCATTGAGTTTGTTGCCTCTCTTTTCTCATTCCAGAATTCAAAAGGAATAGCGTTAGACTAGGAATTCTCTTCCTTTTATGCTTTTTCAGTCACACATTTCCTTCAAATAAATCCTTTTCTCTAGGCCAACTATATACATGTGTATGAAATTTTTAACAGATTTGATAATGACCTTAATTTCAATACCATAAATAAAAATATTACTGATAAGGCAGCAGATACTACCCTACCACTTTCTAACTCAGCACCCAGAAATGCAATCATAGATAAGAAACCAAACTTCATCCTATTTGCAGCAGCATACTACACAAATAAATATCTAAATAAATAAATAACCCCTTTAACAAATAGGAATAGAAATAAGCTCTCTGAACTCTAAGAATGTTTTCCTGTAGTTATTAAAAGGTAATATATGCTGCATAAAGATAATGCACTTATCTCACTAACTCCCCAAACTCCTGCTTTTTGAGTAAATCCCCCAACTGGCTAATACAAGCTTGGCTTCAAAAAGAAGACCCATAGTTTCTGTTGGGAATAAAATGTACTGATTTTGAGCATAAAGTGATAAGAGCAAAATGCCTAATTTAATTTACTTTGAACATTATAAATTGGCTGTTAGAACAGTACTGAAGTTTATATCCAGCAATCTGCTGTAAACTTTAGTGAGAATAGTTGTGGGGATTATACCAGGTGTTTTAATACATGCTGTCCTGAATTGTAGGGAGTATTGAATTAATTTCTTTAATTGTACCTCTTATCCTCATTTCATACTGGATTTATCTGCCTTCACCTTACAAAGAGGTGAGCAGCTAAAAGCCCCTGCCCTTATTTGGTAGTTCCAGTCCAGAAAGATCCAAAAGATCTTGAATTCTGGTGGTTTCTTTTGAGAGAAAATGCCTTTAAATCACCTTCAACATCACAACAATGGAACAGTATAAGGAAATACATCAAAGTACTTCTACTGCACTTTGTGCCCAGTTCCTAGTGGCAGTGCAGAAGTCAGAAGGTGAAGAACTGTTCAATATGAGTAATGGCATTGGACCCAGGCTATAACTTTGCCATTTTGACCCACAGAATAAGGAAGTCACACAGAACACAATTACAAGTGGCAGGATTAGACTTTTAATGTCTTTAAAACTCTTTGAAGATAAGTGTTCACTATGACTGTGTTCTACTGATTGCAGCAGTCCTATTAAAGTACAACCAGAGACTGAAAACTGTTCAAGTGTTATTACCCCTGCTCAAATAGTGCCATAATGCTGAGAAAAGAAATGCCTTTAAAATATTAGCCTGGAAGTAATATCACTCATGTTAACTTAATTAATATTTACTCATTAAGTATGAGCTTACCCCAACTTGGTACCACATATATTTTACATAGTGTTTAAAATAAGTCCAATGCAAGTCCATGATTCGTATTACCAGCACTTTGATAGCAAGCTGGTTTAATAGTTTGTCACTACCTGAACCAAACCAGGAGATTTTACTCCTCTTTTTTCCCCTCTCTTTTCTTTGTTCCACTCCCCTGGTCCTATTTTATGAACCTGGTGCTTGTCAGTCTCCGTTAAGAGATAATCTATCAAAAGAGGGGAAAAGAGAAGGGGAGTGCTGAGAGATGAATATCATTGAGGCTTGTAACACTTTTCAAACTTAACTTCAGGGAACTGGCAGAACAGTGTGAATGGGATTTCTGGGGTTGCAGGAAGGTAAAAGGGAAAAGACATAAAATCTTCCCTCTTGGTAGCAGACTCATTAGTTGTTTTTGCTGCTCACAAAAACACAGCTTTTGATTTTCATGACCTGTTTCTGTGACCTGCCAAAATACTCTTTCTGTGAATGAGTAAATTTCTAAATATCTGTTTAACAGTCATGTATTCAGTCAGACATTGAACTATAGTAAAAGAATGCTGATTCCAGCATTCTAAGTATGATAGAAATAACATATGGTCTTTCATAGGAACATGTAGGCATCTAGTTACATGTTATTTCATGCCACTACAAACACTTTGGCAAACTAGACTTTCACTCTTAGGACCCAAGGAAAGAATAAACACTTGTCTTTAAGACAATTAAGATTATGCAGCAGTAAAACAAAAATGTAACTGAAAAGTGGTTTATACTCTACTTAAAAGTCACTTACATGTGGTTTCTTAGGAATCTGCATTTCTGAAAAGCTAACTATTTAAACATACAAGATCAGTAGCTGGCATTAGTACACAATGGTTGGTAAGGTATGATTGAAAATCTAGACTCTATCTAAACTGATATTTATAATACCTTTTTTTTTTTTTTTTTAATAAGTAAGAAAACTGGTAGCAAGGCTGCTGCAGCTGTTTGTAGAAAAGATCTGATCCAAATCCCTTTGGAGCACACACAAACATACACACACACACACACACACACACACGCATGCACGCACACACACACATGCAGCAGCAAAAAGGACTTGGTGTGACGTTCACATTCACCTTGGGAGTTGAGGTGGCTCACCCCTTGCCGCAGTTTTTCTGCTTTCCCAGCATCAGCTGGGAGCTGCCTGAAGCAGGTTTGGTTTTCTAGATTCTAAACTTCAATTCCTGGCTAGCTCATTGACTTCATATGAGATGCTGTTTGCTTTTGTTTAGTTTGTTTAACTCTAAAGCAGGAGAATAGCTCTCAGGGTATAGTGCTTGAGAGTGTAGTTTGGGGAATTAATTAATTGGCATGTGTGTGGAGGGTTACATTCCTTGAAAATGTACAATATACTGATAATGTGATATATTATTATTCCATGGAGGGATTCCATTGACTGATGGCAGGATGCACAGCCATGGAGAGCTCTTCAAATCTGGGTCTCTCCAGAGCAATTAGGCGGCAGCAGTGATCATAAATATCTTTCTTTTATCTCCATTTGGCAAAATAGTTTGGCATTTTCCTTTTGCATGTAGATCCAGTTATTGTGATTGAGATTTTTATTATTTTTTGAGTGGCTTACTCCAGTAGTCATTGGCTTAGTCTGACACATAGCAGTCAAAGGCATAGTAATTACCAGGCACTGGTAAAGCGAGTAGTGTGATGTTCAGCACACAGGAGAGCAGAGACTGATTATGAGAAGATTCAAGTTTCTCACAACTTGTAGTCAAGAATATTAAGATCAAGTGAAAAAAACCCAAGATACCAGAATAGGTAAAAAATCTGGAAGTATTCCTGGTTTCTCTGTGCTTAGAATATTGGTAGTTTACTAGTGTAGCATTCTATACTGTAAATTCTGCCTATTTGATATTTTATACAAACAAGCTTTTAATAGACCTCTTTCAAAGCCACCTACCAATCTTTTGGCTGATGAATCCTGTAATACTCCAAATAAACAGGAACAAGCATCTTAAAAAGCCACAGTATATTTCAGATATATCTAAACTGCATTGTGCAGGGAGTGTTACAATATCGCAGAGGTTATCCCAGAGGGCTCTGACTCTGGTATAAAATTAGATTTACTTGTGAAACCTATAAATAGGTCCTTGCAACCTATAGAATGATGCTGGTATTTAAGCTGTCCTTAATGAGGGAGTTTTAGTGGGTCCATGAGGTAGAAATCTATGTGTTGTTGACAGACTTTTGGGTGAAACCTAAATTTGAGGTCTTAAATCTTGGCTGTAAATTAGGATGTATGATCTAGTAACACATACATAGATATTACAGTACCTATATATTGTGAGATGAAGTTGACAGAACTTTTTCAACATGTCCCTTATAGAAATTTTAGGCATGTAGACAGTCTGCTACTTAAAAGAAATGCACTTAATACTGTGGTATAATGTCTATTAATACAATCCTAATGTTGCCATTCAAGAGATGCTTATAATTTTCTATATTATGATGTTATGCTAAATGTAGCTGTTCAGACTCTAATCAGGTAGATTGCCTCATTTTTCAACACAGGATCTGTTTTTTTAATTGATATCATATTTCATTGACAGAGGAGAAATAAAAAAGGGGCCAGAATCTATATTATTCATTTCCTATGTAATCACAGTTTTGCACAGGCCTGAAGTCACATTTGCCACATTGGCTGGAGTCAAAAGGAAAATTTGGGGATAAAGATGAGATTCCTACAAAACTCAAAACACTGCATTCATACTATAAGCTAAAGAATCTCCCAGCTGCTTTGTGCATCCAGATTCTGCTGTATTACATCCTGAGAGGACTCAGTCCTCATTTTCACTTCACAGTTACTGCTCCACCTTCCAAACCGTAGGCTGTTGTTTCCATCCTTCCGGTGCCATATTGTTCAAAAATGTCCAAGACTACTGAAAAGTAATAATATTTTTCAAAAGTAGCAAGTAATGGAGTCAGGTTTGCTACCCACACAGATTCTCTCATTTTTGCCTAACAGTATACAGATTATTTTCATTACATCAGCTGAAGCAGGAAGGACAAAGGGGGCTCCTCACCTTGCCCAGAAGAGCCTGGAAGAAAACGAAGAGCAGAAATTATGTCCAGTGTTCTTCAGTAGATGACTGTCACACCAATGGGTGCACAAATGACCTAAGTATTCCAAGGAGAGTTATGAAGACAGTGTATGGCTCACTCCTCATCAGCACAGCAAGTGTGCAGAGGCTGAGAAAAAGACATTCAATCCTTCCAACAGACAAGTGTTGTGTTGGGTTTCACGTATTCATAATTGTTGTACATCTTGGAAAAAGAGATTAAAAAAAACCAAGTTTTCCCATTACACTTTATATAATTCAGGATATTAGCCAATGTCAAACATACTTACTACTCCTTCAGTATCATTTTTGAGTTACTTTACTTGCAGTACTTAACTGAAATAGGAGTTAACATGAACAGAATATATCAGCGGACGGTGAGCTGAGGTCCACAGACTAAATTAAAATTTTTTTCTGACTTTTTTTCCCTGTCAACAAAACTTTTATAGATACTTTATACTAAGGCAGAGTGGAACATGGTGTGAAATATAATTAAAAGAATGTTTCCATCTGCAAAAAAACCCAGAAAAATTGGCTTACCACTTTTTCATCTACTTACTAAAAATATCAGAAAGAATGGGTTTTAGACAATTCACCACTAGAAAATTGGCTATCAGGAAATACAACAGTCTCTTTCTACAAGAACAATGTAGTTATTAAAAAGTGTAAATTGCTTCTACATCACACAATTTTATCCGTGTAGGTTTTAAAATACTAATCTTTAATGGACACTTCTTTAACAACCACAAAATTAACTTTACATAACATTTTCAAGACTACAAATAGTTTTAAAATAAACAATTAAAAATTGGGGTTTAATTTAAAATATATATTGAAGTTATAGAAGACAGCATTTCCTCCAAGATATAGAACTCATGATACACATTAATCCTTTCTGTCTCCAGTTCCAGCCTTCTGAATTTCAAGATCTTTATTTAATTACTCAAAAATTATATTAAAACAATTAATGTGACCTGTATGAAAGGGTAATTTCTTCCAGTGTAAGTTGACTCCCAGGAGTTAAAGACGACTCCTCTTCAGAAGGCAGTAAGGTGAAAAATGATAAAAATTCCCTCTTCACTCTTTCCCCCAGAAACATGCAGTAGGAAAGGCAGAAGTCAGCACCTGTGAGTTGGAGGTTGTTCCAACAGTAACTGGAACTAGCAGGAGCAGCAGGAATGATGAAGTCTCATCTGGGATCCTATGCTCCCTCCACAACAGCCAAATGAAAGCCACAGTTTTCTCTTTGAAACTGAATCAAAAAATAGTTTCTTTTCACCACTTTCTTACCATGTACCACTTCCTCATTCACCTCCTCCTTTAGTCTCTCCCTTCCTTGGGATGATAGCCTTTGTGTTGCTCTGTACTACATGCATGATCAGCTGTGATTCACGAAGCATTCATAAGATACTCCGGTCTTACCCAAGAGATTAAACAACTTCTCAACTAGAAGTACTAGAGACGTGTCATCTATCTCTTTATAAAATAAAAAATACTTCAATGCAGTTGTAGTTAAGGCTGATTGTGTTTATAGCCCTTAGACCCATTTGGGACTTGAATGCAAAGATCTGGGATGGTGCTGAGTTTTTCAGTCCTTGGCATCTATGTTCTTTGGGAAAGTCTACTCTTTCCAGAAGAGGTGCATTGGATAAAGCTGTATTAGTTACAGCTCAGCACAACACCTGTTCCAAAGGTAGATTTGCATTTCCCGGAGCAGACCAACTATGTGTCCTATGTGTAATTTTGGTTCTTGTTAGTGAACCTCCTTGTACCCATACACATATATTAAGGTCTGGTCACTACTTAATCATCACATTATACCTTGTCTTAAATCTTTTGGAGCTTCTTCCTTTACATGCTAGATTTGAACTTTCTATTATTGTTGTTATGTGCTTAACAACCAGTACAAGAAATGAGATTTCTAAGCACTACCAGAATAGAAATGAAAGTAAAAGGAAACAGAAACCTGTTAGTTCTTTAAGATTCATGACCATTCAAAGCCAGATGACTGGTTCCCTTAGGCACATCTGCAAATCCTTGTCTTAAAGCATTTCTGTATTGAAGGACCTTGTCTGGCAAGCACCTAAATGTATAACTTGAGCAGACTGTTGATAAGAAACTGGTAATTAAATGGCACAGGTGAAACAAAATGACTATGTAAAACATTTAGTGGTTCATAAGACATTCAAACTAATGTGTATAATTTGCTTTAAACCCCACACTTCTAATACTTTTAGCTTTAAGTCCCAAGCTCATTTAACCTTAAAAGATTTGCTGGCAATATTCCCACTTTGGTTTTAAGTTAATTTGACAGGGCTTTACAGAGTAGTTTTACACAAGAACGTAGTAAAGAACTGGATCATGGTTCTACTTCCTTAGAATTGCTAAATAACTTCCTTTTTCAGGGAGTATTTTCATGTGATGGCTGAGATAATTCAATAGTTTTAATGGAAAAGATGCTCAGACTTCTCAGTTCCTGTGTTGTGTTGGCTGCTTTCCAGAAGGCTTCATTCAGACACTATTGTAATTTCTTGATGATATTTAAAGTTCTTTGTGACTTAAATCTTAAATTTTGCATCCAAATTACAGATGCAGTTTAGACTGAGGAAGAGTTATATTCTTTTTGTTGAACACACATATGTGATGGAAGAGTTGAACTTTTAGAGAAAAAAGGCTGGAATCTCTTTTTTTATTAAAGTTACTGATATGCAAACACTGATGAATAGTATAGCAACACTAAATGAAAAAAATAAATATAATCTTCAAAATTAATTGTGTCTGAAATCTGTAATTAGAGAACAGAAATTAAAGACAAATATTGCTGTTCTCAGAGTCCTGCTTAAAGCTATGGAAAGGCTGGAAGCATAATCTAGTTTGGTTTCAAAGCCTATGAAAGGTCAGTGTCACAACTCCATGATGAAGTGCAAAACTGTGGTTTTTGCTTGTAGTACTTTTCTATGGGGTTGAACTTGGACTGGGCACTGCTACTGCAAATTCCTTCACGGGAGGGATTATCCAGAATAATTTTTTCACATAGATACCCTGAGCTACATGAAAGACTTTGCACAGAGCCCATATTGCTATTTTGGTTCTTTGCCCTTCCAAAGGGCCTTAAACAAGAGTGGAGGAATTTGACTAGTTACTTAAATTCATAAAGATCATATCTTGCAATTACCCATTGTTTCACTGGAGCACTACCAGAGGATTTAAAGAGGTAGTGTTTGGAGGGAGACTGGAGTCTCTCTCTCATTGCATTGCATTCTGATACCTGTTCTGTGATCCAATAGCTACCCCTGTGCAACAGCTAAGGGATATCAGCTGCCTCAATGAAACTTATGTAAAATTCTGGTCAACCAGAAAAAGAAATCCAAACTGGAACAGATATAAAACGGAGTCATTAGAGTGATCAAGGGACCAAAAAGCCCTTTGAGGGAAGAAAAAATATTGGATTTTTTTAACTTAGCCAAATACAGGGAGACATAAAGTATGTTATACACCTTAAGCAGTGTAACCGCCATGTAAATCAAATAATGCAGAAAGGTGGGAACAGAATGACCATATGCAGTTTAAAAGACAGAAGAAGTAGACTTTCTTCTGAAACAACCTAATGGTAATAGCAATGGGCACAAAAAAAACCCCAAACTAAAAACAAACACTGGTGGATTTTAAAGTGGAGATTATGACTAGGTGGAGATTATGGCTTTTGTCATTCGTGATCTAATCCACTGCTAAATGGTTCAATTAACCCAAAGGAAAAGGTGTTTTGCATAGACTAGAAATGACCACAATGCAAACAGCTGCTCTTTGTGTAGACAGAATTTCTACCTGGCACCATCACTGCTATGAAAAAGGTACTGGTAGCACTGGAAAAATGCTCAGCTACCAGGACAGGCGAGGTGAGCATGAAATCAGTAATGGACACTGCTAAAACACCTCTCCCCCTCCCTCAGCCAGTAAACCTCTGTCTGGCAGATAATAGGCTTTCTGGCATTTTCAGAAGCAGCAGACAATTCCAGTTACTCAACATTTCATCAAAAGAAGATAAACATTCCTTTTTAAGGCATATACTTTTAAAGTGCTGACTATATGTAATTGTCCATACATCACAGGTAGCAACTCATTAGCACAGACAATGGTAGACTAATCATTTTCTGATAGCAAGGAAAAGCAAAAGCTCTTCAAACAGACCTTTCACGAGAAGACTTATTACAGCAATTTATAAAGACAGAGGAAAATATAGCAAATCAGGCAATAACTTTTAAGTATAAGCATATGCAAACTTCAGGTTTTTTTCTCTGCTCTAAAATTCTCACAGCAAATGTACTCCTCTACTGGCTAGAATGGATGTGTCTTAAGGGATAATCGGGGTTACATCAGATCCAGATTTCCAGTAAAGCAGGAGACAGATTTCTGGTTATTGCTAAGCAGAATAGAAGGGGAGGGCTTGTTTTGTAGACATCATATATCCTACTTCCATTACTAGTCACTGTCAGCAATAGGCAATTGGACAAGGTGGAACCAGTATCACCCTATATGGATCAGTTGCATGAATTATTAAATAAAAGGGTATAACAATACTACATTTTAAAAATTATAGACATTTTTTCAAAATTAATTTTCTGAAATATCTCAGGCATTCAAAAGTATATTTTTTGTGCTCTTTTTTCTGTTTTGTTCTGAATATAGATGTTACAGATTTTCAGTCCCAGGTGGAAGCAATTCTACCTTCTAAATCAACACATGCCTAGATTTCCCAGCCTTTACTCATTGTCCCTTTATTGTTCTCTGCTTTATACTGATAATTCTGTTTTGAAACTTATCTTTGTCTGCATTTAATGTGCCTATGCTGCAGGGAGTACTTATCATAATTATCATACAACTGGAATAAAAGATTATAAGGGTAAATGCCTGTAAGGGACATGCTAGGATTGAAATGTTGACTGTCCTGTTATTTCATGCCAAGCTTAGAGCATTGTGTACTGCCTTGCTAAAGTCCCTTAATGATCCCTGTTCTAACAATGTGAAACTGCCTTCTAAATAGGCATAAAATGCTCCCAGTTGGAGGCCTCTCTTTACAGTCATTTAAATCAGTGCCAAAGTCTCATAGATTCAGTGGAATACTGTGCTGGTTTAAGGTAAACCAGCAGGAGAAAAGTACTCAACTCACAAAAAGACTGCAAGTCAGAACTGCAATTTAATAAAAAGATCACAATAAGTACAAGGTTACAGAGGAAATAGCCCGTTTGACCCACAGAAAACAGGTGTGT
>JAWWEU010000040.1:26886378-26906101 GCA_035583155.1 Acropternis orthonyx | reverse complement strand
AGTTCCCAAACACCCAGCTTGTAGCCTGAGGGGTCAGCTGTGCCCTGGGCAGCTGCTGCAAATAATCCATTGTTAGCTGTTCATGAGAAATTATATAGAGGGTGTAGAATACTCAGTCTTAGCCACACCCACACAGTGACAAACTGGTCCTGGTCACTATAACCAGGACAAATACAAATACATCCTTGATTGTATTCTTTTTTTTTTTTTTTCCCCCAAAGATTGAAGCTGAAAATGAAAAAATATGCATGAATTAAAACAGAAGAAAATATTTTTAGTTCTCAGAAGGATAACAGAATCCTAAACTCAGTCTTGTATGAGGGGCTAGGAAAGACTGCACAGCTTTAGACTTTGCCCTGTAACTGGGAGATATAAGAAGTCCTTGACTATGTCTGATGATTCTGGCTGAAGGCATGTGGAATTATATCAAAATAAAATTGTTCATGGTAATGGGGCCATTTACACTAGTATGTGCTTTTACTGAAATAGGAAAACAATAATTTGTTTTGAAAAATAATTTAACCTTTTACAAATTAATTTTTTCTGAGTAGAAAAAAAGAGACAAACTAAATATGTATATTTATACATGATATAATCAAAGTATGCCATTTAGAGTAAGAATGGGAACTGGGAATGAAGGGTGGCCCATGATATACTGTACAAAAAAAAAATTTAGCACAGAACTTTTTCAAGTTTCAGTTTTCCTCACAATGTGACATAATGAAGTCCTACAAGACTTAGCAAGTTGTAGTCTACTGGGTGTTGCCATCTGCCACTTGCTGAATTATTTCAATAGAAGTATTTCAAGAAAGCTTTTTCAATACTTATTTCATTGAATTGTAACAAGGGCACCTGTACATATTCCCATAAGCAAAATAGTTTTTAGTTTATTAAAGAATATAATGGATTACACACATAAAAACTTCTGTGATATCTTTATTTTGGACTTTGCTGTTATGGACTCCAATGTTTCCATGGTCATTCACTCAAAATAAAGTCTAGGTGTTTTCTGAGAGATGTAGCAGTAGCTGAAAGCTAATAGTCATAACTCCGACCACCCAAAAAAAAAAAAAAAAAAAAAACCCGACCCATTGGGGACTTTAAATACAAAAATGCATTACCAGCCGTACGTTTATTCAAAAATATACATTTCTTGGCTGTGTCTCAGATTTAAAAAAAAGGTAGTGAATCTTGAAGCTTTGTTCTAAAAGTGAAAAAAATCCATCTGAAATTTACAGAAAGGACATCTAAAAGAATACATGAAAAAGAAACATTTTGCTGCTGAAATTTGCTGCTTATCAAACCTGATTTCTTTTTATGAAAAGTAACCCACTTAGTTAATCAAAGGAAGCCAGCTGATGTAATCTTTTTGGATTTCAGCAAAGCTTTTGATACCATCTCTCACAAGATCCTTCTGGACAAAATGTCCAGCACAGCTGGATAAACACACCATGTTGTGAGTGAGCAATTGGCTCACAGGTCGAGCAAAGAGGGTAACAGTGAATGGGGTGACATCAGACTGGGCACCTGTCACTTGTGCAGGGTTAAGGGTTGGAATTATGGATCCCTTCCGACTCAGCATATTCTGCACCACTGCCTGCAAAAAAAACAAAAACAAAAACAAAAACAAAAACAAAAACAAAAAACAAAAACAAAACAAAAAAAACCAAACAAACAAAAAAAAACCAAAAAAACCCCACGCCTTTTCTAATGGCAAACTAGAGATATTTCACACTTAGTCCTCCAAGACCACACCTTTCCCTAGCTATTTGGAATGAGAAATCATCTCTAGGAATACAAGACTGTTTCTTCTTTCAATATTATTTCCTGGTGGCTAGGACACTTACTTTGGGAAAGATAAACCTGGAGTCTAGACTTAATTCAATGATTCAATGGTGACATCTGCATTTTATGTGAATTATATATGGCAGCTGTGCAGAATTTTTGAGAACCACCATTTCAAATTAGGTACCTAATGAAAAAGTTAGTTAGAGCCTAAATTTCTCTCCATGCACGCATCACACCTTTTTTAATCCTTTTTCTTTGGCACAGATACCTTTTCCTTTCTCCTGTGGCTGTTTTTCTGCAGGAGTTGGTTTAGAAGGAGAAACCAGATAATGGTTTCCCTCCCCCCAGAAACTGCTAAGAATGGTTGCTGTGTGAATGACCGTATAGGGCTGTTCTATCCTTATATTTGATGCTTTTGAAAGATCCTTATTATACATACATATCCTGGTTTTCTCTCAAGAAATCATAAAAGAAGTATTATTCAACATGACATGAGCAATTAAGATTTATCACACCATATGAAGAAATCTCTGTTCCAAACCTAGATCTCTTACAATGTGTATGAGAAACCGTAATTTTCTCACTTAGCCAATCTTCTATTAAAAAAAATACTCTAAACCATTCTACAGTAGTAAGTTACATTAAAAAAACCAAAACTATCTGAAATGAAGCTGGACAAAAATAAATCTATTATTATATAGTGTATGCAGGGAAATAAATGATGCATCACTTCATTTATGATAAACGAAGCAACTGAAGCTAAATCGAACTGTCAAAAAATTAAAATTAACCCTCCTAAAGGATATTTGTATGCATCCTTTATACTGTCAACATCTCAGTGGGTTTTCAGCTCTTCTGTGTAAGAAGAAAAAGGGAGGAACAAAACCAGCAAACCACCAATTTAATTATTGTTTTTATGTAAATATGCATGTGCACTCATGCATAAGAACATACACACTGAATGATAACAGCATCTATGCCTGTCACATAGGCAAAGATGATGTCATTATTATCTGTCCATATTAAAATGCATTTTACATTAATATATAGATGCTTCTCCCAGATTGACAGTTACAGTACAATCCTCCAACAACAAATCAATTGTTTCCAAAGGCTAACAACAAGCCAGGCCTTGCCAGAATTTGTTTTCACAACTTCTGATTTCTGAAAATTCTTCCTAAACTTAAGGTTATCTAGTGAACTTCAAAGAGGTAAAATGTGTTTCATTGAAGTAAATTTACACTCTTGTGTGAGTTTTATTTCTGAGTATCACCTTGTATAGATCTGACAGGATTCTCTTTTAATCTTAGTGGTGTTAGGGAGTTTAATTACAATTCAAGAAAAAATAGTCTAAATTGCATTGAAAGCTGTAATATCCTACTGATTCTTGATATTCACTACTTTTTCTGTCTAAATTTCAAACCAACAACTGTAGCTGGCAAAAAAAAATAATAATTTGTAAACCAAAGTCAGGAGAATTATTTAAAAAATAAACAGTATACCATATTATGTCAATTTGAATGGCAAAAACGAATACAGGAACTATTGCAAAGTCAGGAGTAAGGCCCATTAAGTATTGCAAAATGTTATCTCTGAACATTAATTGATTTCTAAAATTAATTCACTTAGTTTCATATCCTTTTTAATTATGCTTTCCATTAATATTCAAACTGTAAAATTTTCTGCAGGTTAGAAGCTCTTGCAGATCTGTGTATGTTTTGTATTCAAGCTCTAAATAAATACATTACACTGGGTGAAATATTCATGGGAAGACTTTCAGGCTTCTATTATAAAAATCAAAGTTTGTAATTCTGAATACTCAGAGAGGGAATCTAGAATTTAATCTTTTACTGTTATGCCAATCGCTCTATACCATTCTACTATACAAATGTAGCAAACACACTGGGCTGAATTGCTAAAACACAGCACTCATAAAGTCACAGGTTTGGGGTTTATTGTCTGGTGAACTGCAGCTGACAGTCAGGCTGTGGGTGAATCCCCACAACAGCACACAATACCTACCTACCTGGACAAGGGAGACTTCACTGCATGTCCCCACCTGGAACTGACTACTTAAACCCATGAGGAGCTAGGTAATAAGTTAATACCTAATTCAGAAAACAACAAAAGTCCCTCAGGAGGAACACAGTGCTCAGATCTGCAACACCATGTGGAAGCAGCAATCTGAGGAGAGGAATTGCCACATGTAAGAGCTGAGTTGTCAGCCACGGTCACAGTGATCCTTCCGTTCCTCAGGGTCATCTGAATTGACTGGTGTAAACTGGATGAGTGGGCCTGAGCTGTCATTTGTGTGAGATCTGTGTTTGCACTGTCCACAGGCTGTATTTGTCCTGCCAAGCAAATCAACTCTAGGTTGTGTGTCAACAACTGCTGTGATCTGCTTGAACAGCCACAACGCCAATCTCTCCAGATATCCACAAAAGGATGTCACAGCTGAAGAGCAGGTAAAACACAGATGAGATCTCCTGCAACTTCTGAGTCAGTGACTTGGTCCACAAAAGGCTTGTGAGACCTTTTTTCCCCCTTAGTCAACAGAGGCCCAGAGCCAAGACAGTGGAAGAAAATCCCAGCCTATTGCTCATAGAAGACTGAAACAAAGACTAAGAAGTCACAGAGCACCTAATCCAACACTGCAATGGATCACACTTTGCTTAACTGACACTGTCTTCCTTAATTATTCTGGAAATATTTAACCTCAAACTTGCCATTTAGCACAAAACCTCGGGAAATCCAGTCATAAAACTTTCTCAGCTACACGTTCTGTGTGCTTTAGGCCTTTCAGTTGGGGTAGATGCACAAATCAGTGCAGGTGCCCAAACCCCGTCTATCTTTCCCTTCATGCCCATCAGTTCAAACTCTGATAAGCTTAACAATCCAGCCTAACTGGTGTGGACTTTGACAGGCTTCATCTTGACATTTACACAAGTGTTGTCCACATCTGAGCTACTCATTCTCAGGACCCTGGCGATAAACAGATGGTGGTAGACATCTTTTTTTTGGTCCAGTGAAACATATTTTGTAGGTTCCTATTTTCCTTCAGTGACTAATGCAGGATATCTAACTAACTAGGGTCAGTTAGTTAGGTCAACAGCTAAGTTATGAGCAAAAAAATCTCTTAATGTTTTTACTAGGACTAAAATCTCTTAGTGTTTTTACTAGACACTTAAAGTGGTTTTCTGTTAGACATATAACTGTCAAAGGCATCTATTCTTTAGTGCCAAGCTAACTGCAAAGACAGGCAACAAAGGTGCTGAACATAGTGCTGAGGAGGACAAATTACTCTGTATCATAAAGGTAGGTGTTAAAACATTGCTGCTAAAATGCTTAGATCTGCCTCCTTGTCTCTATACTTTTCAGTTCCTGATGTGTGAAATAGTGACAATGCACTTCTCTACCTTTCAGGAAACTTGTGAGTATAAATATTGTAAAAAGAGAAAAATCAAATATTACCGAAAACAAAAAGCAAGAAAAAAATAACTTCTAAGCCGAGAGAGCAATTCCTTATCGACAAGTCTTTCTGCTTTTCCTAAGTTAGAATTAAAACCCTTTTCAATCGTAGATAATTATAATGATCTTTAAAAGGATGACAAAACAAATAATTTTATTTTTAGTCTGTTTTAATTCTACTCAATCTGAACAAGCATTTGAGGTATTGAGATGTATAATTCATCCTGAAATCAGCCAGAGCTTCATTTGTAAATACAGGTCCAAGGTATTTTTTAGAAACATTTAACAGAAAAGCAATTTAATAATTAGTAAGACCTTACTTCTCTAACTGAAATGCACTGAAAACAAGAAAATATTAGCCATTTTGCAGTGTAGCATTTTTCTGTTCATGATTAGATTCACTAATATGTTTGCATTGAATTATGCATTCATATTTACCGAGTCCAAGTATAGCCATGCTTTCAGGGCTTTCTGCAACATCAGTTATCAGGTCCTAATATCTTCTCCAACACCTGTAATGGAGAGGAGAGACCGAGTCATTTGCACAAAATCACAGCAACCTTTTCTATGAGTTCTTACACAACAGGATTTTTTCAAAGGGCAGAATGATGCAGTTTTCTTGACATACACATTATTTTCCCACTTTGGTAACAATGTGTCAGAAATCACGATCAAATGAACTAATTTTGCCTAATTAAAAAAAAAAAAATTACTAAAGGAAACAAAGGTGGAATGTCACCCAGGAACTGAGTAACTGTGTGGCACTGGAGACACTGAAAGGGTAGAATGCTCCTGGACCATAGAGGTCAGGCCAGCATCTACTGCTGGGGAGAGAGACAAGAAGAAACTAGGCAAAGGCTGTGCACATACGCCCACCAAAGAAGATGCCATCTCATGTAGCAGAAAGATAAGACTTACATCTGTGTATTAGACTAATCTTAATTGAGAGAATATCAGTATACACTCTGGTTTCTCCCCCTTAAATTTCCCATACCCTTACATTAAAACCATCTAAGATCTACAGGTTTTTGAGATGTTGTATTCCTACCCACTCTTAATTGCCCTGTATGTTAATTTCAACTCCCAGGGGTGATTTCATCATCAGGCATTTATGTTTATTTTTCCGAAGACTTCTGGAATATTTCTTCTTCTCTGGAGTTGCTAGTGCAGCAGGATTCAAGGGAAAAGGTGAGTGCCTCTGACCCTCTCCAGAATAAGATCAAAAACAGCTTGTCTAAGAAAAAAAGCACAGAGAAAAATTCAAGAGGCAAAATAAATTCATAAAAGTATTTGCATATTATCCAAAACCTCACAAATTATACAGAAGTTTCTACAGTCACAAGGGGCTCTGATTCATCTGAAGCATTTTGGCAAGTTCTCTTAAATTCATGGCTTTTAATTTTGCACCAATTTTCCCCAGGATTCTGGTAAATTTACTGCCTTACAGATTTAAAAACCAAAAAGGACTTTCTGTTCTTTTGAGAACTTTCTCTCTTCTGTGTCTCAAAGAGAATAGGGAGTACCAATATTTTTCAAGTTTTTCTCAGAGGTTTCCTTGAATTAACAGGGATAATAGATTGGCCTCATAGGTCAACTCCATTCTCACCCACAGTTTAGGAACCCTGAAGACTGAAAATAATAAGAAAAAGGAAAACAGCAGTCTTTAATCCTGTAGTATCACACAGAAATCAGTTTCATGTTCAGCCATAACTAGGTCATTTTCTTCCAAAAGAAAGATAGATTTGGCATACTGTACTTTCCAAAATAAGTTCACTCCTTTATTCACTAGTAACTGCCCTTTTTGTTTTACTGTTGGTAGTTACAAAGGCCAAATGATTTCAAACGTGACCCAGCACTGATGTGTTAGAAGAAAACACAGGATGGCCTCTTCATTTGGTCCAAACACAAAAGGTCTGCTTTGAAATGGCATTGCTTTTACAACTTCTTCAACAAAGGAAATTGAAACTAGCTTGTAATGTATCCATTATACTTAGTGGCAATTCTTGTCCTAAATGACTTCCTTTCAATCTCAGAGAAGTCAGTTAAATTCTAACTCACAGTATTAAGTCAATTATAATGCTAACCTGAAACTTTTCCTTTTGGTAGTGTAACTTCTGCAAAGCATTGGAAAACTCTCCAAAAACTCCTAAAATCTTTTCTGGCAGTCATGCCTACTTCAGCAAATAACTCTTGACCCTTGCACACATAAAAAAATATGGATGTGTTTCAAATTCCTACTTTGATGAAGAAAAGAGTTGGGGAGAGATACATACCACAATGATATTTACTGGACAATATTTTATTAGACTGTGACTCTTAAAGGAATTAAGACAGCATTATTAAAAGCAGACATTTGCATAGTATCTTTGTTTAATTTCTCCCCCTGTTCTCACCCCCACAGGCACACACTATCATACAGACATGGCCACACACAACGTCACTCCCAGTCCAGCCCAGCTGTTCCCTCACCGGAAGACCTGCCCTGGTGTGACAGTGGCCTCTGGGCAGGTGTGCAGGAAGTCCCTCACAGGTCCTGGATTTCCTCAGCAGCGCATGCAGACCTGGTGGCTCTGATGGTGCACAGCTGGATGGCACCTTGGATGTGACTGGGCTGCACTGCCCCTCGTTGGCGCTGGCATGGCCTGGTGGCCTCACACATGCCCAGCAGGCTCTGCATCTTTCATTTCTTGAAGATACAACAGGATGACAAGTTTTCAGAGTCTGTCAGCATCTGTGAGATTTTCACTTTTCTTCTCAGTAATCTTCCTCTTTTCTGGCTGATCTGTTCTCGCCCATGGGTGGAGGTAGAACACATTTGCAACCACTTGTGCAGAAGGTTCTTTTATGACACATGAATATGTGTCCTGAATTCAGTTTGCTCTTCTCCCTCTAGCTGTGTCTCTGGTGGTCCCTGTTAATTTATTGAAACAATTAACACACCTAGCAGGGACTAAGTATACTATAGGGACTAGGGGTGGGGGAACAGTACTGCCAGACTCCTTACTTTATTCTTATTCACATCTGAAAGAAGTGTCAGTAAATAAACCTCAAAATCTTAGTGGCAAGTGTAACTTGTAACAGACGCAAAAATGTCTGTTGTGTTACATACAGAGCCAATTACACTGCTTGTGATAAAGTAAAACTGAGCATAATCCCCAGCTGGTGTTTCACACAGTTGCCAAAGTGGTGTGTTTGGCCCATTGATAAATAAATATTGTAGATAGGTTCCCCAGTTAGTAATCTGAAATTATTGCCCTGAAAATTGTGGAGTTAAAATGTGAAATGAACAGAAAATGTTTTTCTGAAACCAAAGCACAGTGTATCTTCTCAGGAGAGGATATGAGAAAGGACACAATAGCTCCAGATCTCTGACTGCACCAAGCCACTTCAGACAGTCCCAGACACTCTGAGTCCTCAGTCTTTTCCTTTTCTCTCCCCTTCCCACCTATGTAACTTGTAGAGTTTCATATTCAGATAAGTGGATTGGAGCATAAGCAATGAAATGAGTAATGTATTTTGATGCCCATTGTCATGGAAGAGACTGCACGGTGTTGGCTTCATCCATTATGACAGCAAGCAAAATTCAATTACTGTTTGGATATGATCAGTTGTTGCCAAACTACGTGACAAATCTATTTGCTCTGTTGGCATGAAAAGAGCATCTCTACAGAAAGGATGTCAAGTATTCCTGTGCTAAAGAGCAAAGGAGAGAGAGAAGAAACAGAACTTTAAGAAGAGGTACTGAAAGATGGTAAGACCATTTTGGGCCATAGTTTTACTATGAAAAGCCCCCAAGTTGTAACAAAGAAAGCAGTGTCAGAGCTGATCCCAGATGGAGCTGAAAAGGTTATCAGCTGTGTTTTGCAGGCACTCTGCAGTGCCTGGAGAAAAAAATGCCTTGCAGCTGGTCAGTGAAAAAATCACACCAATATTCTATCACTACCATCACAATTTACACGCACAACAAACTTTCTCTAAGTTTTTTCAATTAAACCAGAGAAGAAAAGCCTGTGGAAAAAGGCATACTTGTGTACTGATGCCATTTAGAATCTGACTATTCAGTAGCACAGGGCTGAGAACCTACTCTATTTTCCTATGCAAATATCTTTATTCTTTGTTAATTGACATAAAGTAGAAAATATCCAGTAGAGGTATGGTTATATTTTAGTAATCTTCCAAGTGGTGGTAGCCATGTAGCTCTTGAACTCTGGAAGTTTAAAGTAATAATTTTCTTATAGGAATGATGAATCAAGAAAATAGTAAGAGTCCAGAAAAAGATGAGAAAACGCAGCAGCTTGTCACTCTCTTACTTTGAGAAGCAGGAAGGGATTGAACTGTAGATTATTTTAAGGTAATGCAACCTGGAACACATAGGCAAATCTATACATCGTCACACCATTATATGCAAACACATGATACTAAAGGTCTCAATTTTGAGAACCTTTATGAAAACTACTGCAGTTGATACTTGTCTGTGTTTTCTGTGTATATACTGAGGATGGGTGTGTATGAAAACTGTAGTTATATGAGCATACTATTTTATCTGACTTCAGCCTTTGAGAGCTGAATTTTAGAACGGGACATGGACTATAACTTAGAACCTGGAAAAAAATCCACAAAATTGTTTATTGTAACAAATTTCTGCAGAAAGGCATTCTAGAAAAATGAATTAAAGGCACTATTAAGCAAGTGGTAAATAAAAACGCAATTTAGCAAGAACATTTATTTAGCGAGTGGAAGCAGACACTATTGCCTCCACTTTCTACTTCTCACTGACCCCAAGGAGGTTTTTACTGAATATTTTACAAATTACTTCTATTAACCTTGCAAGCCAGGGGGAGCATTCATATTTTCATGACTGCAGAAATTGGTTCAATACTCACATGGCCATAACAGCAGTATCAATTGTTGAGATGTGCAAACTTTGTTCTGTATATTCCTGTTTCTTGACCCTCTTTATCACAACCTTTTTACTTCCCTTTTCCCACCCAATCCAAAAGAAACAACCTGTGGATAGTTACTTTACCACCTGTGATGGTTTTTTTGTAGGCTCTCCCTGATAACTAGGCCAAGACATAGGAAGTATTCCATCCCATTTCTTTACATAGTCAGGTGTATAAAAGCTGGTGGAGGAGGTGCTCTGCTCTCTTTTCCTTCTTGGGTGAGCTCAGAGTAGGTCGCGGTGTTTTGATCTCGCTTATCTGCATGAGCGAGGCCTGTCTGAGAGCTGTTGTCTGGGCTGGCGCGGAGGTGACGAATTTGCTTTTCCTAAGGAAAGTGGTGAGATTTTTATTGTATTAGTTATTTCATTGAGCTAATTCCTGAGTTTCAATTGTGTATATCTGTTTGTTTTTACCCTTTTTGTGTCCCTTTCCCTTTCCCCATTCCCCTTTTCCCTCTTGGGATTAATTTGGATTGTTTGGGATTCCTGTTCTTATGTATGTAGTGTTTAATTGTATATAAATATAATATATGTAATATACGTAAATATATATATATATTTCTACAATTTTCTGTTCCTTTTTTATTTTTTTCCTTTCAGGAGAGGAGGGGAGAAGCTGACCTGCTGGAGTCTGAGTTTGGCAGTGAGCCAAGCCAAACTTCTACACCACCATTAGTCCCAGTTTTGGTATGCCTGTTGCCTAGGCACTCTCTGCCTTATGTGTTAGCACTGATACCTTTGCACTATGCATTGCTGAACTTTGAGGAATTTAATCCCCAAAATATCCCTGGACCCCTATTATCTGTAAAGCTGACCTTCTTCCCCATAATTCATATTTAAACCTCTTAAAAGTCCTCCTGTGGACACAGTCTCATAGCACTACCTGTAAATTTTTTAGGTCTTTGCTGGGCCTGCTGCTATATCCAGTGGTTTGTCACCTTGTGTCCAGTGATTTTCTTCATCCCATTGAGTTATCTTAGCTATTAGACCCAGTCAGATATTTAAAAAAAATTGCCTGTAAAAATATATATAATCTATATTGTGTTGTATATATATGTCACATAATGTATTTCTATCTGCAGAGGATCTCAGGCTCTTCCTTTGTGTGGAGCACTGAATTCCACAGAATCACAGAATGCCTAAGATTGGAAGGGACCGCAGTAGGTCATCTGGTCCAACCTTCTTGCTCAAGCAGGGCCATCCTAGAGCACATTGCACAGGGTTCTGTCCAGATGGTTCTTGAATACCTCGAGTGAGGGAGACTCCACAACCTCTCTGGACAATCTGTTCCAGTGCTCACTCACTCACACAGTAAAGTTCTTCTTCATTTTCAGGTGGAACTTCCTGTGCATCTGTTTGTGCCCTTTGCCTCTTGTCCTGTTGCTGGGCACCACTGAGAAGTGCCTGGCTCAGTCCTGTTTACACTCTCCCTTCAGATACTTGTAGACATTAATGAGGTCCCCTCTCAGTTTTCTCTTCTCAAGGCTGAACAGACCCAGCTCCTTCAGCCTTTCCTTTTAAGAGTGATGCTCCAGTCCCTTACTTGCCCTCCACTGGACCTGCTCCAGGAGCTCGATGTCCCTCTTACACTGAGGAGTCTAAAAGTGAACACAGCCCTCCAAATGTGGCCTCACTAGGGCTGAGTAGAGGGGCAGGATCACCTCCCTCAACCTGCTGGCAGTACTCTTCCTAATGCAGACTGGGATATCATTGGCCTTCTTGGCCACAAGGGCACAAGGGCACGCTGCCGGCTCACAGACTGCTTGTCATCCACCAGGACCCACAGGTCCTTTTCCACTGAGCTGCTTTCCATCAGGTCTGCCCCCAGCCTGTGCTGGTGCCTGGAGTTGTTCTTCTCCAGGTGCAGGACCCTAAATTTGTCTTTGTTGAATTTCAGGTGGTTCTTCTCTTCCTATCTCTCCAACCTGCAGAGGTCCCTCTGAAGGACTGCACAGCACTCTGGGACATACACCCTTCCTCTCAGCTTTGTGTCATCAGTAAACGTGTTTGTATTCCTGCTTTGTATTTTATACCTTTAAACTTCCAAGTTGAGTTTTACATCAGCTGAAAGAAAATTGAAGATAAATTAAAATATTGGGGTTACTGAGAGTTTTTTTCTCATTTGCACTGAAGCATATCTTTGCTGATACTATTATACGTATGGTACATAAGTTAATTACATTGATATCAGGTAATAAAGAGGTCAAGCTATTGTTCTGACATAGCAATCATTTTTAAGGAAACATGTTTCAGAGAAACTGACTTCACTGTAAATCTTGTAAGAGTCAAATATTTCGATTTCTACTGACTTTTCTTGAAAAAGAAGATGACAGTATATGACAACACAATGCACTTACCAAAATAGCACAACAGCCATGCTGGGACAGACTTAAAATCTGGTCAACTCAAATTTTCAGTAGGAGACAAATGATGGCTGCTTTTGCAAAATAAGTACGAAAGCAGCACAAAAGAGTGACAATTTCAGGGCACTCTCCTTATTTTCAGCAATTTAAATCTTTGGAACTTCCTGAGTCCAAGCTTGTATCTTTGTATGTTTATATCAAGAGACATCGATGGAATTTTTTTTCCCCCAGGAACTAACTCTTTTGGGGGTGGAATCAAATACTATCATTGTTCCAGCCTGTCTATAGTACAATAATGTCATGTTTCTCCACTTCTGCAGAGAGTAAAGTGATGCTGAAATAATGATACTTAGTAAAGAGCTGGAGGAAAAATTGTAGGAATCTTCTGCATATAATAAGCCATTTAAAAAGAAAATACCTTAGAGAAATAACACCAGAAAAAGTTTGGGGGTTTAATTGCCTTTTTTTTACCCCCAAAACTTTTTTTTGCTGAATTTTTAATTGTATAACTGATTACACAGAATGTAATCTATCATTCTATACTACTTACTCAATACCACATAACTCATTTCACTGTTTTTATTAATACAAGATACCATGACAGGAGGAAGAAATAGATTAATTTGAAGTTATTTTTAAAACTATTATAGTGCTATTAGTAATGCTGCTCCCACGCCCAACCCAAGAATGTACTGTACATAATCAAAAACTGAAAAACTCTTATCCTGGAGATTTAAGGTTTTAAAATAAGTATGCATGTAAATAACACAGAAGAAGAAAACAGATCCTTGGATAACATGGAAAAGAGGCATAGAAAATAAGGAGATACTGGGCCCTGTCTCAATGACAGTACTATAATAGCATACTTATGGATCAACAGTCAGTATATACACTCATCCCCCCCTTCCCCACTCCCCACCCAGAGAGTTACACAGAGAGAGATACTGAAATAATGTTATTAAGATTACAAATGCAAACACTCAGATGTGAAGATGTTTAGAAACTATGGTGAGTTTTACTTTACTTGAACATTTAGTTTTTCTGAAATAATAGAAAGAAAAATCTCTGAAGATTAATCCTGTTTATCACAGAATAGTAAGGGTTGTAAGGGACCTCTGGAGATCATCCAGTCCAACTCCTCTGTCAAGGCAGGGTCACCTAGAGCAGGTTACACAGGAGCAGTCAGGTGGGTTTTGAATGTCTCCAGAAAGGGAGGTTCCACGACCTTCCTGGGCAGCCTGTTCCAGAGCTCTGCCACTGTAAAGAAGTTCTTCCTCATGTTGAGGGAAAACGAACTTCTTATGTTTTAGTTTATGGCTGTTGCTCCTCATCCTGTCTTTGGGCACCACTGGAAAGAGTCTGGCACCATCTTCTTGACACTTTCTTTTGAGATATTTACATGTATTAATGAAATCACAAAGTGATAGCAGTGCAAGGACCTGTACTGTAGCAATAGGAAGGACCTCTCCATGATTCGGGTAACTGAATAGTTCCTGCTAAACTTTTACAAGGTAGATAGTAATTATTGAGTCCTCTTTTCAAGAGGTTTGCCTTGAAATCAGGTTCAAAGAGGTCAGCTCTCACAACTATGACAAAGTCAAAGGTAATCCTGCTCTGTGAAGAGCTCTGATGAGTCAGGGTATTTGAGGTGACTTGCTTAGAAAAGAGCTTGATGTTTCCTTGTGTGTAACAGCAAAGCTGTTTAATTGAGGTCTCTGACCTACCCTTTTTCTAACTGTTTGAAACCTCTGCCATAGCACATTTTGCTACCTACTTGGTTAAGCTGATTTGACTGTGCATGCAGATTCATGCTATGAACCAGACTAATTAAATCATCTGTATCAAAAAATAATAACACCCTGTTCAGAACATTCAACCTTTTCTGTTTGTTTCTCTCTTTACCACCAGCCAGCTTACAGCACAGCCTTCACAAGCAGCTGAGTGTCTGGGCCTAGGAACTACTGATTGCACTGTGAAGGGAGGTAAACTGGTGCAATAGTTTAGCCATTAGAGAAACCTGCACAGTACGGCTGCTCCTCATATCCTGGCTCTGGCAGGACTGGTATTGACACTGAAGTCAATTAGTCCTGATGGGCTCTGAGCAGGCAGATGTGGAGCTTGGTCAGCTTCTTCTCCATTACAGTCACCAGTGCTTCTGCTTCCAAAGACACAGTAGAGAGGCACCTGCAATGCACTGCCCAGGTTGCTAGCGTGCATGCTGTGGGGTTGGTTTTCAAGGTTTTTGTTGTCTGCAAGGGCACTTGTGCTGCTGAGCCTGAGCTAGCCTTGGAGTCAACACCCACAGCAGGGTGTTCTACCTGTCCAGCTGGATCCACGCTGTCTCTGCACATGGTCAGCTTACCTGTCTGTACACCCATGCCATGTCTAATCTGCAACCCAGACAATTCATCTGTGGAGATCTGAGACCTATTGGGTACTCAGTTTGTTTTTTTGAAGCATTTAGTGAGATTGTACAGATGGATATTGGGAAAAACACATGAAAAAATTAATGGTTCTGTCTTCAGACCATAATTTGTGTGTTTTGCTGTAAGTAAGATGTCCAAACTTGCCAGCAAAAGCAGAGCAAATTTTTTAGTTAGTAGTCTATTCTGTCTAATTTTATCTTAAATAAGGCAGGGATTCTATTGGGAAAAACAAAAACAAAACAAAAAACCCAACCCCAAACAAACAAAACAAAATCCACATATTAATTAAGGTTATTTACTTTCCCATGATATGAAAACAAAAGAAGGCAAGTAAGTATTTGCAAGCAACCTTAATTGCAATGCCCTCTAACTTTTCAGGCATCACTTTGCTGACCATGATGAAGTTATTTGTATATGCTGCTTCGTGGTTTTAATAAGTTTATATAGGCAGGCTCAGATTCTGCAATTTTTCAGTCATTATGTGTGCAGCTACCTGGCTAAGAATACATTATCAGAAAGAATTTTAAAACATGAAAGATTGTGATCTGACACATTAGAAGTAAATTAAACTTCAGGAATAGTTTAAAAAATCATATGGAAGAGAAAACAGAAATATTTATATACAGTGTTCTTGAAGAGAATGTTAGGGCAGGTTGTGATGGCTGAACAGAGACTGACAGAAACGTTTTTTAAAAGTGTGTATAAGCACATGAAGAGAGAATTATATACGGCCTTGAATAAACTATACAAGAGGATGACATAAAATTTTTATGACAGACAAAAGATATTCACAGACAAAAGACATGTCACCTACCAATAAGAGATGACAGAACAGCAGATTATGAGGACTTTGTTAAAAATTTATGGTTATAGGGAAGCCATGAAAATGTTTTGAGGCAGATGCAGCAGAATTTGGCAATGGGATACTTTAGCAGGGGAAAAAGGTATACACATGTGAGACAGTGATACTATCAACGGAGAACAGGACAGCAGAATTGGAATAACTGGCACTTTTTAAAGCAGCTTACTAGAAGTTAGATACTATGGCAATAAATAGCCTTTTAAATTAAACCAGCCTGATACTGGAAGGTAGTGAGCATTTGGCATTCCTACTGATCTTGAGTGAATTAAGAGGTATCCATAATTTCTGAACCTCAGAGCTATGAAAGAAACCTAGTAAAGGGTATCAATTGCTACAGTCTTCAATGCAGCAGTCTGAATGTCATCTAGTGAGCTAGATAAGGAAGCCAGAGTGTGATTTGTAGACTTGAATTCAATATACACCAGAGGGAGAAGAATCAGTCTCCTACACTGTGATTCCTCTATTAGAATTACTATATTACCCAAACAATAAGGACTACAAAAAGAGGGGTATGAGATACAAAAAGCATAAGAAAAGGGGGAAGGAGGACTTCCAAGTAGACATAACACAGAAGAGGACCGTCAGTTGTACAGCTAAGCACTTTTATGAAAATATGATGGGGAAATTTGTGCATTATTTTTATGAGGATAAAATAATTAAATCTTTCTTTCTTTCTCTCTCCATACCTTTAGTGAGTGTGCTAACCTCCAAAAAAACTTAAGTGTTACATTACCATTTCTTTCCATCAATGTTTACTGAGAGAAAAACCTTCCATGGTCCTCTGGTGGAAGGTTGTTCTGGTGGCTAACTGCTGTGTCCCACCTGATCTCAGCTTGGCCAAGTTAATAATCAAATTATGATTAGCTCAGCATAAGAAGAGCAGAAAATGGATGAGGCCAGTGAATTCTGATCAAAGTGAATTCTTTTTTCCCAGTAGTTTGAAATAGGACCCATATATCATCCTTAGCCTTCTCCTTTGTGGTTTTGGTAGTTCTTTATCTTGCCTACTGGCTTTTCACAGAATCACAGAAACATTAAAGTTGGAAAATACCTCAAAGATCATTGAGTCTAACCTTTGACCAATCACAACCTGGCTAACTAGATCATAGCACTAGGTGCCACATCCAGCCATGTCTTGAATTGTTGCCACAAGCCTTAATATAGTTGTAGATTTTAATTTAATTTTATAGTCTTTTTGCATTTGAAAAATAGTTTGTAACCCCTGTACCAAATACTTAGGTTTAAGTTAACATCTGTGTCATATTTTGAAGCTTGCTTCTGTGCTTAAGGGGAGATATTAAGTTGTATTCAGATAGCTATCAGAACATGTTATAGTCAAAACATGATATTGTTTAGTCATAGTATAAAGAAGAGTTAAAGGTGTTGGAAGAACTCCATATAGAAAACATAATGTGAAGAAGATCAGGGTGAATGAGGAAAGGGTGGTCTTAAGATTTCTGACTCAATTCTAGAAGAGGCGTGTCAGGGGGGGTGGTTTGTAGGATGGGCAAATTAAACATTGGATATGTTTCCTAGATAGGATAATTAAATAGGTTTATAAATTTGTAGATTTCTGTATGCCAGGCACGCGTCATTGTATTCTGATTGCTAAAAGCTTTTAGCTGAACTTTAGTTCTGCCTTCACCCTGCCTTGGAAACTTTTTCCTCTGATTTTAGGGCAACAGAATAAGTCTGGGGATTGTGACTCCACCACCTCCCTGAGCAGTCTGATCTTAACAACCCTTTCCATGAAGAAATTCTTCCTGATGACCAAACTTAACCTTCTTTGGTGCAGCTTGAGGATATGTCCTCTCATCCTGTCTCTGGTTGCCTGGGAGAAGAGGCTGACCCCCACATTGCTACAACCTCCTTTCAAAACAGTTGTAGAGAGTGATAAGGTCTCCCCTGAGCTTCATTTCCTCCACAAGAAACAACCTCAGCTCCCTCAGATGCTCCTCATATGACTTACTCTCTAAAGCCTTCACCAGCTGCATTGCCCTTCTCTGGACACACTCCAGCACCTCAATGTCCTTCCTGAATTGAAGGACCCAGAACTCGACACAGCATTCAAGGTGTGGCCTCACCAGTGCTGAGTATGGGGGGAAAATCACTTTCATGGTCCTGCTGGCCACACTATTTCTGATACAGGCCAGGGTGCCACTGGCCCATGTTCAGCAGCTGTCAAAAAGCACCTGGAGGTCTTTTTCAGCTGAGCAGCTTTCCAGCCAGTCTTTCTCCAATCTGCAGTGCTGCATGGGATTGTTGTGATCCAGGGGCAGAACCCAACACTTGGCCTTGTTGAACCTCATACTCTTAGTCTCAGTCATGTTGGCTTAGAATTATTTGCTTTACAGTAGATTATGTTATCACTTCTCTTTCCAGTAATTATTTCCAGTACTGCATGTATACCTGTGATTTTTATAGGCATAATTTAACCAGTTGTGTCAGATTTTAAAATTTTGAGGTAGAATTCCAGGAGATATGTTATTCTTGTTCTTAAGTATCTCTTGAACCAGCCAGTGTGAAAAACATAAGGGATAACCTGCCAGATATCAATGGGATTTTGTTTACCATCATGTGTATTCATGGCCTACACCATATGAGTCCACTGTTCAATTATCTGGGATATTTTTCCTTTGATATCTGTTGTACGTCTGCTTGAAGTTAATTTAGAATTTTGCTTTGAAAAAAGATACAAGTTACTGAATGTGAAAATGGGAACAAATGGTAGTGTTGCCTGAAATAATGAAGTATTGTACTAAGTACTTCAGAGAGGCCCCATGACTTATTCTGGTCCCATGCACATTCACCCTACCACCACAGGCACAAAAAGTCATTATATATGATGAGTCATTATAGTTCTGTGATCACAGAGAACATTTTCTACAGATATTCAATAACCTTCCAAATTACATATTTCACAGAAGTAGGTCAAATTGAGCAGTGATTGAAGACTAATGTTTCTGCAAGTACCCAACTATCCAGATTTTATCAAGATAATACTGTAAAGAAGTGTTCTGCATATTAAGAATGGCTTGTCTTTTTGTAAAAGAGATCTAAAACTGCTGCGGGTAATTCAAAGGTCTTTTCTTTTACAACCTCTTTTTAAGTTCCTGCTCTTGCTCTCTTCTTGGTGCTATTAACTCATGTTGTACAAGATCAGGGCAAGATCTGAGTCACTGACAATGTTCATCCATTATGCATTTGAGTGAAAGGAAAACAGCAGAGAGACTGAATATGGAGATTCCTGTGCATGTGGAATCTTCTGAGCATCACAGGAACACATTGACCCTATGGAGCTGGGATGTATCAAAGGGTCTACTAGTGCATGTCTTTGGATAGCAGATTGGCATCTATTTCTTATTTCTTAGTTCTCTTAAGTGACTTTTCATTTTCAGACTTTTGTTCTTGGTGAGCAAGGAACACATTGTCTATCTTTCATATTGCCCTTTACATCACTTGTTGGCAATTTCATTCACCATCCACACTTCCTTCTAGAAATAGACCACCTGTACCACAATGCTTATGGTTTTAGGAGCCTGTAGAGTAAATACAGTTAGCAACAGACATTGACTGGGTGCCCCTGTCTTGGGAAAATGATGCTCTTGGCTTCAAAAAACTGTCACTGACCAGCAGTGACATCTCATGTCAGAAGGGGGATATGGTGTCCCAAGAAGATACAGCTGTGACCACCATGAATTGATTCAGACACAGTAGCTGCAGATGAAGGCTCCAGTGTGGAAGGCTATGTACAAAAAACCCCAAACAAACAAACAAAGAACCCCAAAACCCCAAACAAACAAAAACCCCAAAACAAACAAAAAACCCACCACAAAACAAAACAAAACAAAACAAAACAAAACAAAACAAAACA
>JAWWEU010000040.1:26870446-26886278 GCA_035583155.1 Acropternis orthonyx | reverse complement strand
CAAAACAAAACAAAACAAAACAAAACAAAACAAAACAAAACAAAACAAAACAAAACAAAACAAAACAAAACAAAACAGATAAAAATGCCTGTGAGCTCTCTGTAACAATACAATAGGAGGAGAAAGAGCTGGTTTAAAATAGTATAGCAAAATGATCACAAGGTACCAGTTTGGCATTGTTGCTCAGCAAAACAAACAAGTTAAAATGACAGTATTGTACCCACTGTACCATTACCAGATTTTTTTTGTAGCCATATTAGAGGTGGTCAAAAAGAGAATTACTATTCTGTAGGAAGTTATGACATTTCGGAATATGTTCCTATAATGTCTAAAATGAAAAATCCAAATGTCAGCATTTTTTAAAGTACAGTTCCAGGAAAATTATTTCTTTGGAAATGTCAGAATTTCAGCTCAAGTTTCATGTTAATGATGTTGAATCATCAAACTACAAAAGATTATGTTTATGTGGATATATCTGCTATTACACATGGATAGTAAAACATTATTCAGAACAGTCAGTGAAACTATGATTCACAACATAAATGAAAGATGATGAAATTATAAAGAAATAGTCTTATCATTGTGAAGTGATAAATCTTCCTGTGGCAGTACTTGTGTAGGAATAATATTATGTTTAATGATATTGTCATATCAGTTTGATCATTAAAATTTGTAAGTCTATCTTTTACAATCAAGCCTACAAGCACAGTGATTGCCTGATGTTATTTACTTATTGTCAACTCTGAGTCATTCAGATAGTTTCATAGTCAGTGTTTTATAAGGCACTCAGATTTTTTTTTTGGATGAAAAAAACCCCAGCATTTTGTCTATTAGAAGGTAACCTCTTAGAAAGGAGGAAAAAGGTTTTATTCCAGTACAATAAACCTAGAACTTAATGGAATTACTGTTAAATTAATTACAGTCTTATTTAAAAAGTGATTAAATTCTTGGTTTTATATGTTCTTGCATTTATACTTTCACAGAAGTGCTTATGGAAATTTAGCTATACAACATCAGTAACTGCTGATAATTTATTCCTTAGTGTGTTCTTTTGTAGAGTTCAGTAAATAAGAACCTTGAGGTTTATGGTCTAAGTATGATATTTTATTATCGACTATGTATCCAACTTTTTTTGACTGCTGGGAATTAATTTACAAAAGAAACACCTCATAGACAATACTTCTTATGCCCTGTAGCATTCTTAGATGTTGAAAGGATCTTTTACTGTGGATTTCATTGCTTCAGTGGGATTTAAAAAGTGTTTATTAAATTTAGTGTTTTGTTGAAGAAAGATACAAAGGACAGAAATCTTGCTTTCCTAAAAGCTTGAGCAGTACAGTTTGTTAAGATACTGCAGTGTCCTCACTAGGGCTTATCCCTGGTCTGATAAAGTTGTTGAGGATCCATCAGATTCCCAGAGGAATTGGTTTAGAGCACTGTGTGCGTGCATGCATGTGTGTGTGTGCACAAGAGTGCAATATTATTTGCTTTAATGCTGGGTACTGGGAAGTGCCCTTGCTGGGTCTCTGCATGGCCAGCAACTCACAAGCAGGTCTATGAGATGTGGATGTGAGGTCTCAGGAAGAGTCATTGGATATTATGGCCTCATGTGGACAATCTGCATTGCATTTCAAAACAAAAATAAAATTGAACTCAAATTCCTCATTAAGCAATATCTTGAAATTAATAAAACTGTAAACACATCAGCTTCTACTGTATTTGTTTTGTTCTATTTATTTTATTCTATTCCTCTCACTGTAACTAGAATATAGAAGTGAATGCCCTTTGTTGGGTCACACTTGTGAACTCACCATTTTCCTGCAAATGCCACCAAATGCGATGCTCAGCCCCTCAGAGCCATTTTACTAACCCATCTTGAGATGCACAGGCACGTGCACGTGTACACAAAACATGAACACTTCCTAAGTTATGTTCCCATGGCAATTCCAGCATTTTTTTCTGAACTATAAATGCCATGTGTAAAAAGTCTTCTGAACACTGATCTTGTTATGAGTATCCAAGATGCAGGCAAGTGTCTGTTGCACCAGCTTTGCTTCCTTTGTACCTGCCTCACCTACTTTTGGCTCCCAGTACCATTAAGGGCCTGTAAAGGGGTGCTGCTGTAAATCTGTCACAGAATCCCTCTCCATCTCTACCTGCTGAATGATGGTGAGAAGCAGGTGAGACATGACTGCATCTTCTTATAGCCTTTTGTCTCTCCCATTTCTGTTCTGACCTCTTGGCCACCTCCCTGCACTTCAGTGCTGTCAGTCTCATCTATGTGCATGTTTCACAGCAGCTTGGTACAACCCCAGTGTTTCTTCTGGTTCCAGGGCTGTAACATGCACTTCCTTCAAGAGCACAGCACACACAGTTACATCCAGGCTCTCATCCTTCATGCAGTTTCAGGTACTTCTCATTAGAGCCATGCAGATAATACTGCTCCCTGTGCTTCCCTGTCTTGCACAAGTACATGTGTGCCTTGATGCTGTCATATGCCACTTGCAGTAAATTTTTACAACAGTTCTCTTGAAAACAGGCAGAAGATATTTTCATTGATTTATTTTAGTCAGTTGACCGTCATATTTTTACAGATTTTCTCAATCAAGCCTACCTGTGTGTAGAAATCTTGTCCCTGTCCTATTAATAGTCCTGGCTGACCTATGATGAATTAACAACATAGAGCCAAGTTAATCCCTCAGTTCGGTGACTCCATTTTCCTTAAGTCCCACCCAGCACAGGTTCCATAATAAAATCAGTTTATGCTACTACAAAATTTAGAACTGTAACATTTAATAAAATCAGATATTAATTTGACTATTACAATACCAGACATCACCATTTTAAGTAATTAAACTGAATTTTAAAAGCATTATTTTTTCAGAAAACATAATTATTTGCAGGTTATTACACAACACAGAGGATTTGTCTGTGTCAAATACATTTTTTGTTTGTTAGTTTTAAGCAGTCTCAATAGATCTGATTGCTACCATGCAGAGAAGTAGAACAAAGTAGATAAGTGAATGAATTTCCATTTTATCCTAAGCTCAAAAATTCTTTAGGCAAATCTATTCAAAGTACATATAAATTAAAATGTAATTTGCTCTTTTCTTCCACTTCAGAAGTTAATGCCTGTGTTCTTTGTCTAACCTCTGTTATTCATATCGTGGCAAGTTCTAGGTCACTGCATACAGACAGCTGATATTTAACAACTGATCTTAGTGGGGCTTAATTGGTTGTCTTGTGAAAATTGTATGTTTCCTAAACAAAGATCAAAATGTATTTGTGCTGACAGATCCCTTTTTGCCAGAAAAATATCTATGAGTGAGCACTTAAAAAATTACAATGAACACTGGTACTGTTTTTCAGTTTTTCTTCAGGCCTAATTGGGTTTTTATTAATATTTATGAAAATGGCTGTTATGGACTTCAGGGATAAGTACATAAAAATCTTATTCCCTTATTTGGATTTTATTTGTCAGGATTCTTTGTGCAGAGTTTAGGTCTTCTCTTGTAATGTAATCACTTGAAGATTCCAGTCTAAATCTGGTATGACAATACAAACCTAAAATAAAAAGAAAAACTAACAAACAAAAAAAAACCCACATAGGTGTGTCTTACTTACAAAAAGTCAGCATAAAAATCTGTAAACATTCATCTACCCTGACATTGTCTTCTGGAACACATCTGGATAGTGGTTCCACAACCTAGCCTTTTGTTGAGGATGCAAATGAACATTGTTAATTTCTCTGACATTGTTTTTTCACTCAATCCAAAATATGAGTGATTTTTGCAACTTTAGAAATGTGTAATCATTATAGCTAAATTGACTTATTAATTTCTATTGGAAAACTTTACTTGGTAGCGTTTTTATTGAGAACTGCAGGTCAACATCCTCACCTTGTATTTCATCTTCCGCTAAAAGCATTCTCTCATTCTATATAAAGCATTTTCTTAAGACCTGAAGCCTGAGTGACAGATCTAAGAGACAGCCTGTCCTGTCCATTCACAAAGATAAAACTCTCACTACCTTGCATCCCAACATCTGAAAGGATTTTTTTTTCAGATTAGAAAAGATATTCCTCCTTACTCATAACCATAGAGGTGCGGCTACAAAGATTTTGTTTCTAGTCAATCAAATTTTAACTATTATTCATCTCATTCTCTGTTCTCCCCCTGCTTACCCCTTCTTATGTACTGTGTTAAATATAGCACCCTTCTCTGTATTCAGTTTGCATCAAGTCTTGCCAGTAATTTTTCCTTGTCTGGACCACAATTATATTCTCTGTCACCCACCTGCATGTAACACTTCCCTTTGCCAGTTGAGAGGAGCTACTTGTACACAATTGTACTTGCCTTTATCTTTTTTAAGTAACCTCCTTTTTTATTAAATTTTCTAGGGGAAAATGGAAAAACTCAGGCAACAGATATGGTAGCAGGACTGCCTGTCTTATTGATGTGCATAGTCTTTTTCCAGTGCTTGTACCTATCTGATGTTTCATCCCTTGGGTTTAGAATACAGATTCTCTGCAGAAGAGAGCTTTTTATTATTGTTGTTATTACTTTCTAATATAGCAGCATGCTAGCCCATGAACAGGATTGATGCTAATACAGATAATGACAATAACAACATTGGAAACTTACTATGGAAAATGATAATGTACTGAATGCTTCTCTGAAAAAAATGAAATTTTCACTCTCTTTTCCTTTACAGTGAACTCTGACCTCTCTGCAGTTTGTAATGTATGAACCACAAAATTAGTTAAGACTCTGGTCAAGTGCAGGCTTTTACATGTTATCGACAGTCACTTTAGGGAAAAAATTATCATTTAACTTTCTGTCATTTACATTAATGCAATGAAACCAGTATGACTTATGTACAGTCTTCAGGCAGTCTTTTCTGAGTCACACTGATCTTGTGTCCAGTAATGAGACTACAACCAGTCACCTGTGCTGTGATGGAATGAAGAACTGGAGGGCCTTTACACAAGAAAGTAAACTAGAGCAAAGAGTACACAGCTCAAGCAGATCAGTATGCTCCTTTGTGAAATGTTATCCCTCCTACTCATTTCTCTAGCAATGGTGCATCTGACTGTGAAAAGAGTAATAAGAATGAGGAAATTCTGTAGTCTTAAGCTGCTTTATGGAATTGTTAAACACAGGACAGGATCAAGGCATTAGATTCATAGGGCAGACTAAAACCTAAGGAAAATGTAGTAAGTTAAGCACTTAAATGTAGTAAATTGCTTTAGACAGGCCAAGATTTAGATATATAGGTGTCATGTGACTTTTAGAAATATAACACATGTTTTACCACATAAAGCTTCTCTTGAATATAGACAAAATTCAAATTTTTAAAATGCTAAATTTAACCAGTAACACCACTTTGAAGCAGGTACTCTTTTTTTCATGTTTAACCTATATTGAAGCCATGTGATAAACAGACTCTTTAAGGACTAGACTTTACCTTTGATGAGATTTAAAACATATATTTTTCTCCATGTCCAACAGAATATATTTTAATTCCTTCTCTCAGTATAATGAGGATAGTGAAACTTAAATCTGAATATTGGAAGATTCTAAATCCCATTTTCTTACAGTGTCCTCGGTTTCCATTGCTTAGTATAGGATTTCCCCTATAGCAATTAGCTATTCCCCTTCAGTCCTCTGTAAGTCACCTATAAGCCAAGGTATAAAAAATCATTCCAGTATCTACAGTATGTTTTAAATAGAATTTAGAAACCTGCATCTAAAAGAATTATCTGTAAGAATACTGCTTACCCTAAGAACTGCTTAAATGCGCTGCAGCCCATGTGGGATTCATGATCTAGATACCTAGATATCTACAGTGTCTGTAAAGGTTTTCTCTCACTTATCTTTCATCTACAGTGGCAGCATTTATGTATGAACCAGTCATTCAAAGCTCTTTATAATGAATGATCAAAAATACATAAGATACATTTTGGTTCTATTTTAGACATTAACATTAGGATGAGATTATGCCATGGAAGTACCTACTTCACTGACTATAAGAAGCCTACTTTCTATGCACACATATTTACTCAGATGATTCAGACTGCAATGGGTCTACATTTTTATTAGAACACTTAATGTGTTGCCTATTGTGTGTGCCCAAGTTCACCTTCATGGAGCTGTTCAGTAGCTTTTGAGTGCCTCACTTGTACATAAGGCTGTTTCTAATTCATCACTAGACCTAAACCTCCTGAGATGAGTAATCTGGTAGGCACAGTCTGAAGTTGGCTATGTTGGAGTGACAACAAAGAGCACATTGCTCAGGACACATATCTGTGTGGAATCATGCAAATTCCAAGACACAAATGAGGTACATGAGAAGTGAAAAGTTTTGTCAACAATTTCTTGCTGGCTCAGTCAATCGATTGTTTCTTCAACATGGGGATGGATGTAAACACCCTCTGAAACACTGTATTTGTTCTGGATAATCACATATTTCAGGCTGACTTGTGACTTCCATACCCAGAGCCTGGCATGAAGAAATGATAATACACAATACCTGTTGTGAAATTTATTGCTTATGTCTCAGTGCTTAATATTTAGTGAAGAAAGAATTCATCTATTCCAAACAAACTCACTCATATTCGGGAATACAGAACATACTAAATTCTTCGAGAGAAGAGTCAGACTCTCATGTGCAACTAACATAAGGCAGTACACTTCTCGGACCTATTAAAAAAGGAAAATATGTGCTGCCATGTGCCTATATGTCTATAAATATATGTTGCATCTGTTATAAAGAGTTATCTTTATTTTGAAAGTGCTTATCTGACAGAATGGTTTCTATTCCAGTAGGCCCACCTTCTCCCTATGGAGTCCCAATAGTTTTAGTACTTGCCTGGCATAGTGTTTTGAAGCTAATAACAAAAATATACTTCTGAGAAACCAGAAAGTAGATAAAAAGGCAAATATGAAGGGATACAGTTCCTTTTTGAAACTGAAACTGAAATTTCCTTATGTGAAAATGACAAGAACTTTAATGTTTTAATATTTTTTTTTCAAGAGATAATAGGACAGACAATACAACCATAAAGGGACAGTATGCACCTTACCTCTAGGAATGCAAATACATGTAGTACACATGAAGCTAGGAGAGGGGGTAACAGAAGAAACAATTATGTACCACATCTTTCTGTGCCCAGCAATAGTAGTATGGCAATACTGGTAATATTGGTGAATTTAAAACCTATTTGACACCCCAATCTGGTTTACTATGAGATGACCATATAGTAGAAAGATGCATTTCCCTTTATCATCACATTTCAGCACAAAGCACTATCAACAGTTCATTCTGTCTAGGAAATTACTTCACCATTGCCATTTGCTTAAGTTATTTTTGTGTTTAGAGGAATGGAACATAACCTGTTCATGTTTACTTTTCAAAAAACTGGGTCAAACATTTGAAGATGTATAAAGTTTGCTGTTCACAGAAATAATAGGCTATAATTCATCTGTTCTTTTAGAATCTGATCATTTCCTAGTGAATTAATGTTACTTTACAGGCAAGAATCTCAAAGACAATATCCAGTATTTCTCTAGGAAACTACTACTCCAAGAGTGATACTTTCTACTGTGCACTTTAAATAAAAATTCCAGTGGGAAAAGGACATCACAAATGAAGCCTCTTCTTTACTCATCCAAAACATCAGATTGCTCTTAATATACAGGAGAACAGAACCCTGAAAACCAAAGTCTTTTGAATCAAAGTAAAGAATGGAGAATAGGAACAAAGGCTGACCAAATCAACAAACTGCTTGGACTGTTTGTGCTTTGTGCTTCAACAGATGTCAGGGCCCCACAAGAACCAGCACCTGTGACTTTGAGGCTGCCTCAAGCTGCCAGTAGAAGGCTTCATCCACTTCTTCCTCCTGATCAGCAGCCTATAGTAAACATTCACAACAGTGTCACCCTTACTAGTCTGCCCTTTTATCCTAATGCATAAGCTACCTATAAATTAATCTCATTAATTACTAAAGAAATACCCTTCAGCAAGGTGATTTTCTAAGTAATTCATTTAAGTGAAAGTACCAAAAAGTTTAGATAGAAAGTATGCCAAGGCACAATCATGGTTTATCTGGTAATCTCACTAAAAAATAGTCTACAAAAAGTATTTGTCTGTTAGGGGGAAGTCAACTGGATTTGTGTCTTCTTTCATTTCTGTGGAAGGTTCTGTAGAAGGGTTATAATTTTCTCCCCTCAGAATAGTCTCCATTAAGGAATTTTGTCTTCTCTGGTTTTGTCAGAGAAAACATTTGTGTTCATGTCTCTGATGCTTGTCATTTGTTTGCACAGTCCGAACAGTTATTTTCTGACTGGACTTTTTCCCATTTTGTTTACATTACTTGGCACTTGCCTATGTATGGTCTCTGATATGGACATGGACTGGGTGGTCCTCATCATTAGTTTTCCACTGAAAGAAACAAATGAATTAGAGCAATGAATTCTGTAATAGGGTCCCTGACAACTATAATCTAATTTCAGCAGCTCACAGACTACATTTTACTCACAAGGTCCCATTTGAATTTGCTAGTGTACATTCATGCATTCAAGTATAACTTGTTGTCTAAAGCATATAATTTCTTTAAGCTCCTACTGAGCTAAGTTTCTATCCAGTAGACCTCAGTGTGTACAACTTCTGGATGGGAAGCTTGCCTAAAGAATGACATTGTGTTTATATCCATGTATAACATGTATTGCAAGATGTTCTCTGAAGTGAAAAGCTAGGTTACAGCCCTGATTTTCACTACAAAATCTTGATCTGTAATATTTAAAAAGCATCTATTTTCTATGCATCTATTCACAATATGTAAAGATTCAGTCATAGAAAGATCCTGCCCTTTAACAGTAGTTTTCAAAAAACCTTGACAACAAAAACAAGAAGGAAATATTCAAAAAACTTTATTCTATTAAAAGACTGAATTTAGTTCAGACTAGAAAGAGCTGGGAGTTCCACAGTTTCCAGTGTTTAACATCCTGGTTCCTATAATAAATTTTTCACTTTAAGGGTACATGTAGTATATATGAATATGAAACTCTTGGATCATTCAGTCCAGTAATTTACTCCTGTAGGCAATTATGTCATGGCATATACTACAGTTATCTAAATGCAACATGACATTTCTGCATCCATTAGGGATGTGATAACCAGGGGTTATTTTAGATTTGTCAATTAGGAAGTTATCCCGGAATGGTAAACTGCAGCTCCCCTATCCTCTGCTCAGAGGTGACTCGAAGCTGATCTGTTGATGCCATGCAGTAAATGAGAGGCAGCCAACCTCTCTTCTACTAAATGAAAAACTGTGTCTCTTCGTCTTGATTATGTCAAGAGAGTGAGCCTACATGTGGGCAGACACTGCAAGTGATTGAGTGACTGACCTCTTATTTATGCGGGATGAGAAAAGCCCAGTTACCTTTCATGGAAGTAGCTTACCTTCACCACTGCAGAGTAGAAGTTTCTTATCACAGTGAGAGTATCTATGCTTTGATACCTCATTATCTTGGACAATTCAAAGTATCTTATTCTGAATTTACTTAAAGTGTTTTTACTAACCTGACTTTGTGAATTTTAGATTTGTGTCATTTTCAGTTGGGTTAAACACAGTGATTTGACATCTACCTTAAAAAAACGACTTGTGTTCCTTTAAAGGGAAGTCTTCAGAAACAAATTCTCTGATGGTTAGACTATTGTTTTTGAATTTTCACTTAAATTTATTAATGATGAGTTACCCTTGTTTGATTTTGGGATAACATTTTGTGTAACATTAAATCCCCAGTGCACTTTTAGGTATCAGTCTTGGTACTTCACAGCTATACAAGATGAAACTCATTTATCTCACCCTGTGTGTTAGATTCCCTTCTCTGATACAGCTAATAGACTTTCTTCACATCTGCATTTCAAATTCATCTGCCTTTAACACGTGTGCAATGTGTACATTGTTACCAGTGAAGTTTCAATAGGGTCTTTTAAAAGGAATTATTATGATCCTTACATGTGTTAGAATATCATTCCTAAAGGAACTTCAGATACACTAACTTTTTTAGTATCAAAGCGTACTAATTGTCCGTAAGTATCTTTTAACTATTTAATGTACTTGGGTGGTTGTCTCTGTGTGTTTCTTCTGCTTACTGATCTAACATTTAAATGCAAAAAGTCATTTTTCTTGATGAAATTTTGCACATTTCTATTAGATCAAGAATATCTACCTTTTCTCATTCAATACCTCACCTCTTGACAAATTCCTTGAGTTTGTGTCTTTGCCAAACATCAGTAATGCAAACCAGTTTCCATGACACCAGAGTGAGCTGAAGCATTTACTACTCACATCTCCTCACTTTATATTCTCTTTTCATCGCAAGAAGCTACTTTCTCATCTTTAACAAGATTCATGTTCATTCAATAATATTTCCATCAATGACCATCAACTCTAATTCAACTATTTTTCTACAGATTTATTTATGTATTTTTAATCCAACAAGATGAGGTGTTTTATGAAGATAGAAGATTAATTTGGTACTCCTAGCCTGGGCATCTAATTGCTCTTAGCTCATTTGCCATTATGCAGTGGCTTTAATAAATTCCCCCTTCAATACCTGTTTTGTTGTATGCCACACTATAACATCAAACTAAGGAAGCCACACTTTTCATGGGTATATCTGATGACAGTAAGCTGGCTTTTGCTTCTTTGTTTGGGGTTACTTTGTTTGGGTTTGGGTGGTTTTTGGTTTTTTTGTTTGTTTGGTTGGTTGGGTTGGTTTTTTTGGTGGGTTTTTTGTGGGGTTTTATGCTTTGGTTCTGGGTTTTGGTTTTTGGTTTTCTGGTTTGGTTTAGGGGTTTTGCGTGGTTTCTTTTTTGTTTGGTTGGTTTTGGGTTTGCTTGGTTTTAGTTTTGTTTGGCTTTTCTCTTGAAGTTATAATTCCTGACTGTTTTTCCTATTTATAAATGATAAGAAAGTAGGGTTTGGTCATCTCTGACTTTGCAAAAATATGATATTAAACATCTCAAAAATGTTTAGGTTAATTCTTTAGCTGAAGAGGCTCTACTGTTGACATTTTGAAAAAGATTTTGTGTCAGACAATGATGTACAGAGTACTAAAACTAAATAGATGTTTGCCAAACTCCAAACATTTCAGTCAATATGACTTTTCCTTTCTCAGCCATGCAGGATTCTTCTGTCTGTCCTTATAACTTCAAAACTTATAAAATCTGACTATGTAATAAGAAAAGATCCAATAAGTTGTACTAAAGTTTCATTTGTAGAGCCCCCCAAAAAACTGATTGTTTCTTTTTCAAATCAACTGTAGTAATACATATGATCAACACAATAACAAGATAATATTAGCTATCAACTAAATGATTCACTCACAAATGCCCTTTTTGACCAGGCAGCACTGTGACAACATTCCTTCCAAATACTTTAAGATTCCTTTGATCTTTTAAACTTTGGAGATGCATTTGGATTAACAGGTAATATAGGCTTGGGTTAACATATTTTAAATTAATAAATTTTACTTTTTAAAGGGAAGAAAATAATTGCAAAGAGCTTGGATGACCTCGATTCAGGTACAAATATTGTTAGAGGTCTAACGCCATTAAGTTTTGTTTGGTTTCTACACTCGCATGCTGAATCAAAATCAGACTCATGCAAAGCTACTCCATTCAGACAGTTTTAAGGATAAAAGGAAATTACAAGAGATCAAGCAATCCCTCAGTGAAAAGGAACATTTAGAACAACCTGGAAAAAAGGCTAAAGATGAAGATCTGTGTTTTATCCTCTTACTGATTGTACATATTAAGCATGAACTTAGTGTTTATGATGAAAGCTATGCTAATATCACTGTTCAACACAGAAGAGGAAATTTTAGTGTGTTTTGAAAGAAAAGGTTGAGTTTACACTGTGCTACAATTTGAATAAATGAAGTCAATTTGCAAGTAACGTAGAAAAATGTCTAATAAGATCACTGCAACAAAACCATCCTTACTTTTTTTGTATCAACACCACCAAGTGTCACAGAGATATTGGTCCCACTCATTCTCTTTATTTAACCTGATTTACATCAGGTTAGTACAGCAAAGAATTCTGGTGCTAACCCGCTCAGCACAATCTATTCAGCCACAAGTGGATGCTGTTTACTGCCTGTACACTGCTACCTTAGTATTATTGACACAGAAAATACAAACAGGAAGGAAGACGGGCCAGAAAAGCTTCTCTATGCTCCAGTTGTCCCCTGGGAAATGAACAATGTTTCAGTATGGACCAGACATGCCCTAAAAAGTGTGGAGCAGCCATGATCTACCTAAATCTACATTATCAAGATGAAGAGAAGTCTTTGTTCTGTCTTCCCACTTGGCATGTCCTTGTTTTTCTCTGTGACCCTTGGTTATAACATATCAGATAAAATCTTTGGAGTAGATTCATTTATCAAGAAAAAGGATATTTATGAACTTCTGTTTGGTCACTTCCCTTTATAAGTAAATGTCCACAATATTTGGTAGGTCAACTAGCATATTTATACAGTTGTGAACAGCATTCCAGAAAAATCTTTTGTCAGTTAAAGGAAATTATTGCCAAAGTACGCGGTTCAGATGAAGATAATCTTCAATTTCTTGAAATTTATATGTCAGAAAATATTTTCCAGAAGAATAAAAACATATTTCTTAGGGCAGATAGACAAGAAATAAAATAATTTCCTTTCCATCAAAGAATAAGAGAATAAAAATATATTAAAGTATTTATAACTGGAAAGACATTTCAGTATAAAAATGTATCCATTTTGGAAAATCTATAGGCATGGAATATATGAATCAGGAAAGAATTACACTGCCTTGAACATTGAATTTAACTTTCCATTAGTTTATGATTAAATTATGCTGATGTGAGGGTTATTGTGCCCTTGAGCCAAAGTTTAACAGTCCACTTACAATCTAGTAATAGAGATTTTAAGAAATGATGATTCTGTCATACTGCTGGTGTTATAATAGATATATTTGGATGATTGTTCACATAGAAATATATTCAAATGAAAAGAGAATCGTATCAATCATGATCTGCAACACATCATGGATTTTTCTGGCACTTTATCTATTTAAATTGCATCTAAGTTATAAATACTGTGAATATCAGCAGTTAAAGTATTATTAGCCTAACAACAAAGGAGATGGATATCAGGAACATTTTGTTACTTCATTGTGACCTACAACTTCATTGCATTTTATGATACTATTGCAAAAACTTGCTACACCATTTTAACTTCATAGAGATTTCTGCATCATTCTTAAAATTCATTACACTGCAAAAACACAGACTTTGTTGAGAGGTGACATATCACATACCTCAAATTGTATGCTTACTGACTACATGGCTTAATAGGCCCTGAAATAAGGTACCCACTGTTAACAATTACAATTTTTTACCTTTTTTTATCACCATAGATGTGGAGCATTCAACTGTTTTGGAACCTTCCTTGCTCATCTCCTGCCCTAGTGATGTTTTCTGAAACAATTTTTTCTGAGGCAAAGTGGCAGCAACTATACTTCAAAACTACGTCCAGTAGCAGGTACATACCTTGAAATAAAACCTCTTTTCCTAAGGACATTATCTGTCTTTCCCTTTTTCCAAAATCACAGGGAGGGAGGGGGGTAGGGGGTTGGGGGTGGGGGCATGTGGAGGGAACAGAGCCTATCAAATCACAAAGACTTGTTAAAAAAATCTGTAGATAAGTAAAAACCATCCATTATCTAAACTTACGGAAAATCCTTAGGAATACATATAAACATTTCTATTTAAGTGCTCCTCTTACTAGGTGTAACATGACCCATGCAACTGATCAGGGAGAAAAGGTCTAATTATGTATTCAAGATGTACTTAAAGGCAAAGAACACAGATAGAAAAACAGTATATGTGGGTCTGACTTGTACACTGCCCCAGTCTGAGAGTAAATAAGTGTGTGGAAGAGCATCTGTGTCTTCAAAAGCTCTGTGACTAGTTAAAACAACCATTGGAGCACAAGAACAAAATATCAGTCATTTCAATGTTCTCCCTCTGATGGTGCTTAAAAGAATATTCTTGGGGGAAAGTATAAGAAGCATGGCCTGAGCAGAGCAATCATTTCTAGAAAAGAGTAATTTAGTACCTTTAACCTGAGGTTGTGATTGAACCATAATGTTAAATATTTGTTCGTGGAGCTCAACTTTATGAATTTCTTTTTGAACCCATTTATACTTTGACCTTCATGAGACTTTTAGCAATGAGATCCAGAGTTTAATAATGGAGAAACAGTGTAAAGTGTTCCCAGTTTACCTTCTCCACACAATATATGCTTTTATGAACTTTCATTGTCTTTCCCCTCATCTCTTTTTCAAACCTGAAGACTCATAGAATGCTTTGTCTGTCTTTACATTTCTGCTTTTACAGCACCCTGTAGCAATGAGTTCCAGAGTTAAATAAATGAGGAAACACTTACAATGGTACAAATCATTATGTTTTCTTTAAATTGTGTTTTTAATCTGAAGAATTTTGGTCCATTTTGTGAGTAAGTTTCACTTTTTGATAGGAGGTTTCTTCAAATATTTCATAACCTTTGTTACACTTCCCTGTGTCTGAGTTCTTTGTTTCTTTTTCATATAAAAAGACTAGAACTTGCCAAAGTTTTTAAACTAAAGGCATGCCATGGATTCTTAGTGGCATAATGATTGCTCTATTTATTTCTTATACCTTTTCAAATAATCCAAAACAGTATATTTGCTCTTTTCTACCATTGTGGATCATGTGATGAGCTTTTCAGAGAACTATCTGAAAAGATTTTTTTTATTCTGAGTGATTTTAAGTAATTAAAAGTCTACCATTATGAATATATACTTTCTATATGTGCATTGCTTCTCACTTTCCTACACAGAATTTCATGTCTTTTTTTCACCTAATCATTCAGTATTGTGAAACTGTCCTGTCTTTCTAGGCAACCAATTAGAGTTTCTACTATAAAAATATTGTCCAAGAGGCACAAAACATGGGTAAAGCATGCAGACCTGTTGTCATGTGAGAGAATCTAGTTATTGTGCCTTCTGACCTCTATTCAAGAATCAGTGATAAGGTACATATATTTTTCTATTACGTATTTTTATAGGCAGACTGATATAAGATTAAAATTTATGTAAAACATACATTTTAATTCAAATTGCACTTTATAATGAAATGTGCACAATGAATTAACAAATTTGAGGTGAAGAGGGAGGATTTATTTCTCAATAAGGCAAAAGTTGTTTATTAGCTAGCAAAGTAGACAAAATGACACCTGATTTAACAAAGATACATTAACATTTTCAAGGATGAATTAACTCACTTCTTTGCTTTAAGAGACATGACAAGCTGTCGCTCTCTTGCAGAAGTAAGACATAAAAAGAGTTTTGAGGAAAGAGATTATATGTCTGAAACCCTGGAGGATTTCAAAGGAGAGATTGCCTATAAAAGCTAACATACATCACCAAGACAGTCAGCTCTCTAACAATGCAATATGAGGAGCATGATAAGCAAAATTAGAAAATCACTGGCAATCACCTTGCCTGGACAACTTATCACAAATCACTTAAGTCTGAGAAAAAAGAAGAAAATATAGTTCTTTCTCACCTTAATATTAAAGCAAGCAGGGCGGTCCCATGGTGTAAAGGAGAGCATGCTGGACTCTGAATCCCAAGGGCCTGAGTTTGAGTCTCAGTGGGGACCATCCCCATGGCAGTTAAATGCCTCCCTGCCATCCAATCCCATCAGATCTCGGATGCTCAGCAGGGTCAGCCCCGGTTAGTACCG
>JAWWEU010000040.1:26826698-26840944 GCA_035583155.1 Acropternis orthonyx | reverse complement strand
GTGTTTTCTCTGGGGTTCTGGGTGGTGGAACCCATGTGTTGTTGGGAGGGGGGTTTCAATAAGTTATTTTTGGTTTGCCTTTTATATTTATACATATATATGCTGTAAATTTGTGTAAATATATGTATATATACCAGTTTCAGTTTTAAGGTTTTGTTTTCCTCATTTCTTTGAATTGAACTTTGTTGCACTGGGAGGTGGTTGGCATTTTGCCAAGAATCAAACCAAAACAATAACACAGTGTCACTCCTTTAAATATATATAGCAGCTACAATGGAAGCTAATATAAAGGGTTAATAAAACCCCACAGATATACATTTTCAACATTGATTTGACCTGTGCTGGGTAAAGATGAGATATGTTATTTTATTTTGCATACTTATTGCAAGTTTTTTTTAATCTTCAGGTATGCAAGAAGTCTACTCTATTATTTCCGAAGGAGGAAACTCTGTCTGTTTGAATTCCCTATGTAGCAATAGGATTAATTTTCTAAGCTTTTTCTGTTCCTTAAACTCTGAATTTCTAGAAAGTAGAAGTGCCCGTTGTTTCTCAACTTATAAGCATGCATAAAAATATTTCATTTTCATTAAAAGAAAATGAGACATATATAAACACTTGTTTTCTCAAACCTCTTTCATTCTTCATGTACCAGGCACTAATTAAATAGGTAAATATAATTTTCTTTCTTTCTAGAAGAGGCAATTTTAGAAAATGTTTGAATTTTTAAAAAATCTCTAAATTACTCTGTGTCTGTTTACAGTGAAGACTCGGACTTCCTTAGTCTGGCCACTGCAGATGATCGATATGTGTTGTCATGAGAAAATGTGTTGGGTGTTCTTGTTGTTTGGGGGTTTTTATTCAGTAAAGTTTGGGCAGAGGTTGACTGCTGTAGGTCACTCCTTTAGGATCAACCATGCCACAAAACAAAACGAAACAAACAAAAATCACCAAAAAAATCCTGCAAATTCCACACTGCCCCAAAACCCAAAAAAGCTCAAAAACAAAACCAGCCAACATATCCACAGTCTAGTGCTTTAAGATGAAGATATTGTAATTGAAGTAAAATATCCTGGTTATACATATAAATTGAAGGACAAGAAGCTGGAGAGCAGCTCCAGGGAAAGACAACTGGGGAATCTGGTGGATGGTAAGCTGAACATGAGTCCACACTGTGCCCTGGCATCCAGGAGGGCATCAGGCACAGCGTCAATGGCCAGTTGAGAGAGGTGATAGTCCCACTCCACTTTGTACAGGTGTGGCCTTAGTTCAAATACTGTGCACAGTTTTGGGCAATTCAATATAAGAAGAACATAAAATTATAGGTGTGTCCAGAGGAGGAGGATCAAGAGTATAAAAGACCTTGAGGGAAAGACTTACAAGGAGCATCTGAGGTAATTTGGTTTGTTCAACATGGAGAAGAGAAGGCTGAGAGGTGATTTCATTGCAGTCTACAGCTTCCTCAAGAGGGGCAGCGGAATGGGAGGTGCTGGTCTCCTCTCTGGTGACCAGTGACAGGACTCAAGGAAATGAAATGAACCTGCATCAGGTGAAGTTCAGGCTGGGCATTAGGAAAAGGTTCTTCACTGAAAGGGTGGTCAGTCACTGGAACAGTCTCCCCAGGGAAGTCATCATGGCAAAAAGCTTGCCAGAGTTCAAGGACGCTCTTATTTATATGGTTCAGTTTTAGGTCATCCTGGAAGGGGCAGGGAGTTGGACTCAAAGATCTTTATAAGACTTGAGATCACTATGGTTTTTTTGAAAATATTGTAATACTCTGATAAATTAAAGTCTCTGATATTGTTCACACCAGGTCATGGAAACAGTGCTCTGAGTTAGCTGTCTGGACTCCCTTTACACTCAGTGGGGACAATTAGGCACTTTAAGGGTATACTTTATCTTAGTTTAAAATCTTGTTACAAAACAGAGCAGAAAAAATTATTTGTACACCTATTAATGTCTATTAACTAAAATTAAACTACACCAGCTCGTTCAGATGTAGTAATCTAAACAGTAAGGTTCAAACTGCCAGTGACACATTCACCAATATCAAGTGTCTGGCAGTCTCTTCTCCCAGATAACAAGTGACAGGAAGAGAGGAAATGGTCTCAAGTTGTGCCAGGGAAGATTCAGGTCAGATACTAGGAAAAATGTCATTGTGGAAGGGATGGTCAGGCATTGCAATAGCCTGCCCAGGGAAGTGGTGGAGTCACCATTCCTGGAAGTATTACAATAATGTGTGGATACAGCTCTTGAGGACACAGTTTAGTGGTGAACGTGGTGATGGCACTAGGCTGAGGGCTGGACTTGATGACCGTAGTGGTCCTTTCTAACTTTAAGGTTTCCATGATTCTGTGATCAGAATGTAGATGCTAGGGAAACTTGATTGCCACACATGTACCTGGGGTATTTAGGAATTTGCAGGGTTAAGAGCGGTTATGCATGTGTAAATTTCTGGGTAAATGCTGAAAAAAACAGATCACCTCTCTTCTCTTTATGGAAACAATATGTATTAGCCTCCATTGAAACCAAAAGGTGACTTTACGTTGACTGATTTCAGATAAAAACATCTATGTTGCATGTGTCTACAGCTTAAATGAATCCAACCATTGACATTTGAGCTAAACACAATGAAATATGACAGGAAAAATTTCTATATTAACAAAAGCTGGAATGTTATTCTACTGAATAATAAAATATGTACTGTTCAAGCTCTGTTAATGAAATACAAACTAGTAGTGAATGATATCAAACATTAAGTCATCCAGAGTGTCCCTCTAAGGGTTCCATACAGGCATTTGTAACTCTTATCTTGTCATTTCTGTTACTTTGATTTATATATATATATTACATTTGGGTGGACTTAAGGGACCAATACTGTACAGAATAGATTGGGGGAAAAATATATACTTTACACAAGGAAATAAAGCCAAATTTAATTTCTAAATTCATAGAATGTCAATGTATTTACAGAAAGTAAAAGGACATATTATTAATGAAATTATCTGTAAAACAGCCTCCTTTCTACACCCACCTCTGATACAAACTATCCTTAAGTAAGCATGTAGAATTGTTAACAACAAAAATTTGTATTTATCTATATATTAGCATTCTCTTTTCACAGCCACATGTACTCTGCCTCATCTTGAAATTGTTCCAAAATGTTTGTGACAAGCTTTCTGCAAGTTTTCAGTGAATTCTGCTTTAAATATAGATGTGATAATTAGCTCTTGGAATTTTGAATCCTGAAAGGCAGTTTAATAGAGCAACAAGTTGCTGAAAATACTTTTGAAAGGTCAAATCACTTATGTTTCTGCTTCATCTTTCTTTTTGTAAGTAAACCCTAAAAAATGAAAGACAGAACACTATTTACCTTTCTAAGAATAAATGTCAAAGTCATATCTAAAGGAAGAACACTAAATTTTTTACTGAAGGCCAGCTGCAAAAATGGAAATTAACACCTACAAAGAAATATTAGACAATTCCCCATAATACAAAAAAGACAAATGTGAGCTTAAAGATGTCACACAGAAAGTTCATTAACATAAGCTGATATAAGTTATGTGGCAGGGCACAGAATTTTTATTTTCATGTTCATGAAAGGGAAAATTGTCCCTTTTAGACTTGTAGTGTTATCAGTTATTTTAGTATTTTGCTAGGCTTTAACACCAGTGCTTTGTTTTCTGTAAACCTGTCATAAACTAGACATCTCATACTGGCTAGCTGCCAGAATGTAAATAAACACCTACAAAGAAATTTCTCCTTCCCTTGTAATTTTGAGTTATCACGATTGAACACTGTTGAATGTTCATCTGTCCATTAATTTTCAGGTCATTATTCTAAAATAAAGATTGGTTTTGACATAGTTTTTCCCACACCATCATCTTCTTCAGTATTTTTTTCTGCATCAGCTGCAAGTGAAAACATATTGTTATGTCAGTTTAAGAATTAAGACTTTCACATGTGTTTAAAAATGTGGCCTCTTACAAACTCAGTAATAGATTAATAAACACTACACTGTAGTTATAATTAAAGAGAATTAAATCTGAACAGAATGAAAAAAGGATTGAAAAATGCAGTAATTTCCAAAGTTTAGACTTTCTCCAGCAGGAAAAATTTTTAAAAATATCTTTGCTTTACAGCCACAGAACTTTAATTTGTGAGTTTTTGTATGCAATAACAGATAGCGAAGGAGGCAAACTATAAAATGCTATCAAATTTCATGGTTCCAGTGTGTGCTTGTGTGACATGCTCTGCTGCAGAATAGAAGATGGTTCTCATTGATAACAAAATCTCTTAATTCAGTGTATAATTGTATTACCAGAAAGCTATCAAAGAGAAAAATATGAAGACTAACTTTTAACTGGAATGTAGCAGAGACACATCTATGTGAAGTCATGCAGGTAATCATTCCACATGTTATTGAAATGTGTCTGAAAATGAATTCAGTGATTATTTCATAGGATAATTTAAAGTGTTTTAACACATTTTTCTTTTAAGTCACTAAAATTTAATTTCATGCACTGAATTACCTAAACTTATATTTGTCTCCTATAATACATAAATCCAGGGGATTGGGTTTTTTGTTATTTGCTTGTTTCTTTGCTTACTTGTTTATTTGGGGTTCGGATTTTTTTCTTTATTGTTGTTTTAAAGCACCTGTGATATGAAATTCTTGGTAACAGCGAAGATCACACTAAACTTCCAAATAAGATGTAGCATCCTCATAAAACTTAATTTATATCTTTTTAAAATTCCTATCAGTATCAGTCAATAATCAAGAATTTGTTGGTCACTTAGAAGATTTTTCTATCCAGTTCATGCAAAAGAAAAAAATCTGAGCATTTCCTTTTTTTTTTCTCCTTTTTTAAAGTGGTAGTTGTGGTGATGCAGGATGCTGCATTTTCCAGTTCATTATTTTCATTATTAAAAGGATTAATTCTGAGTTATTATTTTAGACCCCTCTAATCTAGATGCATTTCAAGGAAACACATGTCAGAATTTGTCTCACCTAAGACTGTTTCAGGAAAACATTCTTATTGCACCTACCAAATTAAAAGTGTATTATCACACTGTTCATTATTTCTCACTATACTGTCATCTTTGTTGATAACATCAATAATACTGTTCTAATTTTGGCAGACTATAGCTGCAGTTTAATTAAGCTTTTACCTCCCTTTGTAAGATGTAATAGAAAATAAAACACACATGCAAAAAGCCCTACAGCACTTGTGAAGAGAAGGGGATGACTTGAGAGATTTGGAGAAAAAGATATTTTTTCAGCTACTTGACTAGTTGATTACTTATTTAATATCCAGCTCCAGTACATTAATTTTGAAGTGTTGTTTCACAGTATAATGTGCTGTTTTATACAATTTTAATGCAAACAAACAAACAAACAAACAACCCTCTTGACTTACTAATGGCAAGACGATTAATTAGAAGACCAGAAATGGCAAGTCTGTAAACTAATCAAGCATTCATTGACCAGGGAGATGTAAAGGGGTTACTTTAACGCTACACATATGCAGAAACATATATTCAAAGACACACTTGAAAGAAACCAAAATGCTCTTCTCTGAAAAAAAGCAACAGCTGAAATTAAGCAAGCTTCATTATACCCTGTTTGGTATTTTTAGCCAAGGCTACAGATGCGGCACTTAGGCTGAAGCTTGCCAGTGATCCACCTTCAGTATAGAAGTTTTTAAGCTTAATCTGTATATCATACAGTGTCACAGAAGCAGTCTAAATTAAAACATAAGCCATCACTCCACTTACTGATTGGCAATCTACAAGTATGATACTCTCTCTGCATACAAAAAAGTTCTAAAGTTTCAACAATGCTAGCAAAAATTAACACTGAAGCAGCATTCAAAGTCAATTGCATTTCTTTTGGGTTCAGCAACACAATTTTTTATGCACATACTTTTGGTTTTTCTTATGGCTTTATTTTAGTCTTTTGTGTTCCTTTTTATATTTTTTTTATTTTTATAACAAAAACTGGTAAAATTCTGAGCATCTAATTGGACAGTAAATACAAATAATATGAAGATATCTCTTCTACAATATGAACTGATGTATTGAAGCTAGGTTTAATCATATTTCATAAAACTCTTTCAGATGCAGTGACTGGCAGAATCCTAAAAATGGAAGTTCTCCATTAGTTAACTTCAAGAATTCTACCAAAGTCTTCATTTTTAACCTATACTCTCATAAGTTTATTTGCTTAAAAGTCTGTAACAAAACAAAAGATACCTCAGATAACAACCATGCATTTCTTATTTATGTCATTATTAATGAAATTATACTGTGGAAAGTTATAATCTCATCAGTGAATTTTGGGGTTGGTGATATCCTCAAACTCCCTGCTCAATTTTATAGATACCTATACTTCAATTTGAAAATTCCCATGGAATTTTTAGTGTCATGGGTGAACTTTACATCATTATCTCTACAGCACTCACCTGTTAATACTTGTCTTCTGTCTAACCTTGTGTAGTATAACAAAGTGGTTCATTTATTCATATTACCTCCTCCCGGAAATCACTAGAAAATATAGCTGGAAAAGTTGGAATTGGCAGTGATGTTTATGGTGCTCCAGCCTTATTTAACCCATGAATTTGAAGGTTAGAGCATCAGCAGGAACATGCTCAAATTACTCCTGTAAATTTTCACTATCTGTTATTGCATACAAAAAAGGATTTTGAAGCCCTGATCCAGGGAACGGCCTCATCAGCAACTGGCACTAAGAAGACCGACTGCCATTCCTGCAGTTACAACTTCCTCATGAGGGGAAGAGGAGGGGCAGGCACTGATTTCTTCTCTGTAGTGACCAGGGACTGGACCTGAGGGAATGGCCTGAAGTTGTGTCAGGGGAGGTTTAGGTTGGATATATTAAAAAGATCCTTCACCCAGAGGGTGTTTTGGCACTGGAACAGGCTCCCCAGGGAAGTGGTCACAGCACCAAGCCTGACAGAGTTCAAGAGGTCTTTGGATGATACTCTCAGTCACATAGTGTGACTCCTGGGGATGGTTCTTTGCAGGGTAAGGAGTTGGACTCAGTGATCCTTGTGGATCCCTTCCAACTCTGCATATTCTGTGATTCTGTGGTCTCCAGGCCAACACTGAAGGTTTGCCAACATGATGTGCAACTGGATTAGTTTATCGCTGAACATGGTCTGAAAGCAATTCTTGTGCTATGTTATAGCTGAAAGATTTTAAAAGCAGCAGTATCTGTCATCACTGGAGATGCAGAGAAGTGAATGTCAGCAGTGAGTTAAGAAAATCTGAGATTTCCTATGAGATACACTGCAGAAGACTGCAATATGTTTAGCTATAACTGTAATATGAGATTAAAGGTGAACTGGAGTTTAGCTGTGATACATTTTCAGCTGTGTACTAACAACAGCCATGAGAATCAGACCAAATTTATTCAGATCAAAGGCATTAATGACTTCAGATTTCAAGGTTGTGTTAAACGGTAGAGCTGATAAATTTGTGGCCAAAAATGGAGGGTTTATAACCAGACAGTAAGGATTTCCCAGGAATTAAAATTATTGATGGCAATTCTTGTTGTTATAGAAATAGACATCAAGGAAAAAGCAAGCCAGGACCACAATAACAATCTGAAATAACAATCAGGCATGTTCCAATAACAGCCTGCATGCTGTCAAGCTGAAACAGAGGACACTAGAATTCTTCTGTTTTGGTTATATGGGCCCCTAGAGAAACTGAAAGACTGAAAGCTGAGACACATCCTAATAAATAAATAAAATTCTATAACTTATGAGAATGGTAGATTATTTTTCGACAGTATTCCCAACCATCATATTAAAAAACATCAGTAAAAAGACACTTCTGAATTCTCTAACTCAGGCTACAATATACAATGAAAGAGTAAGTCAAAGAAAAGTGCTGTGAACAGATGGCACATTTCAGTCCAAAATCCTGTCACTTTCCAGACAGCAATTCTGTATCACAGGAGACAAGCTTTATCCATGTGGTGCAGTTGCTGTACATCTCTCCAGAAGGCCCCAAACAACCCCAAAAGACTTGATGTGAAGCTGCTCCACCCATTAAAAAAATGCCTACTCTGAAATTCAGGATCCAGGGCTAAAGGCAGTTATCACCTACTACCAGCTTGCTTGTGGATGAGCTGTGAATGCAAGACAGGCCTAACCAGTGTTGTAGGAGCTGACACTGAGTCAAGCAAACATTTCATACTTAATGTAAACTAATATGCATGGAGCAAGCCATAAGTCATAGCTACAGGCCATGGATTTGTTGAACGTGTATTTTGAACAGCATGAAATGCACAACCGTTGAGACATCACAAAACTCTCCAAACTCTTTAAATCACAACTTGGTGCTGAAACAACTAAGGCAGACATAATTTTTACAGGCAGGAGTCCCACTCTATGTTTAGTGAACACTCTCGTTCCTGATAGATTCTCAAGGACTTGAAGTTGTGAACCAATGAGAAACTTCAGGCACATTTTCCAAGTGTTTGGCTTAGACATCAACAACAGAAGAAAATGGAAATTTTTAGGGAGTATATACGTTTCAAGGTCACTACACAACCACACACACAAAGCAATGATGAAAGATTAATCCTGGGCATATATATCTAGAACTCAGGGCAGTAGAAATGAAATCAAGTATGCCTGCAGACCAAAGGCAAGTCAAAAGCCAGAGTGAGGCCCGAAGTTATAGCTCAAACAGGAAGTTTTGTGAAAGAACAGTAAGTTGTTCAGTAAAAAGGAAAATCTGGTGGACAAGCCCAAAAGGACTGTTAATAAAGTCCATGTTCATATGATACTATTTTTACTAATCACTTCTTGCCCCATCAAGTCAGGAAATACAGAAAATTCAAGACAACTACAGACATTGCTAAAATAAGAAGAAATAGCCTGCTGAATGTAACTTGGAAGAAGAAATTCAGAATTGAAGGCAACCAAGAAATCATCCTTGTATCCATATAACCTGAGTGTTAGCTTTCACTCCTCTGTGGAAGGTTCTTTTGTAAAGAACATATCCAGTTCTAGAAATAGCTTAGAAACATGAGGTAGGACACAGGTTAGTACTTGATGTCTTTTAAAAACTAAACAAAAAAATAAAAATAAATCCCAAGCCTTAAGTGGATTCTGAATGTATTACTATGAATGATATGAAGGTAAAGACAACATGAAGCAAGCTTAACTTAGTTTATAGGTAAGCTATTATTGGAGTATAATAATTCTTGTTATTTATTATTATACCACAAGGATACTTACTGATTACTGTGGCTGTCAGAGAAAGCAATAGCATCATTCCCAGAATGCTTAAAGGTACATGGTCTAACAGTAAAGTATATTTACAGGCAATTTAAGTAAAGCCAGCAAGCAATCTACCCTTTTATATTTCTGTGTTAGGAACTGTCATAGGGGAGAATTACATCATCTGTAACCAAAACTGGTAATGTGTTCAGTGAGCATTTGGATATTCCCTGTCATCTGCACTGCACAAGTCTCAAGACACTCCACTTGTTTAAGATAATGTGTGTGAAACTACAATGAGGAGATAGTAATGCTTAAATTTTTCTTTTTAAGCGAAGCTCTTTAGGATTGGGTAGAAGAACATAAAAGTATAAACTTGTGGATGTTAGACAAAAATAATTTGCAGTCTCCTTGCAGCAGCTTGGAAATAACTATTTCTGCAATACCAAGTCATGTCAAATAATCTACCATCCATAAATGACATAACACTAAATGGAAACTAATGAGGAATGCTGAATATTGGAACAATTAAACTTGTCAACTAAACCCCACGCTGCAGACATGAAAGGTACAATGCACTCAAAGCCAGAGTAAGTTCTCTGTAGCTTTTAATGTACTACCTCCAGATGGACTTGGTCAGTTAAACAGAAGAAATGGTCAAAAGATTTCACAGAATTCATTGGACTGCAACCTTGCCAGCAAAAAGTTCAAATACTCATTGTTTGCTGATTTTCCATGAGGAAAATCAAGCTCTATAAAAGAGTTTTTGTCAATAAAACATGCTTAAAGCTGGCAGAAGTTGCTGGAGATGGGAAATTAAAGTGAAGGAAAAGCCCATTCTGGGTTACCGTTTCTAAAAGCCATGCCTCAGGATGTGGAGAGGATGACCACCAAAAGGATGGGAAAGGTTCACAAGGATTTAGCAAGCCTTGGTTAAAACCCTGTGTTTTGTGTGTGGTCCTGAAGAATTTCCGATGGATTTGCATAATTGCACAGTAAAAAATCATTTCATTTTGAAGGTGTTGTTTTCACTATGTTACCAAATAAATAAACTGCTTATCAGTTTTAGTCTGTTTCTCTGACAAGAAAAATATTTAGAAAGCTGCAAAGCACAAAGAAAATTTCTATTGTAAAGAATTCTTCTGAAATGGTGTACCTGCATCTTACAAAAATAATACTGTTACCTGCTAGTTTATAATTGTAAGAGTCCAGCAATGACTAGCAGGGAAAAAAATCCCAAGCCTCATGTCTGATTTTGTGTTTTGTCTGACCCTACATAATGTTTCCCATGGAAACAAAAGTGATTTAAAGACACAGAACCTGGTTGAGGGCTGTGAAAGAGGTTATTCTCTCTGGCTTTGTCACTTTACAAGTAGTATTCATTCCTAAAGAAGAATTATATGAGGGAGTATCAAATTATGTCATGCATTTTTAGAATAAGACATAGCATAGTTTAAAATTAAATGTATAAAGTGCAAAAGCACAGGCAGCATAATGTACCTTGGGGCTGTTTCCTTCTTAAAAAAATCTTACATGCATGAAAATGTGAGAGTTTTTGGAAAATTGACAACTGCTCCTCCTTTGCCTTCGCAAGAATAATGCAAATATGAATAATCAAAGCCTGTCCTTGTCTAATTCTATGAGTGTCATTGTGAATGGGTACAACTTGAGCCTTTCTAACTACATTAGGCAGAAGAGCAACCTGAGGCAATCAGATCTGGCTCTCCCAGCTTGTGCTGAGGGGAAGCTGTGACACTGTAGAAGCCAGATATACCAGCAAGAAAGATGTGACCGTATTGAAATGGAGTTTAGTTGATTGTCCCTGTTAGGCCTGTTCAAAGCCATTTCCAATTACAGTGTTTTAATCACTTTAAGTAATGAAGGACATAACAAACATTTCTGCCTAGTGCCTGTATGGAATCAAGCCACTCTTCTGTGAGTCATGCAGATTTACAGAACTTCATCTCATATGCAATAATGTTGCTAAAAGTGCTTTCACATAGCCTTATCAACTCTGGGAGCGGAGAATAGTATGGGAAGGCATTATGAAAAAAGCTATGTGTAAGGTCTCTCTTTCGGATCTTACCAGAGGGAGAATGCATTCAAAAACAGGGAAAACCAGATTTCTGTTCTTTGCTGTATTGTCCTAGTTTTTCTTATTACCACTGAACTCAAATTGTCGTGTCCTGTAATGCAAAAAATACAGAATTCAAATAAATAAACATGAAGGGGATTAACTAGTTTGCATCTTGCATACAGATACTGTGATGATTTCTGCCTACTGATTTTTGAAGTTGAGGAACAATCAGCTGTCTGAAGCCCTCAAGCAGGTTTAGCAATCATGGATCATTCATTAGGCTATGTTATGTAGATGAGAGTGGCAGAAATGTGTGTGTGCTTAACTGCTACCCAGACTAGCCTGAAATGCTCGCACTACAAATTAAATCATTAAACCTTTGGAGTTCCTTAACAGCATGACCTGTAGAAAACTTGTTTATAGTTTTCAGTGAACTTAAAACAATTTTTTTTCCATTGACAGCATTGACATTTCCAGTTTCACACCATTCTGTTATGAAGCTGGATAGTACTTGACTGAGGTGATCTTCAAAATTTTCTTTCCATTTAAATAAGAGCACCTGCGCAATGTGAAGTGAAAATATTAATAGCAGGAAATAATAATATAAAGCCTTGGAAGGGAAAACTGCTGTCTCCCAGCTCACCACCTTGATCAGTCTGAAATGATCCTTTGAAGTTATCACATCAGTCATGTTAAGATTTAGTCAGATTTATGAAATCTGAGTTTCCTTTATTTCACAAGAATAATTTTTTTTTAAATATTTTATATACAGAATTATTTTTCAAGCTCTAAAACTTTGTTTGTGTCTAGAATAGCCATGACAGTATTAAACATGGCATGAAAACATCATTTATGGTAGACTAGATAGTAATAGGTTACACAGATATGTTAGTGACAATGAAACAACATAATAGAGCCTGGCAAAATGAATACAGTCATAACACACATCTCCCACAACAGCCTCCAGGTAGCAGAGAAAGTATATCTACTTCAGAAGCCTTATTAAAGACTTATAATAAATAGGCAAATAAAACATAAAAGAGTAATTTATTTATTATTTTCTAGTGACCATCTCTCGGTGTATTAAAAGGGAACAGTGCATTGGATGCTACAGTAAAGAAAGAGAAATACATCAGGTGAAGAAGCAAGCCCTAAGAACCTCATGTTATTAACATTTATGGCTAGGAAAAAAATTTGTAAAAGTCAATTGTGCTTACCCAGTTACCTGTGTATCTTTTCATGCTGCACATAATATTTCCATCAGAAAGAAGTAGCAGTACAAGTCAGGAAAACATCCTGAGAGTTCTTACAGATGTTATTTCATGACCAGCTTTAATCTTTTCAGTTCCACACAAAATAAGTTTTTAGCATGCTTAGGATAACTGCAAACACTATATTGGGTACAAAAGAAAGGGATAATATACAAGGGACCTGTGTCAATTAGATCACAATTACTACAGCAGAAATAGCACCAGGAATATTTTTTTCTTTAAATGATTCTCTTATGTACATCTATCTGATGACGTACCTTCTGTTGATGTTGTCTTAACACTTTCCATTTCATACATTTACTTTATTCACATGACTACCATGTGAATAAGGAGTATGATCTTATTGCTGTCATGTGAATAATTTTATTATTTCTACTACTCAAAAAAACTTTATGTGCTCAGTTTCAGCTGAGACCTAAGTCAAGGCTGTGCTCATTTAAAACAGCTCCCACTGTAGTTGCTGAGTTTTAATGAATATTTCCCATTTACTAGCCATTTTTAATCCATAAGTACATGTTGCAATTTCTGAGTGTAATAGAAGATCAAAGGACTGGAGAACCTGACTTGGGAATAAAGACTGAAAAAGTTAGGTCTCTTCTGCCAGGAGAAGAAAAGGCTTGGGGGAAACATCATCACAGTTTTGCAATTCTTAAAGGACATCTAGAAAGAAGACAGAGTCTCCCTTTTCACAAGATCCACATGGAGAAGTCAAGAGGTGATGAGTACAAGTTGTACTGGGAGAGTTTTCATCTTGACATTAAAAAAGACAGTTTTTTACCTTGAGAACAATCATTCCCTGGAACAGCCTGCCCAGGCAAATGGTCAAGTTCCCATCACTGTGGATTTTCAGAATGTGATTGAACAGGCTGCTAGACAATCTCATTTAGGCTCCTTTACCCACAAAATGCTGGACCAGATGATCTTTTGCAGTTCCTTCCAACCCAGGCTTATCTATGATCCTGTGATTCTATGATCTTCAATAGGGGTTTAAAATAGAATGAGTTTTTGAAAACACAATAACAGCCACACTATTCTAGTAACACAAGCAAATATTATTGCTCTAAATTTCTTAGGCTGAAAAAACACAACTTATCATGGTTGGGATATTTTCACTGGTGTTTCACCAACAAATAATAGTATTAAGGGTGCCATTATGTAATATTGAATCACTTTAGGACAAAACTTGGAAGTATAGTAATTCCAAAATGTAATGGAAATGACAGCACATTTTTCAAGCAGTTTTATAAGGATCAGAATTTAATCTATTGTCTTCTTAGATGACAATAAGTGGCAATTAATGCCATCACTTTTACAAACTAGCACAGACAATTCTGTTACTAATTTAGAAAAAGTAACTTCACAGTTCATCCAAGATTTTCTGCCTGATCCTCAAGAAAATGAATGCAATTTTCTTACATTTTATTACTTATAAAACCTGTGTAATGACCTTCCAAAACTTGCTATCTGTTTTGGATGGGAAGGTTTTTCCATATGTATCTGATTATACATACATTATTCAGAAGATAATTTAATACATTCATATATTTAAATTTGAAAAGGAAAAAGCTCAACACACACACACACACACACACAAACACACACAAACAAACAGATCTGTTGAACACCTGTTATAAATATCTGTAAGTC
>JAWWEU010000040.1:26810464-26826598 GCA_035583155.1 Acropternis orthonyx | reverse complement strand
ACACACACACACACACACACACAAACACACACAAACAAACAGATCTGTTGAACACCTGTTATAAATATCTGTAAGTCTACACTACAGAATAAACTCTGGAGGAGACCAACCTCTCTCAAGACAGGTGCACTGCTATAGGATTGATAAGTGACAGACAGTGAGGTGGTTATTCCATGAAATAAAATATGGTGTAAAGGCCCTTGAACTCGTTCAAGTTAGTCTGGCATGAATATATGGCGGAGTGTAAAGCCATGCAAAACATAAGTTTGAGTCCCAAGAGCTTCATAAAAAATTAAAGCTGCAGCCAATGAAAGCTTGAAAACTCTGCTCCTAGATAGAGTTAGGTAGCTCAGGTGCCACATTGCCTTCATATGGATACATGTTTCAACTTCAGGAGCTAGCTCTACTGGCACCTGAACCTTGCACATATGCTGTATTTTGGTATAAATATTTGGCAATTCCTTTTATTCTTTTTTTCCTTAAAGAAAACAAAAGGAGAAGAAAGACAAATTTTCCTACATACATAACCATTTACCCAATGCTTAGAGAACTCATGTGGGAAAACCTCAAGCTCAAAACTTATGACTTAAGAGATTTGGAATTAGAATTTGATCCCACATCTTTTAAACAAGACCTAAAAGTTATGTTAAAAGAGAAAATAGGGTTGATTTTTTTCCTAAGTTTTTCAGGTCAGAAGAAAAAGTAGCAGAGCAAGTCTGATTTTAAGGTTCTTCTACAGTACATCAGATCACTTTAACCAGTTTGAAATCTGGGTGTTGAAAGAGTGGTCCCACCCTAAAAATACATGCTAAATTGTCTTTCCTGATGTGTCTATACTCCTGCTACTTGTTGCTGCAACACTTTGTCTGAAGGCATAATCACTGTAATCTATCGTAAATCTATCCTTCTGACAAGTAAAGACATACTCACAATGGTATAACGTAGCTGTTGCAGATAAGACAAGAAGGAACTAACCAGTGTTGTCTAGGTGAGAAGTGCTGGTTGATTGAACACCACCCAGGGAGACATCACACTGTGTATATTTATTTATTTTCCATGGGATATCCAGACTTTCAATGGACTATCAGGAGTATCCAGAAAGAGGATTACAGACTAGAACATAACCCGCCTCACAATGACTGAAAAAAACCCCACAGTTTCACCCATGGAAAGGGAATGGGAACTGAGGAAAACCAACATGGACATCTGCTCCCTAACCCACAGCAAGTTAGATTTACATAGAAAACTCACAAGCCTAAACATTTATTGCTCTAAGACCAATATTCAAAACCTTGACAAAATATCCTCTGTATATAATGACTTGATGATTGCCTACATTCCTCTGTTGTCATTCTTGTTACTATCCATTCATCTATTTACCATTTGCCAGCTAGATATCTAGCTTATCTGAAATGTCCATCCATAGGCTTAGACTTTTTAATTTCTTTCTCTTTTAAGTCTGTAGGACCTGATCTCATAACTCCACAAAATACACTATGGGGTGAGGGAAGCTCATTTGTATATAAAGTAAATATTATTAAGGGATTCAGCTGAAAGAGAAAGGTTTCCCACTTGCTCCAACAGGTATTTAATATTCATAGGTGATGCAGAACTGCAACAGACAAATTCCATATTGATTTGTGTCATCTACACAATACTCACTATTTAGTTGGAAAATCTAACCATTGCTAAAACTAAAACAAAACAGGGAATTGCTCTGAGTCTTCTGTATTTCATAATGCTCAAAATATAAGGAAGGAAATATGCTCTACAAAAATGTGCAGCTGCTAGCACTGGGTGTGAAAGATAAAACACAGATTTTAAAAAGAGTTTTGTAAGGACTTCTAATGGAAACACTCTCAAGTTTTTTACAACTTTGCTCTCTTTGAACATTTGTTGGAGCACACATTTATCTCTCTAAATGATTGCAATAAAAATGGTGGTGAACAACACCTCCAGCAAAGCAAATTACCAGCTTGCATGTGGAAGAATCACTCTGCTGTTGCATTTCTCAGCTCCCTTCCACTTCTGCTCTTACAGACATCACTATTCTCTCTCTCCTAGTAAAAAAAAATCAATGATAGACAGTATACCATAGTGCAGGAAAACTGACTGAGTAGAACTGCTGGAGGGCAGAGCTTACCAACAATAATTTACCTGTCTGCTTTGAAGTCTGCTAATCTTTTTATGTAATGTGAAAAAATGTTAACAAAGGACTTCTAGTGTATACAGCAATTTCCTTCTCTTTCTCAGTCTCAGTCAAATACACATGTGAATGCACATGCACATGCACAGAATATTTCCTTCTTTGTTCAACTTTGATTATGACAGTTATCAGCAAAATTCTCTGCATTTTTTTTTTCCAGTTAAAGGCTTTTCAGGAGGAATTTCATTTGTACAATCTGAAAACTGGCAGAAACGTTTGTCAGTTGACAACCACAGAATTTCCTGATCTTACATTATTCATTTCTAAACCATTATTCTGAAACTGGTTAAAGGACTTTGAAATGGAAAATCCCAGACTTTACAGTTCTTCACCACTTTTTATTTAGTCATTGCTCTCATTGGCATTTTCTACTTAAAAATAAGTGCTTTCATTAAGAAGAAATAGATTTTTTTAGCTGACTAGAATCTTTCAGACAGTAATTTTAATGTACACCTTTATTCTACGAGTTGAATTTCTTAAATAACATCTATTTTCCCTCTGAAAGCATGCTAGCAGTATTATACAACACACTCCTTTAGTATGGAAATGGATTTTTTGTGTGTAATTTACTTTTCTGCTGCAGTATTACATTATAGCTGCAGTTACCAAAAAGAGACTGGAAAATTCTTGTTTTACTTTGAAATGTGTAGGATTCTAGCTGTTTGGGTTTTTTTTTTAATTGTACTTCTAATGTGTGTTCTGACTAACAATATATTTTGTCATAAGTGTAAATGTATATGTATATCAATACAAAAATGTATTTAAATTTTCAAATTTTAGAAACATTTTAAGAAATAAACAGTCAAAATGTTGCAAGAACCAAATCTTAGATTCATTAGTATAACATGTAAACATCAAGAAAGAATATTCCAGGAATGATGACAGCAAAAAAGGAGCAGGTAGGAATTAGAATATTGTTGTCTTCACCTGGAGCTATTTATTGGTGACATGACTTTTTAAAAATATGCATCATGGGAAACAATTGGCAGCAAGTATATAGCTACGTGACCAAATGAGGATATTTCTCCAGTGACATTGCTGAAAATAATTCCTAATGCAAATATGACTTCATATAACACAATACTTGGTTCTAACCTCAGCTCAGAATCACACTAAATTGAAAAAAACCAACAAATGTATTGAGAAAAAAAAGTACTGAGCAACTGGGCTTTTCTATTACTGATCTTTGATATTAGGATAAAATCCTGAATGCTGAAGTTGAATCAGAGGCAGTTTTGGACACTCTAGGATTTTCAGTATACAACAGTCCTTTTTGTAGCTATTTTTCTGTGTCACAGGTATCAGATAAGTCTACCACGGTTTGATGACAACAATGTAATTTTTACTGACCAACTTATTCCACTTCAAGGTTAATATAATGTCTTACTGGGTTCTATTGAGACCTAGAAGCCATGGAGGTAAACTGGACATATTCAGAAAGCCAGACAGGCCATGAATTTTTTTTCACTATATCTCTAAACAAAACATGTTCTACTAATGAAAAAATTTTATTAAAAGGACAAGTTTCTCTCCCCACAATGCTTACTGAATCCCCTCAGTACTCTCTGTGCATGAATTAGTCTCTAAGTGCATCGGATCCTCAAGAAGCAAAATGTGTGACTATACCAGAGTTCATGAGGACAGAGCATCTGGGTGTTCAGCTGTCCCATGATGGCAGCATATCCAGGTTTTCTGGATGTTGTAAATGATATTCAGTCACTTGCTACCCAGTCTATACCATCACGTGGTGCAGGGTCTTTGCTCCACGTGCTGAGTTTTGCTTTTCTCCACACCATTTTCCTGACACTACTGTCAGCTCTCCTCAGGCTTATGGAGAAACTTTCAACCTGGAGCTTTTTTCTATGTCAATGACTCTTTCTCTAGTTTAGAACCACCTTAGAATTTGCTGATGTTGCACTCCTTATCATCAACCTGGTCATCAATGAAGCCATATGAGGTACAGTATAAGGTCCAGTGCTGACCTCAAAGTACAATGCTCATACACACCTATCAAACAGATGATTGGATCTTCCAAGCCCTTTTGAAACTGTGTACACGTTTTAAGCCACTTGGTTTATTTTTCTAGTCCAGTACATTGCTTTCAGCTTAGCCATTACAACCTAGTTTCCATGTAATCCTTTTATTGCTTTGTTAGATTTAGGCATTTAAATTGCACATCTACATGTGTAATCATTATTTTAGTTTTTACTACCTGAATCAACTTGCTGTTTAGGACTCTCAAATTCCTGTGCCACTTATGTCTGTCTCATAGGCGTCTCCAGTCCTTAGCTAGTGACAGAAAACTGAGATTATGGCATTTCCATGTGAAATACTGTTGAAATGCATGTAGAAAAAAAAAGAAAAAGAAGAAAAAAAAACACAAAAAAACCCCCCAAACCCCCAAAACAAAACCATAGGTTTCTTCTATATTACAAGAGACTATCCTCATTGAAGAACTGTGGGTATAAACAGTTCACTGCTTAAATCTGGCTTGTACTGAGTGGGGGCACAACTTCTTCCCTTCATACAGCAATTATGATAAATTAGATTGCTTCTGAGCTTTCTGGTAGATAAGGCTTCAGTTGGCTATATGAGGATTAAAGTTTATGATGTATAGATACTACCTGAAGGTCTGTGAAATAGATACTTACCATAAGATAGATGATACCTTCAAATACTTAGTCTAACTGTAAGAAAACATTTCAGTATTGGGGTTTCTTATGAAAGCAAGGCTTCAAGAATTTTACCACTCTTAAACTTTAAGGAGAACAACCTAATCTCCTGAAAGTTTTGTATAAAATTTAATAAAGGCAGAGAAAGACTCCATCTGTGTGAAATGGAGAACAGTGTTCCAGAATGGTCTGTGTTTGCATTCTTGTTATTTCTATTTCTGGTACATATAAAGTTGCTGTGCATACGTCATGTTCATGCCACAAGCACTCTTAGGAGATTGAGCCAGAAGCACACTCTCAAGCTTCATACACCAAGATTACAAAAACCAACTCAATTTCCAACACCTTGTATAAACTGCCAGGGTCAGGAAGACCTCGAGCTATATGCTGCTGTGACAGTTATATATGCCAAAGGTGTTTGTTGTGGCAATATGTATTTTTCATTTTCTGTTCATAGAGAACAGATTGTTCATACAAACAGAAGGTGAAAAAAATATAAAGCAGCACACATACTGATCAATATTTTTCTTTGCTCCTTCTGTATCTTTAAAATTTAACACCCTTGGGTTTGGTCACTTTCAACCACATGCAAATTAATAAGAGATGGAAGCAAATATAAAAACTGTTTGTTGTTCTCTAAAAAGTGCAGAGGACTGTACAAGACATGGCACGCAGCTTTTCAGTTCAATTCTCTGTGTAGATGCAGACTCTTCAGTGCAATGTGTTTTGAGACTTAGAAGCAAAATAAATATTCGTTTCTGTAGAGCAACTTCTCTAGCAACTTCAGAGAGTGGGAACCATGTTACAAAGAAGAATGTGAGTTTTCTTCTGACACAGACACAGAACAGGAACATCACCAGGGCAAAAATCAGGAGTGAGGGCTTTCGTGGGATGGAGCAATCTTTATCAATCACTTAAAAAAAAAAAAAAAAAAAAAAAAATAACACAGAGAGTGTCTCAAATGTCTCTGGATCCAGTTGCCTCATCATTCTTTTCTCTCCTTCCAGCTCCAAGATGACTAGCTCTTCACCTGTGGCTGCCACTGTCAACACATCCTGGAAGAGCTCAGTAGCTGGGGCCAGCTTTTCAAGTGTGCTGCTTTCGCGCACCGCATAACCCACTGGGAATCTCTGCTCTAGGCACAGCAGATCACCTCCAGAGACACCTACTTCTGTCACACCAGCTCGCTCACAATCAGGATCTAGAGCAGGCCCGTGCCTGTGCCTCCACAAAGGAAAGGGATCATGAGTGAGAAGTTCAGAGGGAACTCTGGGAAGACCCATCCTTTCTCCCTCCTTTTCTGCTAGGGGCTAGACACTGGAGGGAAGAGCACTTGCAAGAGAAAATAAAAACAATCTTTTGATTGCAAAATCAAAAGGTAGAATCTCTTTAGTCTTTTGGCATCCACTGCATGTCCCAAAGATGACTCTGTGCAGACTGTTAAGCAAATGGCTGCAAGTAGACCCTTAGAGTTGACACACTTCACAAACCAATCCAAAGATACTGAGTCTTTTCTTGAATACAACCTTACAGGCTAACTATTAGTGCCTTGGGAGGTCTGCAGTGATTAACAGGTTTTTGCTGTTTCACTGTAGGGCATTGTAGTAGTTTGCAAATTCTAATACAGCTTCAAAGACTTTTTCACCATGTACTCCACTGACTGTGAGTCCTGTGCTACACCTGACAAAGGTACAAGATATTATCCGGCAGTTCATGCCAAATCTGGGGTTGCATTTGTGACATGTTCATGCTCAGGGACTGAGAAGCAGCCAGTGCTGACAGCAGCCCTCTGACAATAGTGGAAAATGTCCACAGGAAGCAAGGGAAGAAATCTTCAGCCTGAAAGTCAGCAGCCATAGCAGTGCTGCAGTGGTGACAGTCAGAGAGGGTGGAGAAGTGCATGCTTTGGAAGTGTTACCACAGAAAGATAAAGAGAGAAAATCAAATTTTAAACATAAGAACTTTATAAATAGATGAAGACAATATCAATAGAAAGAGCCCATTCATTTGTGAGAGGCTTGAGGGCCAAGTCTTGGTTCTTAAAATCAGCCTGTCTCCATAGATTTCAGTGAAACTACATTGATTTACCTCTGTTGGATACCTCATTATTTCTGCAGTAGAAGAAAGGCTTAATAAATATTATGGATTGTATTCTCACCCTGTATAAATTCTTAAAGTTCCCTTGATATCAGTGGAACTACACTGGATTACAACAAAGGTCAGGTTCAACTATGCCAAAGAACATTCCCTAAGTGCTTACTGAGCTTTTGTGGCTTGGCTTCCCTACACAGGCACTCTCACTCTGTAAAGTGTTTTCAGGAGCTGAGCTCCCTATATAGAAAGGGTCTGTTTATCTAAAAAAGGCATTTTAAGATTTTTATGGACATGTGCTGCAGAATAGATGTTATTTACTTGCACAAATGTAAGTATATTTTTTCCATCTAGAATACCCTGATGATTGAAGAAGTTATTTGCATTTAGTTCATTGTGCCTGATGCAGAATTAAAGAAAGCAAAAACAATAAAACCAGTATGTCAAGGTAAAATTTGGTTACGATTGCCAAAGTTTGTGAGCCACATCAGCTGCTCAGTTTGAAAAAGCACCAAAAGGCTATTTGCAGAGGTACCTGGACTGAATTGTTAGTTCCTTGTGACCTTATGTGAGCCTGAACTGTATGAGTTTCTCCATATCACTTCACAGTTAGGATAATTTCTGTAAACTTCTGGAAACTGTGTGTTCTGCATTGAGATATTACCTGAGGAAGTCACTCATATATTGATTTCTGATGTTGCTGGTTTAGCAAGATAAAACTTCTAATCCACCTGCTGAATGTTACTCTGCCCAAGATTAAACAGTTTCCATGCCCGTTCCCCCAATTTAAAAGCAAAAATATAAAAAAAAAAAAAAAATTGTGTGCTGATGGATTAAAGAAGGTCTGTTTTCAGATATAAGGAAAAGACAACAAGATGTGCTATTTTCTATGTCAGCACAAACTTCTGAAGCTTTAAAGACCACTTCTATCTACAAAGAACAGAATAGGGAAAAAAAAACCCAAGTGTGTGACATCACCACATATAGAAACAGGAAAATAACACTCAAAGCCAAGGGAGGGCTTCAGGTACCCTACTCAGAGGTGCAGACTGTTAGCCTTCTTATCCTCATCCTCCTCTGTTCTGAAAAAAAGGATGTGTATTGGGTTTTCTTGATAAGGTTTTGGTAGTAGGGGACTCAGAAGGTGGCATCTGAGAGAAGCTACTAGAAGATTCCCCTGTGTCCAGTGTTGCCAATGCCAGCTGGCTCCAAGACAAACTCACCCCTGATCAATGCCGAGTCCATTGATAGTGGTAGTGCTTCTAGAATAACAGGTTTCAGAAGGGGAAAAAATTTCTAGCCAACAACTTCTGGAAGAGAAGGGTGTGACTGTGTGAGATAGACACCAGGGTCAGTGAAGGAGAGGGAGGAGGTGCTTCAGGTGCTGGAGCAGAGATTCCCCTGAAGGCCTTGGTACAGACCATGGTGAGGCAACTGTGCTCTTGAAGCCCACTGAGGACCATGGAGGAGCAGAGATGCACCTGCAGTTTCTGGAGGACCCCATGCCGGAGCAGGTGGATGCCTGAAGGAGGCTGTGACCCTGTGGGAGACCATGATAGAGAGGGTTCTTTGCAGGACCTGTAGCCCTCTGGAGGGAAGAACCCACACTGGAACAGGTTTTCTGTCAAAACTTGTGACCCTGTGGGGGACCCACACTGGAGTAGTCTGGTCCTGAAGAACTGACCTCATGGAAGGGACCCATGCTGGATCAGGGGAAGAGTATGAAGAGTCCTCCCCTGAGGAGGAAGGAATGACTGAAACAGCATGGGATGAATTGACTGCAGCTCCCATTCCCTGTGCCCCTGAACTGCTCAGGTGAAGGAGGAAAAGAATTAAGAGTGCAGCCTGGAACATAGCACCTTTAGCCTCCAGGATTAGACATAAGAGAAAATAAATGTGTTTATTATATCTATGTGTTATTTCAAAGATATATGTCCCATTTTCTACAAGTTTTTCTGCATATAAGAGAAATAGTAGTTAAAGGGATATGTAAGCATATGTAACTACATGATCATGTTAATGCTTTAGAAAGACTGTATGTGTTGTCATAGTGTTAATAACATCACTTAACCTGAACATGTTTCATTCTCTTCTTTTAACCTTCTGATGGACAGATTTAATATAGCCAACTTTTTCAACTATCCCTAAAGTTCTACAGAAAGCTTCTTGTGGACACTGGAGAAACTGTTATGACCTCTTTAAATCTTATGATAATTTTTTTCACACCAGATGATGCTGAAAATATTATTCTCCATTTCAACATGAATAAGTTTAATATTTTCAGTGGTACTGCACTGAAACTAGAGTGTAGCTTTTGTAATTTAAACTACAATTATAATTTTTGTAATATAAGATGAGATAAAAATCCAAGGAAAGGTGAAATCTTTATGTCTTTTGATTTTTACTTTTTTCTCTGTTGCTTCAAACCTGGGGGAACACTTCAGATTGTAATTATTTTGTAAGGCACTTGAACACTTCTATTGCTTGAAGAGACAGCAACTCATCTTTCTTAGTTATAGAAAGCAATGTTGCTGTTTGCATTAAAGTCTGCTGTAGTCATGCATTTTATAACTAGTCTTATTATGGTTTACAGAGTTTAAATTTTTGGGTTTTGTTCTACTTCCAAATATAAAAACTTCCCAAATAGCACAATACTTTAATGAAAGTTCTTTAGTTACTAAGACCTCCTTGTTAGAGTTCACTAACATGAATTCTGCTTCAGGAGAAAATCTGGCCTTTGCCACGTTCATATTCAAAGCAAGCAGGCAATGGAGAAACAGCAGACAATAAACCCTCTGGAGCAGCCAAGAGTCATCCAAGAAGGACTTGTGAACATCCCATTTCATACTATTGCAGGGGAAACAAACTTTCCCTTGTCATCAACATATGAAATCTGCCTTCCAAAGTTCATTCATGCATTCTAGGATGAGTCTTATTTTCTTATTCTCCTCTACATTGAAGACTTTATCACTCAGGGTATGAGCAGCAATAACTATGTCCCTCAACGTCATTAGAGTTATAGAAGTTGATGCTATCAAAGTTTGTCTTTAGGTATGTTTACTTCATATGCTTTAGGATTATCCTTGAGATAATCTTGCCAATGTTTCAGCCACCTTGCTCTACATCTTTGTCTTTCTATTAAAAATAATGGGATGCTCCTCTCAGGCACATGAACTATATGACTTTGCTGTCTCATCTGAGATATGATGATTATAGTGTCAATGTCAAAGCTTTTACAGCCCTGTACAGCTTCAGAACTACTTACTTTGCACTTGACAGTAGTTATTTGCTGAAAACAGCATAGGTGAAAATGAATGAGGCATTTACATAGCAGTCTCTCCAAGGCTTAAAGCCACAAAACTGTGACAACAGCAACATAATATTCCCATTCAAAAACTAATTTTGAATTCAGTTCGTGACTGGCACCATAATTCACCAGAGTACTGTTAGCCAAGTTGATATACTTTGTGACATCATCAGCAATTACCATTTCATTACCAGCATAACAAAATTTCTTGGCAGCCTTAGTCACAAATTGTCAGTGGACACTGTGGGGGACTTTCACAAACTTGGGGCCTTGGGCTTTTTTGATAGACTGTGAGATCACTGTGTTTTGTAGCAAAGCAATTAGTGGTCAATAAGATGTCTGCAGGATGTGAGCTATTTTTTGCCTTTACAGGTTTCAAGGAGATGAAGTAACACATGCTGATAACTGACCTTAAATTTTACCATCAACATGGCATCATGCACAGTGCTAGGGCCATTATGAAGTTAACAACACCTCTGCCTATAAGACAAAACCTTCTCTCTCATATAATGGAACTGGATACTACCGATCCACTAATCAGGGCAGCTGAAAGGACTGTCCACTAATCAAAGCAATTCATAGAATCAAATACTTTAGAATGATTATGAATGTTCAAATCAAAAATTTGTTTTTCCTCAAGATGCTTCATTTGAAAGATCCAGGTAGCCAAAATCAACTTCATGGTATAGTCAGAATGGAAGCCATGCTGACTTCTACATGTCTTTCATCTCTGCAGTGTCACTAGGCAAACAATTTAGCAGAATTGGCATGTGCCATTCCAGCAGCTGCTGAATTCTACCACTCATCTGAAACCAATAACCTCCCTCTTTCATAAATTAACAATCTGGATAGACCCTTTTTATGGAAAAGTGCATGGAAGGGACAGAGTGAGTATCTGCTTATTCATTGCAAACTGGTCCAGTTTCATATCTGTCAAAACAGTGACTTTATTTTGCTCCCAGTGCCTCAAAATCTCTCATGAGGTGGTGTGCATACAGAACCTAAATCCTTTGTTTTGAGTCACACTGCCCTTAGCCTTGAGTCAGCTGTCTTGTAATGTGCAGTGCTATTTATTGATCATATTCCCTTTAAAGTAAAGAGAATTTTGCAAAAGTTATTGTTTGCCAGTCTCTATCTAGTTAATAGATTTGCAGTCAGAAGATGAAGCAGACCCTGAGCCTACAGAGTCATATGACCTGGTGGAAATCTGTCGAGGTTGGACTATCTCCAATTCAATTGTAAGCAAACCATGACTTTATGAGCACTTTCAGGGCACTGATTAGTAGGATTTGTGTGAGAAGCCAACTATATATAATCAGTATTGATGCTCAGCACTACTACTATTTGTACAACGAATGCAGAGAAGATGATACCAGACTAGGATGTTAAGTGGGCAACACTCAGGACAGTAAATAGAAAATCCGTTTTTCTCTTGTGCAGAGCTTTCACTCAGGCTTTTATTTCTGAGCTGTATAAAACTAGGGTACAGAGTCTGATACTCTCTTTGGGGCTAAGGCAAGGAAGAAAGCATGAGAGAGCATGATTAATTTTACAGAATTTTACATCAAATGTTCACTAGATATAAACCTGAAATAATTTACAAAGAAAACCACTAGGATTACGGTTTTGGAACTGAGTCTTCTGCAGACAGACTACAAATTTTAACTTCCTTTTTGGTCCTGTCCAAAATCCCGACTCCATGAATTTTGTGGGTTTAGATGAACATTAGCCTAAAGAAAAATATTACAGTACCAATGCAACAACCGGATGCAGAAAAAAGTCAGGTTACCCACTGCCATTTCCACTGGGCTTTCTGAGCTTTTTAGCTTTCTGAGCCAGGAGCTACATTTGTTATAACAAGCAGCAGAGGGTTAGGTACCTAGGAAAATCAAGGCTTGAAATATTAAGTATTGAAGGTGTCTCAGACTCCCAGGCATTTTAGACACGGTTTTCCTTCATTGCTCTCTTGAACTCAGTTTCTCAATTCACATCTAAATGTCAGCTCTAAGATCCTTGGCACTTTCTTGCATGAGTCTCCTGAGCTCCATTTTGTCATATTTATAAAGGATATATGTAAGCATCTTCAAGCTAATTAAGCTTGTGGTGACTGTATTTATCTAGAAATGAAGATACAAGTATTTTAAAATTAAAAGTTGAGTAATTTGCTCACTGCAAAATGGAGACTTATCTGAAAAGTCTCTACAGCTTCATTTGAAAATCTTGTAAATTCAACGATATTTACTTTTTAAACTCTTAAATAAGAGAAATAAACTTAAGAATTGCAGACTTTTTTATCCGAAGAAGAGTAAGGGTACAAGGCACTTTTCAATACTTAAAAGGGGAGCATAAGAAAGGAGGAGAGAGGCTTTTTACCAGAGCCTGTAGCAGAAGAACTAAAAAGGAATAGATTTAAATTGCACATAAAGACAATATTCTTTACTATGAGGTTGATGAGACATTGAAACAGGTCGCTCAGAGAAGTTGCCCTATCCTTGGCTAGTATTGAAGGTCAGGTTAAATGATGTTTTAAGCAATCTGCAATAGTGTAAGGTGTTGGAAGGTTAAACTAGATGATCTTTAAAGGTCCCTTCCAACCCCGATCACTATATGATTCTATAATTCAGTATTGTCCTGTAGAATTCAAGCACTAGAACTAAAGGAATGTTTTGTTGTACTGTTGAAATAGGATGAAACAATGTTCAGAGTGAAATGACCTTAGTCCCTTAATCACATTCTCAACATAAATTTTTTCCCCCTGTGCAATAATGTCAGTGGGAGTGTGGACTTACATTTTTGTGTTCTAAATAAAACTCCATTGTATAATAGAGTGCTTTCAGAAAGCTACTTAAAAATACATTTTGCCTTGCCATTAATAATCTTTTTTGCATTTTAATCTCATAGTGAGGCAAATATTTCAACATAATTAATGTTAAAATGTGGAAAGTTACAGACTCACAGTTCTGTTTCTAAATGTAGTACCATAGGACAGTGAGACTTCAGTATAAAGAGACAGGTATAGTGGCACACTGTAGGAGGAAACAGGAGCTCTAGCACTTACTTCGTAAGCAAAATGTATGTTTATAATTTCACTTTTATCTGACCAATGATAGGCAAAGCGCTCTAGAGCATGAGAAGTGTAGCAAACTGAAAGCAATAATACACAAAGGATTTGTTTATTTTTCTTAATCTTCCCTATATTTTATATTTAATTCTGTTAGTCTATTCTTATATTAACTCACCATCCAATTCTAAATCCCAGATAAACACTAGTAGCAGATGTTCAACATCTTGCAGGTCAAATTCCCCATAGAGGAAGAAATATTGACAGGGTTTCAGTATTTTTTCATGTGTAACAGTTTTATAAAAGTACTGGAACAGAGGTGGAAAGAAACAGCACTCAAGTAATCCTCTTTCACAAATCAAAGCAAAACACTTCTAGCTGCCTTGGCCTCAGTGGATAAATTATGACTTCATAACAGATTTTAGCTAGCAATCAAAGTACAGTGCAAACTCTTATACTGATCATGGTTTCTCCTATTCAGAATTTCGTGTAATGCTACTAACAAGAACAAAAGTTGTCTATAAAGAGTGAACAGTGGTTACACACCTACAAATAGCAACTCAGACACCATCTTGTACTGTCTCCCAGAGCATGTGTTTTCATGATGTCTCCAAAGAATTAGTTGGATGAAGTGCAATTTCTTGGGAGAGTAAATACAGATATACAGTCTGAATACATCTGTTACTCTTGTTTGAGTTGTAATACAATCACCCTGTCAAAATCTGAATATAGATATTTAGCTGGTAGTAGCAAAATGAGCTCTGGAATAAAAGGATTCACAGATATTTCCAAATAGTTTGGTTATTTTCCCTAACTGCTGTGTATCTGAGCCATTAGACGTCATACAATCTAAACAGGGGGGAAAAAGTCCTGAAGCATTACAAAGGGAAAGAAAAATAATTCACATTTTATGTACTAGTATCTTTCCAGATAAGCCTAAATATGAGCAGTCCCTCTATTCATACTATTAAAGCAATCATTTAAGCAAATGCTTAATGTTTAGTTGAGCCTGACTGTGAATGAGAAAATATGTACTGATAAATATTTATCTCTATATGCAGTTAATCAAGAGGTACATCCATTTTTTTATGCAGATATATTGCCTGTTCATTAACCTCCAGTTTCACTTCTCCGAATTTTAGTCTACAGGGTCACCTGATACAAGTCATTCACAACACTGAGTTTGTGAGAAAGCCCCATATAAGATGGTGTCTTGGGCATAACTCTGCCTTTGCATTATTTACTTACAAATACTTGCATATCAGTAACATAACTAGGATTTTTTTTTCCTGAATGCTTATTTCAGGGACATGATCACAAATAATATTACTTTTTTTTAAATTTCAATAATTATTTTTAATTAGAATTGTTACCCTATAAACTATTTCTTTCACATATGAATATTTCCTTTATTATTTCTTTCTTTAAATACACTAATCTATACAGGAATGCCATTTTTAAATATATCAGATATCACTTCTCCATAGAGAGATTTTTAAACTAAATACATAAGTTTTCAGTTATTTATTTTGACAATCCTGTGACATTTCAGTGACAAAGGAAGTTAACATCATGAATATTTGTTACATGCCTTGCAATATTGTCCACCCTACATAACAGAGCACTGAGGATTGATTCCAAGCACTTGTAGCTCCGGGATATGTATTTTTCAAAGAAAATACTTGGTCATGTTGAATAATTTCCATTTTACTTACAGTATCTGATTTGCTTTAGAGGCACTTACAACTCTGTCAGTAAAACTGAGATTGATTAGGACCACAGCATAGGAATACATAAGGAATGAAACTGTGTAATATACTCAGTCTTATACCCTTTTATCATTCAGGTTGCTTTTTTCACTTACTTTGTTTCCATCTAAGAAAAATCAAACCAATCCATACAAGACCTCTCTTAACCCCGAAGTCTCAGTCTGCTCTCCAGTGAATTTCTTCTTCAAAAATGTATCCAGATGACTATTCAGTTAATTTAAACTTCCTGTTAGAGTTCAAATCTTTGGCATGTTCTTAATTTCAATAACATGTTTATAGATTGACTTACAGGTCAATGTCCTATTTAACCACATTCAGAGAACATTTTGGTTCTGACCTAGTCAACCTTTCAAGCTCTGAATTTCTGACCCAGCTGTGCTTTTAGTCTCAGAATTTAAATTACTTTATGGAATTCAAATTAGTCACCTTTTAATTCCAATCTTTAAAGGCAAAGTCTGTCAATGAAGATAATTTTCCTTTAAAAAAATCCAGCCAAACTTGTTGCACTTTTCTTGAATCATTTTGATAAAGTGAGGGCAAAAAAAATGGTGACATTTGAAAAAATAAAACAAAGAATCTTAAGCTGAAAAAGTAGATACACTTGAAGACACAGTTTGCATTATTTATGTAAGGTGTTCACCAATGAGTTTTTATCCCCCATCGTGTTCCAGCTATGCTCTAAATCTCATCTTGCTTTGCCATATGGCTTGTAACTTTGCAGCATTTGATTTTATGATACTGATGCCTGAAATGGAAGAAAAGAACTTTCAAGGCAATATTAGTATAGCTAAACTAGAGAGCAGGTTCTTTAATTAAAGCGCTTTAAGGTACACTCAGTACATATGTCCATGATATAGCATAGGGCTCTGGCAAACTTATAACACTAATTAATTATCATCTGTAATGGGTACATCTGACCTGAAAATTGCCTGCCCCCAGAACCTCCCTCAGGTCTGCCCCTTGGCATACCTCCCCAGAATTGAGTTGGAGGTCTCAAGACCCTTTCCTGCTTCACCATCATCATCTTC
>JAWWEU010000040.1:26785184-26810364 GCA_035583155.1 Acropternis orthonyx | reverse complement strand
GTTACACACTTGTTTTTGTGGGTTAAACGGACCTTTTCCTCTGTACCCTTGTACTTATTGTGATCTTTTTACTAAACAGTAATTCTGACTTGTAATCTGTTTGTAAGTTGGACTCATTCCTCCTGTTGGTTTACCTTTAAACCAGCACACTGATTCTACCTCACCCCTTTGAGTGATCCCATTCTGTCTCCATTTCCCATCATGTCCCAGTGTCTTACCACCTTGTATCTAGTCTGAGTCAACACTCTTTTAGTTTAAAATCATTATGCCTTGTCCTACCACAAAAGGATCCGTTAAAACGTTTACCGCCATCTTTCTTATAGGCCACTTCAAATACTGAAAAGACATAATAAGGTTTCCTCGGAGCCTTCTCTGCTCCTGGCTGAACAGCCACGACTTGCTCAGCCTTTCTTCAGAGGTGAGTCCCACTTCTTTGATCACTTTCGTGGCCCTCCTCTGGACCCACTCCAACAGGTCCGTTTTAACTCTACTGAGGACTAGAGAACTGGATACAATATTCCAGGTGGGGTCTACTGAGGGCAGAGTAGAGGGGCAGAAATGTGTATTCAACTAAGGTGGGATTCAGATAGCTATGAGATTTGTCTCATTTATGAAATGCCATTGCAAAGTTTAAATCAAAACTTAACATTTATGTTAGGCTTTCTGTGTCCAGTTATCTTTGTAAGCACATAGATTTGGTAAAGACAATAGCCCAATAGCCAACACATAATTTCCAAAATCACTTCCTTTTTGTTAAATTAAAAAAAAAAAAGGAACATGAAAAAGCATAAAATGTAAACACCTTGTCTCTAATTTGAATGCCAGATATAGATAGGTATTCCCAGATGTTGCAGACTGGGAAAATTATAGAAGAAATATGTTAAATGGAAAAGACAAAAGAAGTTGTACATGGGTAATGAGGAGACAGTGGTAAGCCAAGGCAAGGGACAAGGCAGCAAAGCAGCTCTCCTGATTCTTGACTTCCAACTACTCCAGGAGGTAAACTGTTCTCCTTCTGACATATTATTCTTTGTGCCCATAAGTCAAATAAACGCTTTGTTCATATCAACCCTCCAAGTCCATCATATGTTGCCCTCATTTTGCTGGGGCTGGGCAAGGGAGTGCTACTGAGTGAGGACGGGGCACAGGGCTCAGGGACCACAGGCAGCCAGACAGTAACTAACTCCCTTTGGGTCATGAACAAGCTTCAAGCAAAAGCCATGAGGATTTTTATTTATTTATGGAGATATGTGAGTAGATGTAGTTCCCCTTAAGATTCCGGAAAGTTTAAACAGCTTTGACATTTTCATGGTGCTTCCATTGGACAAGACTCACCAGCCCCTGCTTTTAGTATTGCAGTCATCCTGCCATGAAACATTTCAACATAATATGACAAGGCAGTCACCATGTTCAGTAAGTTAGTAGCATGATCAGGTGATTTACCTAAATATTACTGCTTTTATAGTAGCACACCTTTCTGCTAATGTTAAAAACGAGCTAAATATGTGAAATTTCTTTTGTGTATCTCCCTGGGGGGCACGGACATAGGAGTTTATAAATGAACGTAAGAAAAAAACCCAAACATTAATTCTTACCTGTTTTACATATTGTGGTTATGAAATAATGATTTCCTGAATATACATAATAGAATTGCTAACAATTCTGTGACACTCAAATCTTCTAAAACTAAATACTGAAAGCAGGTCAACAGTTATGTCTGACTTGTCATAAATGGTTGTGTTTTCTTTGTGTCAGTAAAAGAAAGCTTGTCTTTTCTATCATTGCACCTTTTTCTCTCTTAACAGAATACTAACTATCTGCATTATTTAAGGGAATTATCGTATTCCTGTTCGGGTATTGGCACCTCTTGTAATAAGCTAAACCTTCAATGGGACCCATCAATTTTGAGTGTAACATCATAGTGTACATCTTCCCTTGATAAATAATTAGTTCTATTCATATAGACACCTTTTATCCATGCAGATAGAACTAAGACAAATGTATTCAAATCTATTTGTAGGCTTAAGAGCAGATTATTATAAACAAACACTGCTCATTTGGTTTCTTCTTTTCCTTAATTGACTGATGTTTAAAGAACTGGAGTGGCATCAGTGCTAAATGTGTGCTTTCTTAAATAATTATCTATAATTCTAAGCTTTGCAGTCTATAATTAAAGAGTTTTAATCTGTATTTTAATTTAAATTGTGTATATTTTTATATTTCCATTCTGAAAGGATGTTTATGTTTCAGACATCAACTAGGCAATGCATGTTAAGTTTTAAAAAACATTATATAAAACATTAGAAATTCCAGGACATTGAGATGATTCATACTGCATTTGCTTCAGGGAGATGCCCCCAACAAACCTGAGAGCGCCCTCCACCATGAAATGCTGAGGGGGAAAGAAGGATCCTAATCTGTTATTTAGGTACAAGCAATTCACCAATCTGTGGGACAAATAGGCATTGCGTTTCACCAGGTTCTGCTGGAAAATTGCAGAATTTCTCCTTTGGCCAAGGCTCTGTCCATCTCTCCTTTGTATGAGTGCATGATGTGATAAACATTTTATCTTTCTGCACTATATCTATTTATTTTTTAAAGCAATATTGCAAAGGCTTCCAAACCATTACAGCTTTTATTTTGAGGCTATTGCTGGCACTATGATGAGGGAAACTGCAGAAATGCTCACTGTTCATGGTAATGTGCAGTGGAGGTTAGAGCACGTGAGAAAGCCATGGGCTGTCTTCTATTAATGACACTTACAATCCTCCTCTCTGCACACACATCCAGGCTGGATCTGTGGGGTTGGCCCTTTTACCAGGTGAGGGATTCATGTGGGTTTTTTATTTGATTTTGGAATAATAGAATTGTTAAGGTTAGAACAGACTGCTAAGATCAAGTCTGACCATAAACCCTGCACCACTGTGCCACATCCATACCCCTTCGAACACTTTCCGGAATGCTGATTCCACCACTTTCCTGTCCACCCTTTTGGTGAAGACTTTTCTACTAGTATCCAATATAAGCCCCTGGTCCAGCTTGAGGCCATTTTCCCTTGTCCTGTCACTTGTTCCTTAGGAGAACTGACCAACACCCACCTGGCTACAACCTCCATTGAACATAGTTGTAGAGAGTGATGAGGTCTCCCCTCAGCCTCTTTTTCTCCAGGCTAAACACATGCAGCTCCCTCAGTTGCTCCTCATAAGACCTCTGCTCCAGTCCTTTCACCACCTTCATTGCCCTTCTCTAGACACACTCCAGCCCTTCAATGTCTTCCTTGAAGTGAATAGCCCAGAACTGGACACAACATTCAAGGTGTGGCCTTGCCAATGCCAAATACAAAGGAACAATCACTTCCCTGGTCCTACTGACCACACTACTTTTGACACAAGCCAGGATGCCATTGGCCTTCTTGGCCACCCAGGCACACTGACGGCTTATGTTCACTCAAATGCTGACCAACACTCTCAGGCCCTTTTACATGGTCACAGGCCCACACAAACTCACAAATTCAGTGTTTCTTGAAAAAGTGCTAATTTTCCTGACACAAAACTATACCTGAGACTCTTCCCAGGCACTTCTAATTTACTAGGACTGATGCAATCTTAGGCACTAACTAATCTTTGGACAATTTGTGCATTGCCCTGTTCAGTGCGCCTTGAAAATCTCATTCTTCCAGCGCTAATTCTTCTCATTTGCAGCATAGGGAGACTTGGTATTCATATCAAAGATGTTAATTCACTAAAGAAGTAGTGTAGTACCAGAAACTTTTGTGAATTTAGCTTTTCATACCTTGGACACCTACAGGATTAACTAACGTGTGTGTGCGCGCGTGTGTGTGCGCGCGCGTGTGTGTGTGTGAAAGAAAGAAAGAAACACACAACAGAGATTAGATTCACTGTGCCTAAAGGACTGCCACAAGCTAAATAACTTGTGCTGACTGTGAAATGACTAAATCAAGCTTTGAATTGATCCTAAAATGATTCAGGATAAAAAGTTCCATTACCTTTCAATCAAGGTAATGTATTTACTTGTGCATTAAAGTATTTTAAGGATTTTTAGAAAATCCCATCAGAGGTTTTATCCAATTAGCAAAAGAGCACATATGTTCAAAATTACTGTCACAACCTTGCAGTGATTTTCAGAAGTGACTAGTGATTTTGCAAGTCAAGTGTTTCATTTCAAATGACTTAAAAGGAAAAATATTTGATTTTCAATATGTCTTAAAAAGTCAACCCCTGAAGAACAGGCTCTTTAACTCTTTGCACCAGTTATTGAAGACTCAATGTCAGATTTGGAAGTGTGTCAGAAGGCAATCCAAATAAGTTTAACCAACTGTAGAGAGAGAACAGAAACTCTTATTTTTGTTGAACTTCACAGGTACTACTGTGTTAAGCATGTATTATAAAAATACTTCACTTATTTATATAACTGGTTTTTTTATTTAGTTGTCAAGATCTAGAAATATTTTGACTTTTTTTCCTGTGAATATTTTAAAAAATATATTTTAAGTAAAATACATATTGTTTCACTTGCGCTCATATCAAACTGTATTTTTCCATTTACTCACATAAAGCTACTAATTTCAAGACTAGGTTACAAGAATGGGATATCTTAACAAAATCCACAAAAGAGATAACACAAAACAAATATAGTCCAGACCACAGACTTTTTAACTCACCAGTAGAGTGATGACACTCAGATCTTAACCTTGTGTAAAATGTGATATAAATGACAGGTTTCTGTACAATCTGACTGTTATATGGGAGTTAAAGTGAAATGTCTAAATACTCTTTTCAACTTCTCCATGAAAAAAATAGAATTTAGGTTTGGTGAATTTTTTATTTTCTTTTTTAATCTAAAAGTCACTGTCTCCAACTGTGAACAATCTACCAAGAAAGAAATCAGCACTTGGGGAAACCTGCAGCTACATAATTTTGTGGAATCAAAAGGAAGTTTAAGTTTAATGTTTTAAAATACAATTCATGTAGAACTAGGAGGCAATTTGTCCCTGATTTTGACTTCTCTAAGTTTTTTGATAGCAATCTATTGAGTAAAATACTAAATCATATAAAAAAATAAATCAAGACTTAGATGAATGGAACTTTACCGAGAAAAGCAAAGGCTCTTTTAGAGTCACTGAAAAGAGGCTAGCACCTTCAGAGAGTGATTCAACTCACATAAGTCCTGCAGCATATCCTGAAATGACCTGCCTTTAAAATCCTACCAAGACGAGCCCTTAGTGTGAGTACAGTCTCAGTTAAATGGCTAAAGTTTTGTAAGTGAATCTGGACTTAGAGGTTCTATGAAGGATTTGGTATTCCTTCATGAAGTAGTCCTAAAAATCTTCTTAGATTCTAGATCCCACTGCAAGCACTGAAGTGTTTTCTGCTGTAGGGCAGAACCATCTTCAAGGGCAATTATTGTTATATTTAGAGAGTGTTAGTCTGCTGTTTATTCAACACTTTCTGTCAGCTAACACCTGCTTTGGATGATTAAAACAAAAGGAAAATAAAAAAATGAGATGTGAGATACTAATTTTATCTCCAAACTTGAGGCAGATATCTTTTTAATATTATTAAAACTGTGCGAGAACATAATACCCCTAACACATACAATTTTCATGAAGAAGTACTGGAGAAATTATGGTATGGCTTTTCCATTTACCCTCTGTTACCCTACACCTCCTACAGAAGGAAAAAACATCTTGATAATTGCAAAAATAAAGTCCAAGGCATCTGTTTAAAGCCAAGAAATGGGTTTCCTTCTTAGTCATAATTTTTGTCAGTATTTTCATGCTTCTCTATTTCAAAGTTCACATTGGTTCTATTTTTAGACATGATTGTTCTTTCCCTTTGGAGACTTAACAACTTTCTTTTCACTGCAAATAAAGCCTTAAAAATTAGCTGACGTCACTACTAGGCATTAGGTAATGCTATTATAGATTCTGTCAAGTATTTACAGAAATTTATTTCCCATTGTGGATATTCTTTCCAAAAGTTAGTATCTTATCTTGGTCACAAGTTAAGATTCTGTAGTTGAGAGCTCTGTGGCAAAAGATATTTCAGCTTTTTTTCTGCTTTGTGTTCCTCACAGTTTTATGCATTTCCCTGAATGTTATTTATGTGGACAACATCCACTGTTCTCCCCTTGACATTGGCATCTCAAGAGCCAGAGATAGTTAATAATTCATCCAATGAGTTACAGAGAGTAAGAAGAGTGTCATGAAACCCGGCCTTGTCTTATCAGTGAAACAGGTTTCATAGCTTCAAAGGAGGGACCCTGAACAAAGGACTGCTTGAGCTTTTGTCACATATTCTGGGGTCTTCCTGGTGAGTTGTTGGGCTCCTGGTGTGTCACCTGCTTGTCACCTGCTGTGTCTCTTGTCACCTGGCTGGTTGAGCAGGTCTCTGTGTCCTTTGGCAGTGGGAGGTCGTGACCACCATCCAAGAAGCCCACCTACTGAAAAGAAGAAAAAGATTGAGCATGTGGACTAATTGCCATGAGAAGCAAGAGAATAATTTAACCAATAAAAGACAGAATGATAATTAAGTGAACAGCTAGGTAACTTGTAGTCAATGAACTGTGAATTCTTTGTTTGCCAAAATGCAACTATACAGTTTGAGAACTGGTGTGCTTGATTTGTGGAAAACTTACACCTTGCACCCTACACTGAATAAACAATGTCTCTTTTCTAAACTAGGCCCTGTGGTTGCATTTAGAGAGTCCCTAAATTAGCCAAACCCTCATCTATCAAATCAGTTATTTCTTTGTAGAAGATTATCCAGCTGGTGTCAGCTCCTCAGCCTGAGGAAAGCCTTGAGCCTGAATGTTTCTGTTTTGTAGGTCAATATACTAAACATCCAGATATCATGGAAGATAGTCACTCTCAGCATCCCAAGACATGGGATTTCATTTTAAAATTAAATAGGTACTTCTCCTGATGTTTTATGATGGCAATGGTTTTTCCTCATTAGAGTGTGAGAACTGAAAGAAAAATATTTCCATTTACAAGACTTTTCAGACACCATGGGCCAAATATCCCACAGACAAAAGCAGCCAACAAAGAAATAATTGCTCTCAACATAAGGGATAACATTAGAAAACAGAAGTTAAACCTAAAACTTTCAGATTTTATTCAGCTGTTTGCCTTTTACAGAGTCTTTTCAGATGTTGTTGTTGAAGTGAGCACTATATGTTTGCATAGATAATGAGAACATTGTTACATTAGAAAGGATGTAAGATAAGTAAGAAATTTAAACTTTCATGTCTCAGAGCATAACAGTACGTGTCTGGGGTTGGAAAGTAATTTCCCTTTTGGCAGGTTATTCCAAACTCTTTATTATAGGAAGTCTAATTTCACTATAGGAAGCATAACTTACTAACCTCTGTCAGGAATGGGTTATTTGGTATCTGGACAAATGGACTTCTTATCTGAACCCTTAAGATATTTCATGTCAGATTTAGAAATCCTCCATTCATAATGAGGGAAGAATGTGGGAAAATAAAGGATATGTATTTCTTTAATTTCAGACTCATCAAAAGCAGGTTAGAAAGTTAAGTAGTATAGCCTGACCCTAGATCCTGAGACACTGAACTCCTACAGAAAATTCAGGACCATTTTTGTGATTAACACTTGTAATCAAATGGATAAAACTATAGGGAGTGCTAAAAAAATTATGTTCTATGTTTCATTTATTAATTGAAACGTGTATAAGAAAAAATATGAGGGTGATATATTTAGCTCCCAAGGGGTGTAAAATTCAATTTTGACATTTAATAGAAGGATATGAGAAAAGGTTAGATGTTAAATAAAGTGCTGAGATATTTGTGAGTTGGGTGAGGAAGATAGTACCTGATAGGGTGGGTTAATATAGTTCCAACAAGTTATCACAAATTAAATTTTTTTTTTTTTTACATTAAAGCTTTTGTCCCTGTATGATCAGGGTAACCTAATATTCAGATACAGCTGCTGCATTTTTTAAATATTCTGCATCTTTGGGTTTTTAACTACTAAATCTTCCAAAGGTTAACCACTCATCCAATAACACTCTTAAAAAATTTTGATCAAGAAGATATTTGAATGGTGACATAGTTTGAGTATTGGCAATATTTTCTGTGTAACGTTCTACTTAAAAGTCTCTTGAGGTGCAGTTGCACAAACCAGCTTGTGGTTTATTTCCCAAGCTGAAAACCAAACAAATAAAGCCACAACATTCAGGGTCATAAGAGGCATTGCGAGGACTTCCACAATAGGTTACACAATATTTTTTTAATTAAAAACCACTGGAAAGCACTAGATGAAATTAGGTTTGTAGTTGTGGTACCAGATTTAATTGTCTGAGCATTTAATTCACATAAAGGAATTACTGAAAAGGAGTACATATGCAGTGATGAGGATTTCAGCTCTGCTACCACTGGGATTCCCAGTCTATCCCCCAAGCCACTGTCATGCAGTTTTCTTGCAGCCCTTGTCCTCTAGTTTTCTTCATGAACTTCAATTTATTTGTGCACAAAAGCACAGTTTCAACAGGATGGTGAGAAAGAGTTGCTGTATTTGCACAAATCCAGTGTCTTTAGGTGAAATTGGATATTTAGAAGGACATTTTTTACAGTATTTACCCCTATTATGGCCTCAATACATCTTCTATGAGCCTATAATGCCACAAAAAACCCCTTAGCCCTAAAAAGACTTAGCTTTTCCTCTCACCATACAGTGGTGGAAGGCTAAGCTGTCTACTTGGAATTTCGGTTTTCACTGATCTTTTCATTCATTTAGATCTGTATTTTATATCACAAATGGTACATTTGTGAATTAACTCTGCAAGACAGTGAATGACAGTGAAATGACAGACAGTCTTGCCAATAATAAGGTAGATTGAGACCTAAGAAGTTCTGTTTTGGTTTTTTTTTTCCCAAATCTATCATCTGTCTATTTTATGACCTTGGACAAAATGCTAAATAGACCATGATAATAATAGACCATGTTGGTATGGGGAGGAAGAAAGTAAAAATTTTCTTGATCATAATAGTACTGATAATAAAATATTCCAAAGAGAGAGAATTATTCCACATTTTAGCAAGATGCCAAAGGATCACCAAAGTTGCCCAAGAACATGCAGGTTCTTGGCTGCTAGACTCCTGAGCAACACAACTACAGAATGATGCATCTGACAGCTGTCCTACTTGTAATATGCTGGAAGAGTTCAGAGCTCTTTCTGATTTGTGTGGTAAACAAATCTAAAGGAATGGAAAGGATATGTGAAAATGAAGTTTTGCATAACAAGAGCTGATATCTGTCATCACTTGACTATACTGTGGTACTTTGAGCTCATATGTCTTAGTTGTGATCTACAGTGTCTGCTGTATTATTTCCTCAGTGTTAATACTTGAGGATCCAGGCAGTGCAAACTGTTTAATAAAGCACAGTCTATTTTCTTGGCTTTACCTTCTTTTCTTTGGATAGTTCTGCACTAAATTATCTATTTTGTAATGGCTTCAGACCTGAACAGCTAGTGCTTTGTGCATGCAATGACAGATTGTTAGTCTTTGTGTTACATCATCTAGGTACGTTATCTTAATGGATTAATAGACGGAAGAAACAAAACTCAGCACAACTTCTGCTATGGTGTTTCTGCCACATGAAATCCTGACCATCTAATTGAGAATCCTTAGATTTATTAGATAGACATTCATTCCTTACACCAACTTTCCACTTTCTCAATTGGCATTTTGGGTTTCTGTATGAGGCTGTGATGCTTACATATTGGTGAGGTACTTAGCTTTGCTCTGTCACTCTTTCAGATACAGTTGCGCATGTCTCCTAAGAGTACCAATTCCTGAGCAGTTTTCAGCATCTCTCCTTGCTCTGCAAGTGTGTTCTGGCACTTCAGTCTCTTTCTCTTGGTACATAGGAAAGGTATTTATGTGACAGACATATATCAAGATTTAGAGTATCCTGTCATCCTTTCATTTCTTAGTGTCCTGTTCCTTACTTGTGCTCATTGTTATTTAAATCCCATGAAATCAGTTCCCTATTGCATTGCAGATGGGAGCCAGCACCAAAAAACAGAAGGTCTGTGGTTTGAAGAGGAATATCCTGACTTAGAAATCTAATCAAGATGGCTCGAGTCCATGAGAATTTTAATACTGATTTCATTACTTCCAGAACAGGCTTCTCATTATGTTTCACATCTGAAGCTTGAAAATCAAATATATCAATAAAATAATAACACCTTTAAGTAGTTTCTCATGTGTTATTGCCACTTAGTCCTTTCTGCTTTGGTAATATGGGTTTGCTCTTCATGGTCTGGATACTGAATTATCTGTTATGCTTATGATTTCATTAAGCTATTTCTATTCACTAACCTATGTGATGATGTAAAATGTCATGCACATTAATCTGATGACAAGTGGGTGAAATGGGGGTGGTTTGGGGACGACCAAGTGTGGAAAAATTGAGATAGAAGAGTATGAAGGGGGTTAACGACACATAAAAAGGTGCTGGTCCTTCAACACATGAGCCTAAGCATTGCCAGTCACTTTCATCTCATTAAATTCCATGTCTAGTGGTTTTTTCTGGGTGGAGCTCCCTGGCTGTGTGCGTGTGTGGAGAGAATCTGAATGACAGTGGCTAGGGTGGACCAGGGGTGGGAGGTCCAAGTGCCTGAGGTACCACTATGGGGTATGATGAGTGTGTGCTGTCAGGAAACCAAATATATCTGTCAATATACAAAAGAACTTCTGTCCAGTTGATACTCAGGAGGAGCAGAAAGAAAGGACTGAACTAGTGGAAAGAAAGGAAATGAAGATCTGAATAAATGAGAGAAATAAAGCTGATCTAATCTGGTTTAGTTCCCCATCTTTTTATGTTTGTCTCTTTCTCCTTTTGTGAATGTGTGTTTACATCTTTATCACCAAAATTAATTATGACTGCAGTAAATTTCTTAACTAATTTCAGTTTTCTCAATTCATCTGAAAAAAAAAAAAAAAAAGATTGCAAAGTGCTATTTGTAATCAAAATAATAGAATCATTAAGGTTGAGAAATACCTCCAAGGTCATCAAGTCCAACCTTTGACAAAATATCACTTTGTCAACTAAACTGTAACACCAAGTGACACATCCAGTCATTTCTTGAACACTTTCAGGGATAGTGACTCCACTACCTCCCTGGGAAGCCTTATACAATACTAGACCACTCTTTCAGTGAAAAAAATTCTTCCTGATGTCCAGCCTGAACCTGCCCTGGCACAGCTTGAGGCCGTTTCCTTGTGTCATGTTGCTAGTTGCCTGGGAGAAGAGGCTGATCTCCACCTTTCTACAACCTCCTTTCAAAGTAGTTGTAGAGAGTATATAAGGTCCCCACTCAGCATCTCTTTCTCCAGCCTGAACAATCCCAGCTCCCTCAGCTGCTCCTCATATGACTTACTCTATAGACCCTTCCCCAGCTGCACTGCCTTTCTCTGGACATGCTCCAGCAAAGTCTTTGCTGAAGTGAGGGGCCCAGAACTGGACACATCAGTCAAGGTGTGGCCTCACCAGTGCCAAGTACAGGGAGACAATTACTTCCCTGGTCCTGCTGGCCATACTATTTCTGATACAAGCCAGGATGCCGTTGGCCTTCTTGTTCACCTGGGCACACTGCTGGCTCATGTTCAGCCAGCTGTTGACCATCATCCTCAGGTCCTTTTCTGTTCAGCAGCTTTCCAGCCACTCTTCTCCAAGCCTGTAGTTTTGCATGGGGTTGTAGTGACCCAAGGGCAAGACCCAGCACCTTTTCTTGTTGAACCTCATGCTGCTGGCCTCAGCCCATTGATAAAGCCTGTCCAGATTCCTCTGCAGAGCCTTCCTGTCCTCCAGCAGATTAATATTCCTGCCCAGCTTGGTGTCATCTGCAAACTTATTGAGGGTACCACTCAATCCTCTCATCCAGGTCATCCATAAAGATGTTAAATAGGACTGGCCCCAACACTGAACCTTGGAGAACCCCACTACTGATTTGCCACCAACTGGATGTAGCACCATTCACCACTAGCGTCCAGCCAGTTTTTAACCCAGTGAAGAGTGCACCTGTCCAAGCCATGTGCTGCCAGCTTCTCCATGAGAATGCTCTGGGAGACAGGATCAAAGTTTTTATTGAAGTCCAGGTAAACGTCAACAGCCTTTCCTTCATCCACTAGGAGGGCCACCTGGTCATAAAATGAGATGGGGTACATCAAGCAGGACTTGCCTTTCCTAAATCCATACTGGCTAGGCGTTATCCTCTAGTTGTCTGGTACATGTCGTGTAATCACACTCAAGATAATCTGTTCCATAACCTTCTCCAGCACCAAGGTCAGGATGACAGGCCTGTAGTTGCTCAGATTCTCTTTCCAACCCTGAATAATTCCAAATTTACTGCAATTAACACCCAAACAGGCTGCATTAGTTTTAGCTAAGATGAGTTCAGAGACCTATAGAACACTTTTTTGAAACAAAGAAAGATCTTGGCACCCACAGAGAGTGAAGTGTTCAGAGAGCCTACAGAGTCAAAGCATTTAACAAGGTTAGACAGTAATAGAGAGTCTTCACAGTGATTGAAGCTACCAGCTAACTGATAAGGCAGATGTGTGTCTTCAAAGAGCTCTAGACTTACTTTAATCTTGCTTGAAGTTCTGATAATTGCATTTTTTGGTTGAAAATGTTTAAAGATCTTTGGGGCAATTTGTTCAATTTTTTAAGTACTAACTTATCTGAAGTAAAATTCAATAATTATGAAAATAAGCTGGCTTATATTGATCTGCAGCTGAAAATGTGTCATTTTTCAAGTTCTTTTCGCTTATTATGCATGCAGAAGTTTTACTGCATATTCACAGAGTATATTTATATTAACTATATATTATAGTATTAATTGCATAGTATCTCTTAAATAATTACATAGTTTCAAAGAAATGTAGCAATACTAACAAAGATTTACTCTACTTAAGAAATAAATTAAACATTGCCTTCAGACACTGTAACATACTTTGTATATTTTGACTGAATATCTACTTCAGCAAGACATAAAAGGAATATTTATATAAAACACTCCCAAAAAATCAGAAATAAGTAATATATACTCAGTTTAAGAATAAACATAATTTGCATTAAAAAACTTTTCAGCTACAGAAGTACTAATTCTTCAGTATTAGAAATTATAGGGCAATCCTAAGTATATTATGTTTTGGGTGGTTTGTTGTTTGTTGTTTTTTTTTTAATACAAAACTCAATGATATTAATAAAGGTTCCATTCACTTACAAAAGAAACAAGTTGAATGTAAAAGATCAAAAAAATTTATTGAAGATTTTAATAGTTTCTTATCCAGAGAAGAATGGGTACAGACACAAGTCAAGCATTTTACTGCTCCCAGAAGAAAATGAACATTCAATCCTTCTACAAACAATTATTTCAAACCAAATTAACATACAATGCACTACCACTTGAGATTTTTAAAATGCACCAAACAACAGAACAAACAAACAAAAACCCCTGAAGAACTTTATACTTAAAGTAGCTTGTAACATGTCACATGTATTTGCTGATATGACACCTGATGTCAAAGCACACTTGGCAAAGCTCTTACAGGTGAGGGTATAACCCTTGCAACTCTTCCCAGTTAAACTTGCTGTCAGTGTTTTCCCATGTGAACATTTAGATCACTCTTGCTCTCTGTGCAGTGGTTTGCGCTCTGGAGGCAGCATCGGCTGTAACTTCTGCCAGCGTTGTGGAGGCCAGAGAATATGAGTAGCTCGAGCATGTAGAAGTCCAAGAGAAACCTACAACCAAAATATAAATCAGAGAGATTACATATTGCAAATAAACAAATATGTGAAAAATACAAAGCATGTAGTGATTTATTAGAGCAATGGGAGAATACAAAGCAGAGAAGTGAGTCCTCTCTCATGTGTGTAATGAGGGAAAAAGAAAACTTCTTCAGTGACAATTTCTTTTTCTCTTTTTTGATGAAACATTTTTTGGAGCTCAAAACAGCTTGCTGAAATGCACTGTCTGTAACAAAGAAGAACTAGGAATGTTTTTTCATTTTCAAGAAAAACAGCTGTTCAAAACAGGTGAGGCATTCTAAATACACACAAAGCTTTTGGTTATTAATTATTCTGGATCCAGAGAACAAAGTAATGGTGTAGTCTCTATACTCCATATTAGGAACCATTGTGGGAAAAAATACATATACTCGTTTTATTCCTATGCCTTAATGATCTAGTATTGGTTCTTGTCAGAGTTAAATGGATTTCTGGCTTGAACTTGTACATTGCTGCTTAAGTTTTTATGTAAACTCAGTTTTTCAGTTCCATTCCATTTCTCATTTAAAAAAAAAAAAAAAAAGGATTTTTAGTAAGTAGGTAACTCAGCATTTTATGCAAATAGACACCAAATAGGCCCCTAGGAATATCTTGAGGCAATTTTCTTGATTTAATTTCATAGGATTAATGTATATTCACCAGCCTCTCTACTACATCATCAAATCAGTGAAGCTGAAGTGGCATATATCTAATTCCATATTCCATAGCTTGATGAAGCAGGTGCTGAATTACTTGAATATAATTTGGTTACCTAATAACCCATGATATCTAAAAGAATCTGAAGTAGATAACCAAAATTGCAGTCTAGTATCATACTTCACTTGTTTGATCCCTTGCAGGGACCACTTGTTTCCCAGGCCCATTGCAGCTTTTTTCCTGTGTTTAAGCAAAGGACAGACTGCTAAATGACAACTCTTTTCAATAGGATTGAGCAACCCTTTTTTGTGTCCTGACACACTTCTGTGTGGTTTGGTTGATATTTATGAAATTCACAATGTCCTTTATCTTAATTAGCTCATAAAGTAGGCTGCAAATGTAATACTACCATGTTTTTTCCATAAGTATACAGCAAGATAGCACACACATTACAGGCTGCTGCCAAAATATAAAACCACAGCAAATCCCACTGCTGCATGTAAAATGTGACAGCATCAGTACAGAGAAAAATGTTAAAATACTCTTTTCAAACACAAATAGCATCTCATTTTCAAAGCTCTGTGTTTTTTTCAGTACGTTGCTTGTTACTGATGTCAGCAGGAGGTCTGCAAACAGACTGAGAATATAATAAATTAATCAAAACTTGTTTTAAGCTGAGGCTGAGAATAATTTTGCCCAGAGGATTATTTCTAGTGACCATCATCTGCTTTGAAATTAAGGAAATCTCCTTCCTATAAACATGATTTAAAGGATAACATGACTTAGAGTTAAAAAGGAAAAAACGATATTGTTTGGTGATAGAAGCCTTTACTAAATAACAAATTACACTGATGCTATAGGACTTCTTTTATAATAACTTATAGGTTCACATTAAAAGCACCTTGAAATTTGGATTCTGCAAGCAACCTTAGTAACTTTTTCATTGCCTGTCATTATTCTATATCTACTACATCAGCCATGAATTTCAGTGAGAAAGAATTGAATTGTTTGCAGAGAATAACCTGCTCTTGTTAACAGGTTTACCCTAATCAGGGTTAGATACAGACAAAGCATAAACTGATAGGCTACATTTTCTATTGTAACAGTGAAATACTGAAATAATCTATTATTTAATCACTCTCCTTACAGTCATTGTTTTCATCCTTTACATAAAAAAAACAAGTTCATCCCCTTGAAACACAGTCTTAACTATGAGAAAGGTCAGTATTTAAAGGCAGAAATTCTTTTAGGAACATATTTCATTTACAGATGCTAGTAAGATATGCCAGCAACCTAAATAGTTTGGGTTTATTTCTACATTATGATCTATTTGTTATTCTTGATGTGGCAACAAGAGACACTATTTTGAATTGAATCTATATTATTGTGCCTAAGCTGTTTAGAGTTTTTTCTTTATTTTTTTCCAATCTTTGAATATTAAATTGAAAAAGTGAGAAGTCATTCTGTTAACACAGCAATTTTATCTGCAAAATAAGTTTTGAATTAATAATACTGTTTTGAAACTGTTACTGCGATAAAAGCATATTTCTTCAGCATTTGCTTGTTGCTACTATGTTAGCTGTATGGAGACTGATTAGTTTTGGCACTGCATTAGGAAAAGATAAGCCTAAGACTGATAGTGCTATCTGCAGTGGTATTTACAACAGTCTTGCTCATTCTGTCCTAACAGATTGGGATAAATGCAGTTTTATTATTATAGAGACTTCCAATATTATCACTTCCCCTGGTTCCGAAATATGTCACCACAACAGGAAAAGCAGTATTCAGGCTGTACAAGAATCCTGTATACATGTATCATGCAGTGGAGTACATCAAAATTTCTGTGGAAATACAGGTGATCAGTTTGGATCTCAAGGAAAAGTCTAAATAAGGATTTGACCCTACCAAGGGTATTCTCAGCTTTCTCAGAATATGCAAAGTCTACTCCAGCTGCGAAATTCAAACACTGCAGCTCCAAGTCATGAGTTCACAGGATTCCCCACAGATTTCTCCTTGCTTCTTTTTTCCTCAAACCTTCTTAATTTTGCTCTAGCTCAAACAGCCAAGATTTCAAATTCTGTAACAATTTTGCGACAAGGAGGAACAGCACCACTTAATATAACCTGAGAAACAGCAACACAGAACAAAAAAATGCAAGCCTTTAAAACCATTTCTAAAGTTAGACTTCCTAATTGGTCAGTTTGTTAATTGGAAGTAATAACCACTTAGATTGGCAAAGATCTCTATTTGGTCTTTGGATCAACGTGAAAATCCTGTGTGAAGGTGTACTAGAACAAGTACTTGAATACGAATATACTTCTGAAGAAGTAGAAATACTAAAAAGTATCTAAAAAAATCATCTTATTTCACCATATGTAAGCCTAGAAAAATTTTAATACTACTTTCAATACCCCTGTCTTCTAATCTTATTAATAAACGTTTAAATTGCACAAATCTGCTAAAATACCACTGAAAGGGAACAAATAACAGCTACCAAACAAACCAGAAACAGAACTAAACTACAAGTGCTACAGTAGCAGTAGTACCTGTGTACTTGAGACATTTCATCAACAGCCAGAAAATTACAATTTAAAAGTCATATATCAGCCTCTGATTTTGTAGAGTGACTTCTGCTTTAGTCTCAAGCTGAGTTATATTCCAGCAACATTGCACAGGCCAAAAGCTAAGTCCAATGATAAGCATGCAAACACAAAAAATTAAAATTATCTTAAACCAAAAAGAGGTAAAACAATACCAACAATTACAGTGTTTCAAATAATATTTTCTATTCTCTGAAGCAATATATTCTCATTACATTATTTTTTCCTTCATGTGGCAGGTTAGTAAAGAAGCTTTTATATAGCCTTTCATATGGACAGCACTCTGGAACATCAGCTGTGCTCAAAATTTTCTTCTCAAATTTTCTATTTCATAACACAAAGTCATCAGGAATGGGCAGGAGTAATTCTGTAGCAGTAGAGGTCTATTCAGACTGTATTTTGCTGGCTGAATACTTGTTACTCCCCACAGAGGTTCTGAAATGTGCCAATACACATTAGGTGAAAAATCCTCTAACATGTAGAAATTCTGGGTGATTTAGAGATGGCACCATTTGAGCAGGCATAGAGCTTCAATGACTTTTTCCAGACATAGCAGCTCACAGCCCTGCTACCTATATCCCATAAGTCAATCAGCTGCAGTTTGACTATACTGATATTCTGAAAGACTGGCAATGACAAATTTGCATGGATGTTGCAAACTGTGTAAAGGTACCACTCTAGATAAAGCTGAGAAAAAGTTCTAGAATATTTCAGCCCCCCCAAACCTCAAAGAAATCCTCGAGATAGAAACACTTAGGCAACTATGCAGCATTTCAGCTATAGCCCTAACAAAAATATATAGCATGGGATAGTTATCTGTGTCAAATTAGATTGCTTATCTTTAAGAAAGGTTGTGGCACTGGGTTTTGATACTAGATTGTAGCTCTAAAATGGTATCACAGAGAATTGTCCCAGTAAATTAGTGTCTTCAAAAAATCCATACTTTAGTAGAAAGTAAACATGATTGCTATTACATTTCATTTTTATACATGGTTGAATTTTGAAACAAGTACTATCAAGTGCAGTAGCAGGAAAAGAGCTCAAAAAAAATAAAATCCAGTGGATTACAACAAAATCCCAGGGAAAACCTGGAAGCTCTGGTAAAAGTATTTTGGATAATGAACAATGGCAGAAGAAACAAATATCCTCCACCTCCTTCCGTTATGACTCTAAGAATAACACAGATATAAGAATCAATAGATTATTTTGCAAATAAAACCATACCACAGCACATATTAACTTATATCAGCTCACTGAAGGTTGACCTGCCAAGATGCCAAGTAGCTCATGAATACAAAAAGTGATAGATTCCCTTCTAACACATAGTGAAGTGCTGGTGTATTCATCATTCTTTCTTCTCATAACTGAAAAATCAGACCTAATGGAGCCATACAGATCTAGTCACAAAGCAAAGAATGCAGCCTGTTACTCTTCTTAGTAAGTGTTCCATTAGTTTGATAGCTGAAGCAGCAGCTCCAGCTGCAGATAAAACATCCCATATGTGCCTTCTTTCACAGCACTAGTATATAGTCAACAGAAGTCCTTATTAGTTATCAAATTTAGAAGTGCTCATTTAGACGGAAAATACATTTCAAAACTCTGAAAACATAAAAATGACAATTATTTTATTCTGAGAAAGCTTTAAACAGTGAAAATAGACACTTAAAAGTGATGCAGATTTCACATATATGCACAGACATAATCACAAAATAACATGTAAAAGAGAGAAATATATTTCAAATTCAATGGTTGATTCCCAGAATGAATAAAATTTGCATGTTAGCACAGAGTAGCTGTCTGAAATGGGTATAACAAATGTGACTGCTCCAATCCAATATGGTTTTGCAATTTAAGCTATTCATATGAAAAGAAGTTTGTAGTCACTGCATTGTAATAAAAGCTCAGGTTATTGATTGAATTGAAATAAAACATACTAAACACCAAAATAATTGGGTTGCATTCTCATTTTTCCATCATGTCTACATGTTTATGCTAAACCTAAAGTTACAAAAGAGGAATGGGAAGGAAAAAGTCACTGAAAATCTCATATATTTAATATATGATATTTTCCTACAGTTAGATGCGCAGACAAAGGCTAGTCAATATTGAACCATAATTTAAATTCATACAAGTAGTGCAGATTTAAATGAATTCAGTATAAAATAGTTTATCTTTTATTCAATTCTTGAAGAAATCAGCTGTCAATGCCATTGACTAAATTAAACAGGTTTGGTACAAGAATTCCATGAGCTGAATTCTATCTCAATGTATTTTCTTTGAATTGTCATGGATATATTATTGAAAAGGACACATAGCTAATTACCTTCTTCACTCTTTCTCAGTTTTTTTTCTGTGTTTTCTAAAGAGACCTTTTTAAAATAGAGGTTAGCATTTTACATAGCACTGCTATTCGTTTTTCTTCAGTAAGTATAGCAGTCTTAGTAAATATTCTTTCTTACTAATGATTAATAGAACCATTAAGCTAAATAGGTCTTCAAAAGGATTTACAAACCAATCTATTATTTATTTTTGATTTCTAGTAATAAAAATGGTGAAAGAATTTGCTTAGTGCACAGTATGATGTGCTTTGCATGCTGCATATACATAAATATCATTTAAAAGTTGAAAGCTTTTTAATATTTCACTGGGTGATGTATAAAGTTCCTAGACTAAATAGGATTGTCACTAAGTCACATAACTCAACAGTAAAACAAAATGTACTAACAGCTCTCATGAAAAAGCCCCCCACAAAAAGCTGTAATATATTCACAATTCAATATTTTAGGAATTGATAAACCAGGTGGCAGGAAACAATTATTAAAACACATTCATTATCTTCACCCAGAAGGTATTAGCTAATTCCAAAATCTACCCATATTAATTATTCAGGACTACATAAAAGCCTTCAATGTGAATTCCTGTTCAGCAACATATTGTGTCAGTGACAACAGTCAGAAGAATGTCAGGCTTAGTGATATTTTTCAGCTTACTACACTGATATTGATTATGTGAATTGTCTTTCTTGACTAAACAATTAGGACACTACACAGAACTGCTATACATTACAAATTAAGTTGATTTCCAATTTGGTACCGTTGTGTGTCATTAATTTAGTTTCAGTCTAAAGCTTTGGCAAAGCCATTGGTACACTGTGATGCATAAAAGGGAAGGAATAACTGAGTGGCTCTGAGACCTCACACTCCACCCAATGTCTCAACTCCTCCTCTCAGTATACTGCTCCTCCACAGACCCAACTCATCCCCGTGGCCTGGTGCTCCAGCAGACACAATCATGCCTTCTGCTATGATGCCCCTTCTCTGCAGTTCTCTGTTCTTCCAGGAGAGCCAGACACCTCTGAAACCTGGCACTGCTCTGGCCATGGAGATTTACTGTGATGCTCTGTGCAATACAGGGGGAGAGCCCTGGTATGTTCCTGCTCTGCTCCCACCACATACTGACAGATAAAGCAAGCCCTAATGATGAGTGGTTAGTATTGCAAAGCTGAACAAACAAGCTGACAAGGTGAAATTCCACCAAAGTTCTGAGGAATTCCACAACTGCGCCAGGGATCATATGCATGCAAGCTTGGAGAGATGACATTTCAGACTCACTCAGGATGAGTAAAAGGAAAGAAAGGAGTCCTACTGTAAAGGAAAGAGTAGGCTTCGATTTCTAGATACACTCAAATTCTCCAAGGCAAGTGACGTGAAAAACCCCCACATGCTAGTTACCTCTTGCATCTAACTTATGTTCTTCATACACTTTCCAAAAGCTCAGAAAAGTATCTGATCTCATGAGTCAAAAATCAGGGCTATTTATGAACTTTGAGAAGTTCCAACGCTACAGGATGTCATGGAGAACATTTCATCCCATGGCTGCCTTGAATGTCTATTAGGAGCAGCTGAGAAGCTCCAGGAGTGAGCACTTTAATGGGACAGCATTGGGAGCAGCAAATCCCAGGCATATGGGAATGTTCATTATTTTAAATCTTTCTTGGCAGATACCTAGGAGTCATTCAAGGTCACATTACAGTAATTATCAAATGCTGAGGTAAAAAAAGAAGAAAAAAGAAAACACACACACACACAAAACCCCAACCAACCAAACGAAAACAAAACAAAACAAAACAAAGAAAGAAAAAAAAAGACTAAAAAGAATGTCAGCAGTAGCCAGAAAACTTAATTCAGTGGAACTGGAGAGAAATTACCTCTTAATTAAAACAAAATGGTAAAAGACCTTATGATATTACAACAGTTACTGGGCAAAGCAAATCTTTTCTAAAGCTAGAACTGTTCAGAGGTTTTCAATGACATTAGCTTGCATGTTGTTAAGCAAACAGATCTGTCAGCCTGCTCACAACTTCTACAGGTTTTACCACATCTTTTAGTTTTATTTTTATTCTAATGCAAATGAAGTTGTTGCAATACTCTTATTAAAGTAATTTTGATTTTCTCTTACCTTAAAAAGACAACTGTTCAAAAGACTATTCCACTTAACTAAATATTTTAAAATGTCCTACTGTGAGGCTTCCCTATATTTTCTTCTAAAATGGCATACAGAAACAGTTTGACTTACAGAAAACATGCTGTTGGCAATATAAGCTGTGAAAAGCAATGGGGAGTAAATATTCAGTGAGCAGTTAGGATATCAAAATGTCATTAAATAGCCGCATGATATGTTATTAAAATTATAAAAGACATTTTAATAGAGCTCTTTGTGTGATGATGGCTCGAGCTCATCTAAAATGGTAAATTTCATCAAGATAATTCTGTATACATAATCTCCCTAAGTTGATTTACTGGAAAAAACCCCACATAAATACTTCAAATATATACAAATATCTTTCTCCTCCATAGAGCTACAATAATAACTGTGAATTTAAGAACACTAAATAGTTTCCCTCTTGTCTTTATAAAATTTATTCTGCGTTTCTGTTAAAATTATGAAGAAGTAGAAAAAGTGTACTAAAATTAGTTTTTATTCAGAAAAAAAGCAATCCTAAAATCATTAATATTTTCCTTAGTCAATATTACAGTTATTTATCATTCTGTGTATCATATAAAGTATCATATCAGTATCATAGAAAATACTGTGACATTTTTCAAAATACAAGGCTTTTTGGTATAATTTAAATCATAGAGCTATTCTTTCACTTCATAACAGAAATTATGATTAAATAATTGACAATATATACTCATGAATATAATTTCCACATCCTACATAACTAATCCTCTTCACATTCACTTTCTACTTTAATTTACTCCTGATTAGCTTAAGATAGTGGCATAACAGGTTTTGTAGAGGAAAAAAAGTTTAACAAAAATAAATCAGAAGTATAACAAGATATATATCCTTATCAAGATACATCCTTAAGGAAATACTGTTGCAGTTCTTTCATGCAATTCTGAGTCTACAAGGATTGCACATCTCACATGAGAGATGACTGTTTATTTCTCCACAGAAAACTCCCTCAAGTGAGGGAACAATCATGCCTATGGAGAAGGCAGTTTTATAGAGGAGTGACATGAGAGATCAAGTCCCCAGGCTTGGCCTGCACACCAGCAGCCCCAGCAGAATGATCGAGAGGAGGGGCAGGGGACCAGCAATCAGCTCCCTTTAGTTATGGCGACACCAGAAAAACAAGGAAAAACAGGAAGAGCCTACATATGAGCTCCCTGACCCTTACATTAAACGTCCAGTTAATTGGCTTAAAGAGAGGTACTACCTTCTGCCATACTAGGATATAGGAAAAACAGTTTTACAGACAACGAGAGTTCTCCCATTGCTCTCTTTGAGATGTTTGGTATTCTTCTTGGCTGACACCAATTATTTTCTGCTTTCCCCATGCTCTCTAGCCTTCTTTGATGCACCCTTACAGAGCAAGACAGGATACTATAAACCAAATAACCAAGTCATGGGCTGCATCCTTTCAAAATAAATAAGTTACCTTTGTCTTTAGACAAATATGTTAACCAGTTGTGGGTGGAGGCCAGGTGTCCACCAAAGCCTCTCTCTCACTCCTCTCCATAGCTGAACAGGGGAGAGAAAATTTTAACAAGAGGTTCATGGGTCAGGACAAGGGGAGGAAGACATTGCTCACTAGTTACCATCCCAGGCAAAACAGACTCAGCTTGGGGAAACTGATTTAATTTATTTCCAATCAAATCAGGGAAGGGTATTGAGAAATAAAACCAAATCTTAAAAGCACCCTACCCCTTCCTTCTTCCTGGGCTCAATTTCACTCACAAATTCTCTCCCCTCTCCCCCCACAGCAGTGCAGGGAGACTGGGCTGCAGACAGTTCATCACATTATCTCTGCAGCTCCTTCCTCCTCAAGGGGAGAACTCCTCACATATTGCCTTGCTCCAGTGTGGGGTCCCTCCCACTGGAGACAATCCTCCATGAGCTTCTCCAGTGTGAGACAGGTTCATCTGGGAGCCAGCTGGCATTGGCTCTGTTGGACATAGGGGATGGCTATCATGTCGAAATTTACCATTTTAGATGAGCTCTAGCCATCCTCATGCAGCTTCTCTCAGAAGTACCCCTGTATTGTCCCACCCTCCCCACAGCAGAACCTGGCCACACAAACTCAATAGACTGGGTTTAGTCCACTACTTTACCATCAAGATCTATATTTATCCCAAGGTAAAATTAAAACTTGCTCCAAATCTATACATAATAAACAAGAAAGTAGTGAAAACTAATGAATTCAGTTGCCTGCATCTTTAATAGCATATTCTCTCATAATCAAGTCATAGTTCAGCAAAGCATGTACTGAACTTTAAATATTCAAGTAATACACTTGAGAGCATTATTAAAATTAAGTAAAATAAAATAAAATGAATAAATCTCCAATGAGCTAATCATCTAGATTTACTAACTCTTTAAATTACTCAATTTTTTCAGATTATATGTAGCTATTAAGCTATTTTAGCAAGATATAACCACACAGGACTGTCAGGTCATCAGTACAGGAAAAGATTTAGCACACTTAGTATCTGAAAATTATAAATGTTAAAACTTAACACCACTAACACTAATTCATTGCATGGAGCTCTTTCACTTCCAATAAGAAAATCAATGTAATTAAAATTCCTCTTAAGTTCTTACCTTTATAACAAAATTGCATTCAAAATATGCTGCAAATCCAATCCTTATTTTGTACCTCAACGTTTTGGGGGACAAAAAGCACATTACAGTCAGCAGCAGACTGTGTATTCTTCACTACTGCTAGAATGCCTGAAGATCCAAGTACTGTCTCTGGCATTAGCTGAGGAGACAGCAGGAGTGAAATGTGCAGACAGCAAAATCTCTTACATTTTCATCAGTCTGCTCTGGAGAAAATTTCTGTATGTTTACTGAGCTGTCTTTTCTGCTTCAGGATCCTAGCACTCAAAGCAGATGAAAAATGTGCTCCTTATTTTAATGAGATCATTATTAACAGCTCATTTTATAGCTTGCTAGAGTACTAAATTTCTATCAGTTATAGGTAAGGCAATAGAAAGATGGCTATTGCAATTGTTTTGCAATGGATATTTGGCAACCTCCCTGTAGCATCTTTGTTCTCCCATGACTGCACAGCCTTACCAACCCACTCTGATCTTGGTAAGAACTCTACATTCTTGTTTCCAAAACATTTTGTGTATTTTCTTGTTCAATGAATCTAATGCACATTATTCTTGAACAGGCAAACCCCCAAACATACAAAGAAAGGCTTCCATGCTCTATTCCAAATTTCTCACAGTGACCTAAGTTTTCATACTGTCTGGAGCCACACACAAGCAAGGGTATATCTGAAGCTGCTTTGACCTCAGAAGTCTGGTGGTATACACCATTGGCCCATTTGAAGAGTTAATCAGTCTTAAACTGGAGGTTGCCCACACCATGTGCTTGTAGATTTGATGTGATTTTAAGCACGTAAAATACATATCATTGGTCAAAAATCATGATTCTCTAAGTGCAACAAGTAAGAAGATGGAAGTTAGTAGCTAATGATAAGGTGAAGTGTGGTTCTTATGAAATGTGAGCAAATATAGGGCCAGATTTTCAAGAGAATTAGATAAACAAAATCCAAACAAAACAAAACAAAAAAAAAAAAGGGTGG
>JAWWEU010000040.1:26724032-26785084 GCA_035583155.1 Acropternis orthonyx | reverse complement strand
TTGCAGAGGAATATTTAAAAAGATTACTACTTTTCCAATCGTTACTTTCCTCTGAGTGCACTACCTACAATGTGTTGTTGCTTTACCTTTCCTGGGGGAGGTGAGGGGGGTGGGAATACATAGAGACTAGAGACTTTTTATGGGACTTTAGAGTTGGTTGAACAACTAGTATCCTGAAATTAGAAGACTTCCTCCCCAAATATCAGTAATTATACAAATTCAGTAACCATTAGCTGCAACTGGAAAACAGTCACAGTTAGCACTAACACATTAAATAAGAGAGCAAGAGCTTCAAACTTATACTTAGCAAGACTAACCTTGAGCATCCATGGCAACGGCAGAGTCCAATGAAGCACCTGCTATGTTCTGCAGCAAGGCAGCTCTCTCTTTAATCTCAGCATACTACTTTACATCATCTTTCTTCATACTCTCTGCAAGGTCTCAGCTGAAATTAATTCACAGCTATTCCAAAGCCCTTTAGTACACACTTGTGTGAGGTACTTTCTATGTACAGATTATATCTGGACAGAATCCTGATACTTTCCTCCCTCTTAAGTCTGGCTGCAACTCCTGATTGACCTCTCCTGTGGTGCCATTCTGGCAGGCATGTTAGCTTTCCCATGCATGTGCCAGCTGGCCTCAATTATTCATCTGCAAGATGTCCTAGTTGCTTGCTGGTAGCATTCCCCAGTCATAAGAAACCACCAACCTTCCCCCATTGCTGGGCAGAGCAGGACTCATCTCCCATTCCCAGACTCTCTGCTGCCTAAATCCATTATACAATGGAAAGAGAATCCACTATAAATCATCCAACACTTTTTTTTATGAGGAAGGCTGAAAAGCAAAGCATAATCACAAGCAGAATGTGGACAAGGGACATAGAAATAATTTCCAAGACAGATTAATTTCCAAGTTCAGCCAAAAGGTGAATTTAAAAAAAGAAAAAAAAAAATTAAATCCTGCAGCAACTGAACAAATATTTAATTCTCTGGCCACAGAACACCCCCCTAAATTAGACCTTAGTTGAGATTAATGGGGCATGCTTTACCTACCTGGTTACTTTTTTAAACCTCATCTAAATTCAGGAACGCCATGTCACCTGTCCGATTGCAATAAAAGTAAATTGTTGTGGTCATCTTTTAAATCATAAAATATAAGGCTTTTTAAAGATAACTTGAGATTCTACCCAAAAGAAAGGTAAAATAAACATGAAATTTGTAGAATATGTATTTTATATACTATAGTAACTATTCAGAAAATGTAACAGAAAAAGTAAAATAATAAAAGCGGTTTATTCTCAGAGAGAATATTTCAGTTGGCCTCAGTTACAGGCTTTACTGATTAAAAGAATCTTTAATTTATTTTTTTTTAAAATGTTGAGGTCATAATACACTCAAGTTCTGTTAAGCAAAATATACTCTTGCACAGCCTTTATGACTCTATGTATGTTTAAACTTCTTTCTATGCCATGCTACAGCATTACTATTGACACTTCTTAATCACTAATATTCATTTCTGAAAATGCTAAACCAAGCCCCTAAGCTGATGAAAATGCTAGACAGATTGTACTTCAGAATATACATACACAGAAATTGAGACATTCTTTTCAAAGGCAACATCTTTCTCAAAGTTATAATGATCAAAAAAAGTTCAGTCTCCACTTACCATTCTTTAGTACTTTATATATACTCATTTACAGAAGGACAAAACACACGTAAAATGTTCCTTTTGTTGAGCATCATAGACATGAAGCTACTAATAAAGATATCAGAATTTCTATTAATTCAAATTGCATCAGATTTAACCAAATTTATTGCTGTTACACAAACAGGATTGAGTTTATTTGATGATTATCATTTGAGATTTCTTCCTTAGAACCATGTCAAAATTAATCCTTATTTAATGAGGTTTTTGAAAATAATTTAAAATATCAAAATTCTGAAACATGCTCATTAAAATTATTTGTAGGTAATTAAAAATGATAGTTTATAAATAACTTGTGATTGGTTCCTAAGGCCATATTAGAAACAGTGCTTAGATGACAGCCTGTCACATAAATTTTTGCTTGATACATGGGCCCTGTTGAGCACTAAATAATGACATTTTTGTTATTCTTTTGAAAAAATAAAGTTAAAATTTCTGTTATCACAAGTACTTCTTCCTTCCTTTTCCCTCCTAGTTCATGACACATTGACATCATCTCACTGAACACTAGAAAATCGTTAAGTAATTAGTCTGTGTCCTCCAACTTCTCCATTATCAAATGCCTCTGTTCCAATGTAAGAGAGACATAAGAACAGAAAAGATAACCAACTGCTCATGAAGCTTTAATTTTTCTGTGTTTGACAGAGACACTAACATGATGAGCTACGACATTTCTGTGTAAAATCCTTTTTGGATTTGGAGTGTGTCACATTCTATCACTCAGGAGTCAACATGTTTCTCATGACATCTCACCCATAGGGTAAGCTTGGGTGTGAGTTTTTGTTTTGTTTTGCTATTTTAAGAGTATGACAAGGATTACAGTAAAGGTTCTGAAAACTTCTCAGCCTTCAAAGTGTAGCAAAAACCCTGTCTTTAAAAAAGATTTTCATAAAGATGAAGTGCTCTTTATTTTTCATAAACAGGACACTTGAAGTGCAGAGTGTTTTAAAAATGTGCTTGCTAACAAAAATACCAAAATTGTTTTTGCTAACAATATTTAGTTGCTATTCTATGGAAAGATAAATGACAATAAAACAAATTAATATTAAATGTGAAAATAAAAATGAGTGTCTTTATTAAACAAACCAGGGTCAGTGATAGCAGTTAAGCCTGTAATTCTTTTTCATAATTTCTTGGTTGTGATAATAGGGTTTAAAGCTTTTTAAGAGACTGGTTCTTGCCATTGGTTTTCCTAGAGAAAACAAAGCTACAAAGCTACGCAGAGCCGATTTTATGTATATGTATATGTATATGTATATGTATATGTATATGTATATGTATATGTATATGTATATGTATATACTTTTTAGATAATTATACATGTTGCATATAAAAAGTCACAATGATCTGTGAATTTCTTAACATCTTATTTGAAGGTGTAATTTGAACATTGACTGGAGTCTGGAACTTTTCCTCAAACTGAGTAGTAACTAACTTAAAAGATACTTGCTGTAAATTTGAAAGTACTATCCCTGTAAACCAATGCTATTCTTCATGTAAAGGACAACCAAATCTGACTCTAACATTTATTTAATTTCTTCTGTAAAATGAGACATTAAAAAGAAAAAAATAAAACAACAGATTTATGGAAGATTGTCAAATATGTGTATGTCAAACTTAATCTCTTGAATTTTTCAGGTTTCAAATACTAATTTATTGAGCTGTATAAGCAAAAAGGCTTAACAGTATTATTACTCTAAGTAGATGATAGTCTAGTACTGCACTACATTTTGCTTTTGATGAGGACTATTATTTCCAATAGGCATAATATGAAACAATCCCACAGCTTGTCATGACTTATCTGAAAAACATGAGAGCTTGAAGCAATACCTAGATTTATGAATGTCACTACTACACAGGCATTGTGTCATGGTACTTACTGAATTGCTATATAAACATGCTCCTACTCATAGGGGGGAAAAAAGGAAGGAAAATACTGAGACATTCTAAATTTTCTAAGGGGGGTGGAGGGGAACCCTCAAACCTCAAGAATTTAGATTTCTATTACAAAAATGTGAATTCTACAAAAAAAATTCTTTTCAGTGTTAAAAAGTGTTAGTGATCTGAGGAAATTGTTTCGAGAATGAACTTGTTTATCTAATGGAACAAGGCCTTATGCAAACAAGGAGGAACACTTGTTCTTTCTGAAATTTCTGAATCTCCTGGTCATTTATGTAAGACAAGATATAAGTAGCAGGCAGCCAATTGCCTCACAGGCATTAGATGCAGACAGCTATTAGAATATAGTACAGACTACTGTAAAATTTACAAGCCTGACACAGAGCTTATTAGATTTAAGGGATACAATTGCATTTGTTTCAATGGACACTGGATTTAATCTTATTGGTATGTTCCATTGCCTCCTGAAGCATATGGACAAATACCCACAAAAGGAATTATACACAGATCCTTATTTACAGCTCTTTGGCTGGAGGAAGTAGGAGATTCAAAGATTTTTAGCAGTATCATCCTTTGCTTATAATGTTGCATTTTTTCCTAATTCAAGGATACTTGTCTTTATATAGGAAAAGTTCCGTGGCCATAACCAGAGAAAAATTTCAAGTAATTTCTCTGTATTTGGAATACATGCTGCAATCCTGCTTTTTTTAGAGATGCTTCCTACATGAACATCTCCCTGGCCCAAAAAGAGGTGCTTGCATGCAGGAGGGATAATAAATAAAATACCTTAGGGGTTTTGATAGCCTCAAATTAACATAATACATGTCCTTAAGTGATACATCAGAAAAAGGTTGATTTAACCTGCCAATTAATACTTTGTACTAAAGTGCTCTAATGTCCAAAATACAAAAGTGAGAGAGCAGTGCTTACTGCTTAAGCAGAGCTTATTTGGAGAAGTTTAATATACATATTTAATGTAGTAAACTAAAGTTATAAAATTGAGTTTGAGAAAACATGTATGTGTAAGACTAGGAGTTAAATGAAGTCTGATTGAATTGCTTGTTTGTTAGAGCCTCTCTCCATGTACTCTTGAAATTCCATGAGAAATTCAACAAGCTTGGATTCTTCCACCAAACTCCATAGCCTAAACTGAAAATCATTGTAAACTATGTAGATGACCAGTGGAAAGAGAAGACCTTGACACAGTGATTTAGACCAGTGGTAAGCGTTATTAGTTTTCCCCATTGCTCTCCCTTTACTGTAGAGGGAGTCTAGGCAACTGTGCTATTAATTTGGGTGTCTCTGTTCAAGGCTTACAATTAGATTTAAAAAATCTGGGCTTCTATATTGACTTAAAAGTCATGTAATATTCTCCATTAAAATCCATCTGTTCAAAATATATGCTCAAAATAAATGGAAGACATTGTCTGATATTAAATTAGCTTCCTAAATGACTTGGTACTAAATTTAGAGAGGACAAGAGCAAAGCTCACTTCACCAGCCCAAGACCAGTATATAGTAACTGATATTGCATTTCTCAGTTTAATGAACAATATGGGGGGATGTTTTCCTCAGAAAATTCTCAGAAGTCCTTCTTTTTATACTGCAAGGCTAAAGGAGAGCAGCAATAACTGCAGGTTGATTACAAAGCATAGGTTACAGAGTTTGTAATCTTAGTGACCTTGAGTGGAATCAGGTTTCAAATGCAATTTGTTAAATACCATTATATTACATGACAGCTCTAGGAGAGAGGGAATAAGAGAATAGCAAAGCCAAAGTCCCTTGGGGTAGTCTGATAAAATGTAGCAAAACCTGTCTAAATAACATATTTGTTATATCTAGTTTTGTTGCTTTAAAACAGTTTGCTCAGGAAACTGCTAAGCTCAGAGGAAGAAATCACTTCATCTCAGTCATCACCAAGGCATTGTTGTATACTTCTTCTGCTCTAACCATGGCAACATACTGCCACCAAACAATAAACTTTAAAAAAAAAAAATCTGTGATGTAAAGATAGATTAAAAATATTCATTTCAGAATTCAACCATAACACATAAAACTCAAAGATTTGTTGGCTAGCATTTAATCACACAATTTTCTCTTTTTAAAAAAACTCTCAATTTAACCTCAATTCCCAGATTTTCTCTCTTAGATTCCACTTCCCGTGCAGTAGATATGCTATGTTTTCTCTATGGGACCACATCTGAAATGAGTCAGTCATTCTGTTCTACTCACAGTCAAAAGAACTTCATCCAAAAGTACTTTAAGATTGGATCTTTTGTGTGAAGCCTGAGCAATCTGCAGCCAGTGAAGAATAAATATATATTGAGGATTCACTGCCAGAGATGCAATCGTGAGGTGCAGAAATAAGTACCGAAAAATATCAGAAGCTGGTGTGCTGGAGAAAGTTTGAGTTTCTTCTGCTTTTAGATTCTATGTGTCCAGCCTACATACTAACTTTACTATCCAGAATGTATGGATATTAAAAAAAGCATCATACACAAAATTCATCCAGAGCTGTTCCTACAGAAAAAATACCTGATTTTATAATGAAAAAGATAGGAGTAGTAATTATATATTTTTATTTTATTTTTAGATACAAGATAAAGTCACTGTCAGGTTCCTAGTTGATAATGGGACCAAGTTTTGCCCCAGGTTAATTAATGTGTAATGGTTATAAGTTATCTATGGTTATAAATTTAATGTACAGTTCTATTAAGATAATAAGGAATACAAGTTTCATTTTTCACAGTATTTGTTATGTTTAAATAAATTAGAGGTTTATATTTTCAGTTTGAAATACAAAAAACCCCAAAGAAAGCAAAGAAGAAAAATGGAGGGGGAAAAAAAAAAAAAAGAAGTGGTTATACTGAAAGATTTATGCTGGAACTCTCTTTCTGCAGGTAGTTAATGAATATTTTCTCTGAAAAGAAGTATCTTTGATATAATTTCCTTGCAATTTATACTGTACTATGAATTATAGAAGAATCCATACTGGCTGTGTATGTTATTTTGGAAGAGTCACTACTCTCCTCAGAAGCAGACTGAAGCAAGGAAAATGAATCATCCTATCAGCAGTCACTTGGTACCATCACAGACTAGCCCAAGGGGAAAATCAAAGTCAACTTGAAAATTATCTTGAGAAATAAACCTTCAGAAGGAGATCTTAAGCCAGGTTAAAAGGAATCAGGGCACTATTTCTATGAAAACAACAATAATCAAGCAGATCAACTGAGATTTTTACAGCTAATTGGAACAAATTATGAAGATACAGTTCCTAGAATATTGAGCCTTTCCAAATGAAGATCAAAGAATTGCATGTAATAAATGCAACCAGATTTTCCAGTGTTTACTGTGTTTGTCCTGTCATTAACTTACCCTAAAATTCACCCCCATCTCCACAAAGAGAATTTTTTTAAAAATAATATGTCTAATAAGTCACCAACCTTGATATCTACAGAAGTTGTAACATTTTTGAAAGGTTAATGAGAGCTAAGACATTAAAGACTGTAGGAAGGCTGGCACTGTTGGCACTGTTCAGAGGTTCCAGCGCAGAACTACATAGCAAGGCAGCTCTCACCCCTCATGCACCAAGGAGCTCTCTGTTTAACAATGCTATTCATCTCTTCAAGGATACACTCATTTTAGGATAATTTGGAAATGCTGTTCCATTTGCAAATTAAATTGCACTTCATGTTTCACAAACACCAAGACCTAAGTAGAAGTCACCTTCACTTTTTCTCTTTTTATTTAACATTAATTTTGCTGGAAGAGTCATGTAATCTACAGATTTCTTGTTGTGCCTGACCATTTTAATTTTTTATCTTCTTTAACGCGCTGTAATAATCAGTCTATAAAGTGCAATTATTTAGAGTAGAAATGACTGGCATCTCTAGACTCAACAAACCCCAGCCTAACAAATTGTATTACTGCAGACTCTATAATTTTCTATGTAAATCCATATCACTTATGTTCATGTTGTTCAAGCTTTTAGCTTCATTGGGAGCACAGCTTTGTTCTTATAGGAAAGCAAATGGAATGATAAATTTGGGAGCACATGAAAGCATGAATCACTGTATGCATGTTAAAATGAAAATGGAAGCAGTCTGCTGTCCAGCGAAAATGTAACCACATTTTGGGTATTTAACCACATATTAGGTATCATTTCTCCAAGAACAGCCCTGGAAACTTTTGTGTGACTCTGGATTGAACAAACATTCAGTTTCACAGAAATTCTGAATGTCCCTGGAAACCCTCGTAAAAACATCATTTCTAGTAAGCAGAGACAAGGTATAAATTAGGATTAGAAATAAATATGATTGGATTCTCCATTTGTCTAATCTTCTTCTTTTATGTAGTCATTGTAATATGCACCCTTCTAAAACAATTTTAAGATTTATGAATAAGACACTGTTTCAGTAGATTTGTAAGATTCAGATTCAACACTTTTGTGGTAAGATGATGAAGAAGGTCTATGTGTAAAAAGAGTTTCCATTAGACATGTCTTCTTACAAATAATTAGAATATTACATCTCTCATGACTATATCTAGAGGCAGGAAAAAGTAGCTATTACAGTGGGTAAATCATAAAGTATAATGAAATGCACTACATTAAGAACTATAGCAAACATTAATATTTCCTTTTTTATTATTATTTTAAACTATCATGCAAAGGTAAAAACTCGGCTTTTTCTAAACTGCAAGAGAAAATCCTTTCTCTTTTCAAAGCAAAACTCCTTTAAATAGTAATGTAATATTGAAATCCTAATGCTGGTGTTGTTAGTTTATACACAACTGGTGGCGATCTGACTAGTGACATGAAGCCAGTTGCAATATGCCTACTAAGTACTGATCAGAACTTGCTACAGTTTCCTGAATTATTTTTATAGAAACCTCAGGGGAGGAGAGGGGAAAGTATGAAAGATAAATTTCCAGAATATCTGCAAACATTAATAACTATTTAAGAAAAAATCCCACCTGGCGATGCAGGACACCAACATAAGGACATGGACCTGCTAGAGTGAGTTCAAGAAGAACCACTAAGTTGATGAGAAGGTTGGAGCATGTCTCCTACAAAAGAGAGGTGGAGAGAGTTGGGATTGTTCAGCCTGGAGAAGACAAGGCTCTGGGTGAACCTTAGAGAAGTCTTCTAGTACCTGGGGCCTAGAAGAAAGCTGGGGGGAGAGACTGTTTACAAGGGCACGTAGTGATGGGACAAAGGGTAATGGCCTTAAACTGAAAGAAGGTAGAGTGAGATTAGATATTAGGAATAAATTTTTTACTGTGAGTGTGTTGAGACACTGGAACAGGTTGCCAAGAGAAGTTGCAGATGCTCCACCCCTCAAAGTGTTCAAGGCCAGGGTGGATTGCCAGCAACCTGGTCTAGTGGGAAGGCATATCTGCCCATGGCAGGGGGCTGAAACTAAATGATGTTTAAGGACCCTTCCAACCCAGGCAATTCTATGGTTCTTTGATTCTATGATAAATCAATACCAGATAATACCATAAAAGTAATCAAGACAATGAGAAATTTATATTGCACTCGTTTAGTGTTCTCCATTATGTGCCTTAAAGTGTCTGTTCCCTAATAGAAGAGAAACAACATCCTTTTCTTTTCCTGAAACACTGAAAATTACAAACTAGATCAAGGAAAAAAAAAATAAATAGAGGCAAGAAATAAGGAGAATACAGTAACATATGAAAGAAGGTAATTTTTCAAGTAACAGTATGCAATATTGTACCTTTGACAACTCAAATAGTTTTGAACAATGAGTAATTTATGGCTGTCAAAGGGCAAGCACTTTCCTTCCTTCATTTATTTGTTTTATTCCCTATAGGATACAGCAAATAAACAATATTAATTCTAAAGAGTCATTTTCTGCTCTTATCATTTGCACCTTGAGGAAAAGAATCTTAAAATTCTTCAGCTTATGAGCAAACTCACAGAATCACAGAATATGCTCAGTTGGAAGAGACCCACAAGGATCATTGGGTCCAACTCTTTGTCCTGCACAGGACCACCTCCAAGAGTCACACCATGTGCCTGAGAGTATCATCCAAACACTTCTTGAACTCAGACAGGCTTGGTGCTGTGACCACTTCCCTGGAGAGCCTGTTCCAGTGCCCAACCACCTCTCGGTGAAGAACCTTTTTCTAATACCTAACATAAACCACCCCTGACACAACTTTAGGCCACTCTCCTGAGTTCTGTCACTGGTCACCACAGAGAAGAGATCAGTGCCTGCCCCTGTTCTTCCCCTCACAAGTAAGTTGTAATTGCAGTGAGGTCTCCCCTCAGTATCTTCTTTCCCAGGCTGAAGTGATCTCAGCAGCTCCTCATATGGCTTCCCCTCAAGGCACTTCATCATCTTCATTGTCCTCCTTTGTACACTCTCTAATACCTTAATATCTTTCTTATATTGCAGTTCCCAAAACTGCACACAATATTCAAGGTGAGGCCACCCCAGTGCAGAGCAGAGCGAGACAATCCCCTCCCTTGACCAGGTGGCTGTCATACATTCCTCCTTTTCCTCATTCTTCATAATAAACTCAACATTTCTGTGATGACAGAAAAAAGACATCTAAAGAAAAGCAGTATTAATAGACTTATGGTGACACAGATTTAGATTTTTAAGATCCTTTAATTCATAAAAGCTGGAGCATTGGTACAGATATACAATAATTATTTCTGCTAGTTGGGGAGATACTTTCTTGCTTTGTTCAATTTGGAAATTAGTCCTGTATATCTTGAAAAGCAGGATCAACTTAAAATATTTTAAAAAATCTTGAAAATTACAAATGTAAATAATTGGCAACTTGTATATAATTAAAATTATACAAGGTTAATCATCAGAATCCAAATGTAGAGCCATTTCTACAATGACTCACTGTATATTAATTAAGAAAGCTGAATACTTGATATTTTATTTTAGCAACATCACAACAAAGCATAAGCTGTGCAACCTGGAACAACAGTCTAAATCCAACTAATGCATTCAGGAATGCTGGTATTCAGGAGTGAAATTGATAATTTTCATCTACTTATGGTTAATACATATTCCCATCTCTGTTCAGGTTCTGTCATTCAGTAATTCTTCTGTGTCAGTCTCCCCTAAAACTCATTATTTCCCAGGTATGGTTCACCTGCTCTTCTATATCAGGCTATGATAATTTGCCACATCTAGGCCAGTTCTTGAAGATCATTCAGAAATTAAAATACACAGAAACCATACAATATCCTTATTTATAGTGATAGATTAATCTGAACTAAGTATATGCTGATTTATTCTGCATTATCCATGGAATCATGTTTATCTATCAGTGCAGTTAAAAGTGTGGTTTAGAATTCATAAACCTGGAAACAATCTTGAGATGCAGCAATTTTAGCTGCCGCCTCTTTCTACACTTCTCACAACTGTTGCAATTCATTGATGATTTTACCATCTGTCTCAAAAGCTAGACTATTTGGTTTAAATATATAAAAGCCAGACAGGCAACTCTGTTATATGCAAAGGCATCTCTAGCTCTGTAAACAAAAGCTTAAAACTTCCCACCTCATTTTCAGTTCTACCTGTTTTAGCAATTGTGAGACGAGAATGGACTTGTCACCAGAATGGCCTATTCTAGGCTTTGTAATGGCAGTGCAAAGTAAAATTAGATTTTTTCCCAGATTATCTTAAGGTTCTATCCAAATGAACTGCCTTACTGGTTGATACACATCGAGACATTTCAAAGAGAAGCTAGGAAGGTCTGTTAAATTAAATGAACCCTTGTCATTACATTCTTAATTCCTATATGTTGTAGACAAGATTTGGGCAATGCACTATCTCTATTATGTAAAACATGATATCCATGCTTTAAGTCAGATAAGTATAATCAGAAAAGACCTCACAGGAATATGCTAAGATGCAAGACTCCTGAAGTGTCATTTCTCTTAACAACCCTTTTTTTTTTCTTTTGTACAATTTTTCAGTGTAACACTGGGCATTAAAGCATACTTTATATATCATAGTGCCTCATGATGGGTAGTAGTGGTATATTGTGACAAAAAAAAAAAAAAAAAAAAAAAGGAACACTGTGTGGAAAATATCTATAGCTTTTTTTTTAGTGATCTTATTCTGGCAGTGCAGAAATTTAATCTAAACTCCTACATCAAAGCTTGACAAAAGTACATTCAATTCAAATTTATAATAAATTGGTTCTGGAATAAGATTATCTGCCATATTTCAGCCCAGACACATTTCATGGCATCCAAATTCCATCTTTTCACAAGCAGACATTTTGAATAGGTTTGGCATACTTTTAATTATAGAAGCAGATATATGCCTCTAAAATAAAAGTTTTCAGTATTCAAACTTTGCAGAGACCACTTCATTTAGGACTCTGAGGGTGATATCAATTCTGAAATGACAGTTATGATTTTCAGGCATATTTCCCTCTATAACATACATTCTTCACACTTTTAAAAAAAAGACTACACAGTTACAGCTGCTGCCTACTGATCTATGTGCACTGAGCAGCACATCAACATATTCAGCTTATCGGAACTGTTTGCAAGAGCATGTTTGTCAAGCAAAGCTATCTCAGAGCATGAGAGAACTGATGTCTCAGTTGGAATACTTCACTAACTCTTCTATAGGAGTGTAAAAGGGTTATTTCAGCTGAGACTATGCAAACAAAACCCAAAAAATTCTCACAGATTGTTAAGCAACTCAGGAACCTCAACATTGTGAAACCTAAAATCATTTCAGGCTTGAGGTTCAATATGCAAATAAAATCTAGAGCTACTCAGAATACAACAGCAGGAAGAAAATTAAAAGCTTTAAACTTGTTTGTCTCCAAAGTACAGGCCATATCTCAAAAAACAAATGGGTATTCTAATGCAGAATAAATACGAAAATTACTGATAATGCCAATGTTTTTATAGTGCTATTCCTCAGTGAGTCACAGCAAACTTCATAACATGGTATCATTATGCTGACATGTAGGTGTGGAAATAGGCACAACAGGACTCTCCTGAGCTTTAAGCAAATACAACTAATAATCAGAAAATACTGATTGTCATATAGAGACTGCATCTGTTCATTTATCACACTAGCTTGGCTCCAAACAACATTGTCTCTTCATATACGACTTTGAGTTTGAGAGCAACTGGAGAACAAATTCATTATGACAATGACCTCTCTGTTGGTTAACCTTTAAGACCTGTGATGCCTGAACCTAAAATTCCATGTGTGTTACGTGAAAGGGAGTGGGGGGGAGCAGAATTCACATGACCCTTAGAGAGGGGAGATTTTCGTGACCCACAGAGATCATTTGTCTGTTAGTGCTCCATGGAAAAATGAAACCCTGCAAGTCTGATCTAGTCTGTCAGGTGTTCCACATGGGATCCCTTCACCAAACAGATTCACAAGGTCAGAGTAATTCAGTTGCCCTTTTTCGGGCACTGGCACATAACAGCATAAGGGAAACCCCTCAGCAGATCTTCCCACCTGTTATCTGCATCCCACAGATTCTCAACACCTTATAAAGGACTCACTCTGATGGTTTACAGAATAACACTCTTTATTAATATAAATTGTGACAAGTTAGCAAGGTTCGTGGTCGTCAGTGATAGGGTCTAGTTGCAGGAATGCACTTAAAGCAATCTAATAATATAAGCAAATACAAGCAAAAACTCTGAAACCAAAACCATCTACTAATATATTATGGAGCAAAAGTCAGCTCTAGTCCTTAAAGCAATAATCAGCATGCAGAGAATAAGTTTCTCACCCGGACAGGCATCCCTGGATGGTTAGGGAAAAGACAGGTACAGCCTATCAGCTGATCCCAGCAATTTTGGTGGAAATCTCCCTCTGACTTCTCCCCATTTCCAACTTCCTTTAATACCATTTCTTTAGGTTTAAGTGGAGTTCGAGTGAATTTAGTCATAAGTGCTAAATTGGGTAGTGTTACATTGTGTTTATTTTTTCTTGATGGACAGATCCGGCACAGGTTCAAGTGGCACCGTGTTCCCTTCCTGCAGGATGTTTGCAGAGAGAGGCCATAGCGCCTTCATGTTGCTCCCCTTTCTGTTGCATTCCCATCTATGAGATGCTTTTCAGTGTTTTGGGAACCCTTGTGGGCCATCATGACTGTGTGCAGCTGGGTCTCCTCCGTAACTTTTATTTTCCTTTAACTTTTAAGTCTCTCCATTACTCCACAGTGTGTTAAGGGCTGTGCTTGCCTACCGAAAAGACAGCTTTTCCTGAATTGCTTTGAAATGTCACATAAGCATGGACAAAAAAAGGTAGACTGGTAACTTCACTTTTTACTATATGTTGTTAAAAGACCATTCCCATGGTCTGCACAAGAGCAGAAAAAATTACATAGCTATTAATTTGTTTTTAGACTTGTCCCAACTAAGCTATCTCTAACAGACCAACTTCTTTCCTCAAATTTTGTAGTCAAGCAAGATTAAGAGACCATGAGGAAACAAGATGAGACATCCAGATAAAATAAAAGTAAATTATTGGAAGTAGAGAATCTAATAGCAATTATACATTTACAAAATTCATCTTTGTACACTAGAGTAATATATAATAAGATATTTATCACAGAGGAAACCAATAACGGAAAGCTTCTCAAAATACTTATCAAGAGCACAAAAGTGTCAATCCTTTTTTCACTGGCATCTATGGAAAAAAAGACTGAGAAATTTCAGTAAGGCCAGTGTTTTGCTAAGGTTCAGAGGAGCAATCATTTTGACTGGACTGTGATACTGCAAAGAGTCTTGCTAACCTGGATGGCACCAGCTAGTTTTAGAAAGGGTAAGGCAATTGACATTACCCATTTAAAGAATATGAAATGTGAGGACAAGGACATATAAGAACTCACCTTTTTCCATGATTGCCAAGTTATTCTGATCAAAAAGTAGCTCAGCAGAAGCTTCTGCCCTTTCTTAAGTATTTGCAGTCCCTCAGTTGTGGCCCTGGTTGGCCTTTATTTAGCAAAATTAATCCAACTGTTGTACTGCCATGTAGAAAAGATTGGCTCCAAATTAGTCTCTTCTGATATGAGATACCAACAAAATTGATTGCTCAGTGCATTCGTACTGACCTTCCACTCCTTTGAGCTTTAAAATTCCAAAACCTTCATGAATACATGAAGGATTTTTACATACATAAGGAATTCATTTGACCACCCTAACGCACATACCTATATAGCTCCTAGCAGAATTAGAGGATTGTATAGAATGTTATTAAGAAAACAATCTCCTTAATATTTCAAAGGCCCAGATTCTCTTCCCAGAGTAGGCAGTAAATAGAGAGCCAACAGAAAATGCTAAGCCCAGGAGACCTTGTACCCCATGGTAATTAAAAACCTATGTATACTGGGAAAAAACTCAGGCAGTTAATGTCATAAAGATATCTGGAAAGAGACAAAAAGACCTAAATAGACATGCCTTGTATATGATGAGAGTACTAGCCTGGGAAGAAAGATGCCTTCATGTAATCAGAGGAGAGTTAAGCTATATGAAGCACTTGTTGAGGCATTCCTTCTCCAAAGAGCTACCTCTGCACTGTGCTAACCCACTGAAAGAGAGGATCACCGTAGAAAGGTACAAGATTCCCACAGTCACAAGAAGGTGGCCTTGTGAACCTCTGCTGAAGATACATTAAACTGAAGATTGGCTACACAAAGCAGAAATATTACAGAAAGCAGGGAGCAGCAGGCAGGATTATGCAACACACATGTGGGAGCTCTGTTTCTTTTCTGGATTCCAAGAAGACTTGAGCTGGGTGGTGGCACTGATCTTCCTAAAACAGAGCACTCATAAAACTGCTTATATATGGAAACTAGGGACTTTTTATGTCAAAGTGGAGATACCTTGAAAGCTTAGGCACTTGAGAGTTAGGAAAGCACTAGCAGTTGTTTTTATATTCAAATTTGAGGTTTAGATGCCTGAAGGTATTGAATTTATGCTTTAGGGATTCTTTTTTGGATCACAATGAGTAAATATCTTTTGTGTTTATTGTGAATCTGATAAATACATAGTAATGCCATTTTTCCAATAAAATTATCAGTTGAGCAAAAAATTATCTTATATCTTATTAACTAAATTAATTAAATTAAATTATATCTTATATCTTATTAACTAAACCCAGGGAACAACAGCATGATTTGTGCAGATCTCCACTGATTTCAGTAGGGCTTCCCATAATGGCAGTTATCCTTCCACTCAGAGTAAACCACAGGGCCAAGATCTAACAGTCTAAACAGCCTCACTAATTATGCACACATTGCAAGCATAAGCACAAACAAAAAAAGTGAAAGAAAACAAGTTACGTATTTTTTTTGCCTACCAATCTTAAATACAGACTAAAGCTAGCATTTTAAGGAAGGGATTTCATTTTGAGACTATAGAGAGCTATTAATGCAGTTTCCATAATGATTTTTGACAGCTTTTCTCCAATACACACCCTATTATAATGTGGACAATAAATGCTTTTATTAACAAACAGATGAGCTCGTCATTTCTATGCCAAGTAAGGATTGTCTCATAATTAGAAATTGCACAATCCCTAGAAGGAAAATTCTTACTGAGTACACAGCTGCAGGGAAATCCTACTGCAGCTGCACCCTGCTTTCCTCAGAAGAGGTTCCCATGGTGTGGAAATTAATTCCAGGAGTGTTATAGGCATAAATGCAGAGTAGATTTTCAATATATTTCTAGCTTTAGTTTTGAAACACATTGTGTTCTTGAGAGTGCAGTGAGAAACACATTCCACCCATCCCTGCCTCTTTGGCCCCAAATTTAATAGCAGTATGTGTGATTGAAACTTAGACATGTAATTGATGGAGAAAAATCTAACCATAAACCAACAAAAACCTGTTTGATTTAAAGTGGACAGATGTACTTTCAAGAATAAAGTTAAGTTTCATAGACATATCTCAGCATACAGCAATGCCCTCATAGTTAATGCCTCACTTTCAGAGGGTTCTCCTCAATTTTGTGTCATCCCATTCTACCAAATGTAGCAATAACTCTCACATAACGTCTGCTTTATATTTATCACACATAACAAGAACTACAAGAATTTTTCTTTCTCTTTCTTTCCTTCCTCTCTTTCTTTCTCTTTATCTCTTCATTTCTTTCTTCCTTTCTTTCTTGCTTGCTTTCTTGCTTTCTTTCTTGCCTTCTTTCTTTCTCTCTTTCTCTCTTTCCTGCCTTCCTGCCTTTCTTTTTCCTTCTTTCCTTCCATCTTTCTTTCCCACTTTCTTTCTTCTGCTCCCAAGTTGGTATGTGAAGGAGGCTTAATAGCCCGCAACCATTGCAACAACTTTTGGGGCAAATGGTCTGCCTAAACTCTTCTAATACCCTTCAGGCCAGACAAACCACTCTGGCTTTTCACTACAGATTTTTCTTTTGCACCCTATTGTGTTTGCAGCTTTCCAACACCTTATCAAACTCCCACTCAGTCAAGTGGCAACAAAATGCTCAATTTTGAGACAATCTGGAGATTTTCCCTTGCTTGTCACAAAGTTTGTAGCATATTAAAGTGTAAATCCATCTTTTCAAACACTTGGGAAACTCATCTGATTTGCTGCCCACTAGGGTCTATCTCATTAGATACTAATGTCTATTTCTAGATTCTGATGTGAGCACATTTGCAAAGTAATATGTGAATCACACAGGATATACAGCTATACTTCTCTATTCACAATGCTGTCAACTTGAGTTTTATATTGAGGAAACATGCTGTGAATATGATAAAAAAGGTCATCTGAGGGCTTTTCAGACATTTATTTTAAGGCTATCAGAATTTGGGGTAGTCTGCAAAGGAAAAGACAGACAAACCAGTAGCTTAAAACCAATAGTTTATTTATCTGAATATTTTGCTCCCAACTGGTTTTTTTCAGTGTGTACAGCCCTGATTCATAATCTCTGTTAAAGATAGCTTGACATTCTATATTACTTTCTCCAGAACTTGTCACTCTGAAGAGCAGAATAATCCCATTAATATCAGTAAACAAAGACAGACAAATGAAAAACCCTAAACTGACACATAATATAATTTCAGACATTTGAAGCCTTTTACATCCAAATCTATTTATCTGTAACAAGTAATGCTGGTCCAAACAATAAGGTTATCATTTGCTTTCTGAATCTGCCATAGCAACAACCACTTCTACCTGTACTGTCATCAGTGATGGCAAAAAAGACAATTTCTCGCACCGCTCCTCAGAAATGCTCCTTTGAAGTTCAATTACATAAAGGAAGTATTCTCTTCTGAAAGTTCTCAGACACAACACTCAATTTTTTCGCAGGCAGAGATATTCAGCAAAGAGAAATATCTGGGTGAAATATTTCTATACTTTAATATTTAAATTAGAGGTGTAGTTCTAAATACTAATAATTTCTAATCCTCAGTGAATATCACGACTGCCTATGATCAAATTGTACCTACAAAGGTAGTTTATGAATGCTATTTGTATTGAATATGTTAAGATATCTGATTAAAATTTATTATTTTATTCAAATAGGCTATACAAACCTTTTTCTCTAAAGCTCTTCGTAGTAACAAAGAAAATTAAGCAGTTAACTCAGGGAATCACACAATTTTTACAGTCTCCAGTGGTACATTTACATTTTCAGTACAGACAGCTACATATTCAAGAGTAAGAATGAAGATTTTAAAAATTAATGAAAATTTTAACCTCTCTTTTTTCAGTGGTAGTAGAAAATAAACTACCATCAAGAAAGGAAATCTGATTTACAGATAGAACACAATCAAATGCATGGCAATTGTAGGATTTTATTCCGTATAAACAAAAGGCTGAAAAGCTGTCAATAATGTAATTAATGGAGCTTAGCGGCAAGTGAGAATTCTGGCCTCCCTTTTGTGTTTATTGGTACTCTTGTCAGCATGTTAGTTAGATATACACAGTTTTGTTGTGATATGTTGACAGATTTGGAGTGTATATATCGCTCCCAGTGGTTGTGGGCTCAGTTTGCACAACATATGCCTTCACAAACTGAGTTTCCTCTGAGGAATAAATAAAGGGCATCTGACATAGACTGTTGGCATTTGATTACTATTCCTGTAGTCCAAGAACTCGTAACAATTACTCAATTATTACTGCAGTCTTCTAAAATAAAGATGGAAAACTCCTGGTAAAAGGGTTTCTTTTTCTTTCAAGACACCTGAAGGATTCAGGCAGTAAGTATTTAATCAACAACTATTTAATAAGAAGGACCCTCTTCATATACACATCATCATTCTAGCAGTCTTATGTCATTTGATTTCTATCAAGGACAGTCATGTATCCTTCTGTCAGTGACAATTCTGCACTTCCTGACCTCCTGCAACACAGGCATGGATCATTTCCCAACTTTGCATCCATTTGGAAGGTTCATATCAGCTGACCCACAGTCCTGAGAAGTCTAGTATATGCCAACATTAGATGAAAGGTGAAAAGGGTTCTAGGAAACTACTGAAAATATTCAAAAGTATTAACTCTTGATTTATGCAGCAAGTTCAACTCAGTCCTTTCAAGACTCTGTTTATCTTGCCTGTCTTTTATACACAGAGATAGTCAAAGCAAGCAATATTTTATGACCTGATTCAACAAAATATTTCAGAATATAATAAAAAAAATATATATTAAAAATAATAATAATTAAAAAATCAGATACTTTCTGAATTGCAGAGTATTTAAGTGTCTACGACAGTGCTGGGAAAACCATTGAATTTTTCTTCAATAATAATAACAACAACAACATTTTATTATTATTATTATTTATTTATTTATTTATTATTATTAAATATACTATAGACCTGGACCTAGAATGACACCACAGAACTCTTGCAAATATACACTTAAGACCACAATGTAGCATTAAAAAAATAATTAGAACTACATACTGCTAAAATTAATTACTGATTTTTCTGAGCGTTCTGACAAGTGTCTTTAAAAATACAAAAAATAACCATGTCAGATTTTGTAAAATAAATCTGAAATGGATTTTCTTCCTCCCTATCTCAAATATGAAGCAATACGACTTTGAGTCTCATACTTTCCAGGTTCATTTGCCATGGTACTACCATGCAATGCTGGTAGAAATATACCCTTAAATATAGTCCAGTAGTCAGACTGCTATCAATCTGTCTTTTATCACTATTTATTCAGTTACTCAATTAAGATTTTTTTCATTGCAAATCCAAGTAAAAGGTACGTCTTTTCTACAATAAAGAACAGTGCAAGGGAAGGAATCTAAATCAGAAAATTTGAACAATTATGTTATCAATGATAATTTATTTTATTAGCTAAATCACATTTGATTTTATTCCATTTTTCCCTTCAAATTTTTGGATATGAAGATTTTTGCAATCATTTTAATTAACTCTTATCCTGCTTGACTATATGCAATGAAGCAACCGTCCTGTGTGTATGGTAATATCGCCATGGTAACAGATTACAAAACATAAGCATAGAATTGTGATCACTATTTAGAAAAAAAGGTGATTGAGGAAATTACACTCCCAAGTAGTTTCATTTCCTTGGGATTTCAGCAACAATATTTAAGGAATGAAATGCCCCAAGCTGCAATCCCCAAGTTTTGATTAAAAATATAATTAGATGGTTTATATATTTATACTAGAAAAATAAATCAGAAAATAAATTAATACATATTTTTATCATATTTTGTCTTTAAGGTAAACCTTCTTATGGTTTATCATGAGGAAAAGTCTTGCAAATAACTTAATATTCCCATTGAAGTCAATTTGTCTATGGGACCATTTATGCCCGTAAGGCGTAGCACTTATTTTACAGGATGTATGCCTTTAAAGTGTGCTGCAAATAAAATTTTTGATCTGAAATATAGCCACAGAAAAGAAAACAGCAGAGATACCTGAATCCACTTAACTTTTTGAGAATGCATGAGCAAGGTAAAGGATCTAATCAGACATTCCCTTAGTCAGAGTTAGACTATTAACAGGAAAAGACCAAGCATAATATGATTTTGGCACACTTTTAGGAAAATTGCCTTTATATATGTTACTTATCTCTTTGGATAAATAACACACTCGTGTTTGAAGCATATTTAAGTAGAACAAAAGAAAGGTGTCAAAGTTTTCTCTTCAGTTTGTTGCCTCTCATCTCCTGTGTCAAAAGAACCTATCATCTTCTCCTAACTATAAGTCTACTGTTTTGATCAGTGATATATAGTGCCCTTGAACTTTCAGAGAATAGATTACAAGAATTACAAAAGGAATTATTTAGAACATATGCATTATTCCAGATTAGTTGACTTATAGGGAAAAAATCCCAAACCAAACATTTAAATACATTTACACTGAAAGAAATAGGTTGAGTGAGAAGTTTAGGCTAAATAACTCCTCATTCATACCATTCCAGGATGTGTTCAAGGAAAAGAGGATGATTTACTTTCAGAAGCAGCTATTTCTCCACACTGGTGGCAGAGGGAGCCAACACCGCCAGCTAATTTTACAAAGCTTCAAGTTGCATGTCCTAAATTCCAATCCCAGTTGCAGTCCAGAGTTTTATTTATTTACAAATAAAGTGAACTGGCTTGCAGAAGATGCATTGCTCTCTTGGCACTTTTTGACTGAATGAGTTTGTGTCTAAATATCTGCTATTTTGTTCCTTCTCCATCTGTTTCCCTACAGACCCAGAGGTATATAATCATTGACCAAAGAGCAGACAGCCTACCTGCACGGCATTTTTCTTGCTGTAGCCTGTTTGGAATAGAAGCAGTTTGAAAGATGCACAGTTGCAAGCGGTAGTTTATTTACATTACTCGTGAAAGTCCTTCAGCTAAATTTCCACACAGCATGCTCATTATTCCCATGCAAGTGTGTCTGTGGAGCTTTTAAGATTATTGAGACAAATAGTAAAAGTAACAAACAGCAAGAGCTTCCTGTACTGTATATAACTAGATTTCCATTTTAGTTTATTCTGAGCTCCCTCGGTGAATGACCCTTTTAGCTATTTTCATATCATCCTAAACTCCATCTGTTAAAGGTTGAAGGGCACCACTATACTGATTTAAAATCTCTAATTACCAAAAAAAAAAGCAATCGGTTAATTATATTTCTTGTAAATTTATAGGTATATTATCAGTTATTAGAATGAATGCATTGGGCTCAATAAACAGTAGAAACATTACCATGGACTGTGTTATGCTCAGGTCGCATTTTCCACATACTGAAATAACTTTTCTTCTCTCTACAAAGCACTTCTGAGCTAGGAAATAACCTGTCTGGAAGCAAAAGATCCTTGGGCAAAATTCTAGGGACTTCATTATTCTAATGATCAGACTAAATCATCCAATGATCCCTTCTAGCCTCCATGAAACTTACAGAAATTACATGACCTTCATGAGGGAAAGTGTACAATTTAATACGCTTTAATAGATCCACACATTTTAAGATCATTATGATAATTTGCTATGACCTCCAACAGTAGCTACTTATCAAAACTTAACTTAATGAGGTATAGAAAAATTCCTTACTAAGAGACAGTATTGATTTTAAGACTGCAAGTGAGAAGAATACAGTACTACCAGACAAACCATACTACAGGTTACTACCCTTCATCATTAATAATTTATTTTTTTATTTTAGTTTTCCCAAATTCAGCTTTCAAACCCTTAATCCAATTAAGATGTGTTTATTAAACCCTCTTTTGTCAAAACTCTAAATAAAAACCTATTGTAAATAAACACTTACCACATTCATAGTGTTCAATGAGATCACGCACTAATATTTTCTTACTAGACAGCAATTCCTCTATCTCCCACTACAAGGAAAACACAAGTCACACGTAGTACTTTTCTGTGAAATTCTAACTAAGGTATTCTTTTTAAAAACAAAGTTACAAGTTCAGCTCACTATTGAATAGCTAGTTCTCTGGCGATTCTATTTGGAATAGAATAGTGGGATCAGACTAGAGAACTCCAAGATAAAAACCACTGCAGTGTGTATCATGTGATTAACAGGTCATTAGGGCTTTCTGTATCACTGTTCAGAACGGCTCCTGTTGGTACCGACTACTTTCTAAAGTCACTAATTCCACTTTAATTGACACTTCTACTAGACCTCTAAAAAATCTACCTGAAGACCCTTTAGTTTCCAATATTATACACAGACACACCAGGAGACTTATGTTCAGCAGTTGCCATCTTAACTCTTACTTCTCTTTAAAAGGAAAATAACTTTTGAAATTGTATTGATACTCTGTGGATCTAACCTATTTTTCTAAGATCCATTAAAATATATTTCATTAATATTCACATAGGTCAATTAACCCATATTGCAACGTAATCCAATCTTTTCATACTCTGACTGCACCACAAGGATTACACTTACACAGGTGAAGTGACAGGAGATAGAGCTGAAAGACCTCCACAACTCAGCATGGTTCTTGTACGAAGTAAGATTTTGAAGTTGTAACAAAAAGTTCTTTCATTTTCAGGTTTTGTACAGCTGAGTACATAAAAGTATATTTTTCCTGGAGACTGTTGGTTATTTTAAATCCTTCAAAGGCATTTACTTTTACATTTTATCATTCACAACACAAAAGCTATCCCACTTGTTTGACATGTCAATTACCACCAAAAGGCTTAAATTTGGGAATGAGCAGTACAAATGTGGAAAGGTCACCACATCCCTAAGCAGGAAGAAGTCAAAACTGTTGTTTCTCTACTAGGATTTTGAGGTCTGAAGTGACAGGAGTTTAAATCAAGCCTTACTTGTAAGGAAGCTTTATTTTAATTTTCATCTTATTTTTCATTCACTTTGTAACAAATACTTCCCACCTTTACATTATATCAAAGCTGCCCACACTGAAGGAAACTTACTGTCTCTCTTCAGTTCAAACATCCATCTGGGCTGAACAATACTCTATGAGAAGAACCTGACATTACTTGCTTAGGGTTTTTTTGCTTTGTTTTTAAGTAAAAAGCTTGATATAACTGAAGTTTTTAAAGTTGAGGGGTGATAAAATGTTATATTTTTTTTCTGAAGCAAAAGCTAAGCAGACTCCTAAGTACAGACGATCATACCACTTCCAATTCTCACTGTACTGTCACCATCTGCAGTTATACAAGAAATAGATGATGCATTAAGGTTGGAAAAAAAAAAAAAAAAAAAAAAAAACACCCAAACCAACAATAATGAAGAAAAAATAAGAGCTGTTTAGCTGTATTAATTTTCAAAGACAGTAGGTGTAAACGCAGATAAAACTTCTGGCCACTGCTAACTAGCAAATAGAGGAAACAAAATGCAATTTGCATCTGTAAACACAGGAACATAGAAATTGCCATAAGTCAGTCTTGAGGTAGCCATATTGGCAGTGACTCTCTGAGACCAGCTCTGGATGGAGAAAAATCTGTGAGTATCTTCAGGTAGGCAATTGCAATACAGGAAATCAAACCCTTTGTGGCCTCACTTCCTAGCAGAAGTATTGCCATGGTACTTTTCCAGCATGTCTAATTTTCTCAAGTAAAATCACTGTTAACTTTAAAAAAAAAAAAACCACAAACAAACCAATTTTTAATTAAGATGATTTCGGCTATGTCTGTTACTGAAAACAAAGATGCGTTTTGGTTTCATTTCGGCTCCAGATGTGCACTTGATAATCTTCTGACTCCTTTGTAAGGTAAAATCTAACCAAGCATCAATCGTACCCCAGACCTGGGAGACCTTGCTGTGGTAATCTTGGTACAGCAGGAAATGGTTTTGAAAGTCTCTGATTGTATACATGTATCATTTCAGAGTATACTCAGCTCCAATTTTAACCTCTTCTATAACTAAAATGTTTCAATAGCTTGTTTTTACTTTTTTCCTGAAAAATTACTTTCAGCACAGTGTTTTGAGATTTCTTCACTGATCAATGGGAATGGATAAGACCCAGCATTCATGCTGCTGGAGGACAACCTAACAGTGACTCAGAACACCTCACTGGCCTCAGCCTTGAAAAAATTGTTTGGGAGCACAGAACGACAGAAGGTATTCTGAACATGGAGACCTCACCTGCAGCACTTCATTAAAATACATGCGTGGGGGCCTTATATGTCCCAAATGAAAAGCATAGTTTCCTATCAAATTAAATGCGTCATGTTGTTCTAAAGTATATTTCAGTATTTTTAGTATAATAAAACAAATACAAAAAAATTAATTATATTCCCATTTCCTACACATTTTTTAGTTCATTGGCTGAGCTAAATCTCAGTTATTCATGCAGTCCTCCTTACAAACTCTTAAAAAATATTGGATGCTGTAAAATCCATTATATTGTGTATAATTCCTATCTGATTTACATTATTTTAGGCAGACTAGGTTAAGTCCTTTTTTACCAGTCTTTGAACAGCTATTCCATTATTTAGACTGGGAACAAAGTTAAGCTGATGGGAGTAGGTTTAATGGAAGTAGCAGGGTACACTGAGTGGTGCTGCATTTGGGTTTTTTAATCAAGTTGGGGGTTTTTTTTACTTCATTTGATGCTACAATAAATAAAAATAGATTGATATAGCAATTTTCAGTGAAGCCAAGGATAAAATTGTAGGCAACCCAGAAGTATTGGGAAGAAAAAGGAGAGCATTTCTGTGCAAGACTCATTAGCCTATCATTGGAAATCTGGCAAAACTCTTAGCAAATCTGAGTTAATCAAACTGAGTAGGAAGCTTAGTTACACATAATAATTCAATGCATCCAACTTATGTTTTAGAGTTTAAAAGTTGGACTTAAAGGATGGAGATATATAATCCTAACTTCCTTTCCAGATACTCAGACCAACCAAAAGTTACTTTATTCTGAGGTGTCATTTCTTTCCAAATACAAATTCTTATGTGAGATACCTCTCTTCCTCACTATTTGAACAGCCTTGAGTCACAACTCAGAAATATGTGTCTAATTTTTAGATAAGATACCTAACCTAGAAGCTTACTTTTTCTTCTTTTTTTTTTTCCCCTTAAACTAATTTATAACTTTAATTCTTTAGGTCTACAGAAAAAGAAGTACATTCAGGCCAGCACGCCTACCGTAGCCATGCATGACGATGGTGTCCAAATTTTAACCAACTTCCATATAATACTTTTTTTGCAATAATTTTTTTGAAAACACAGATTCCAAATATCTTCTTTAAGTTATTATTTGCCCTTTTTTGTCTATTTATGAACAACTGCATATTGTATCATCTGTAACATTAGTAAGAATAAACCATAAAGGCTCTGATTTTTCCTCATAAATGTATTTCACTTTATATTCCTAATTCATCTGAGGAATATATTTACTAATTTGACAGTTGTAGAAAAAAATTTTCACATGCCTTTTTCTAAGAGCATAGAACTTCTATATTCATTTGCAGTATCACAGTGGGAAAAAATTCTCGGCATCTTCTCATATATATTTCTTAAATATTTATGTATTCTTAAATTGCAGATGTAACATATGTTCCTTCCAGGTCTTTCACAGAATATAAAAGCTTACTCCTCCAAATTCTGAACATCTTCATATTGATTCTTACCTTTGAGACAGGTTTAAAAGTAATGATAACAAATGCAAAACTAATTCAGTGAGGGTATGTGCACTAAAAATTGTTTATACTTAATACTGTTCTTTCAAAGGGAACTTCTTGCAAACATCCTACTTGTATGTATTTATTTAGTGATAACTTTGGCGTTTTTAATGGAAAAGTGAAAAATGTCCTTGGTAGAGCAGATTTATTTGCTCTATTGTAAATCAGGGTTCAAAATTGATTCACTTGCATATAAGGCTTTTTTTGTTCCTAATAACATGTGCCTAAAATAAAGTAAAAAGGTGAAGGCTTACAACAGTGGCTTTTCCTTCAAGAACTGTACTGTGGCATGTGTTGCACGATCAAATCACAAGAATGGGTGCGAGGGGAGTAACAACACTCCGTACACCACTCAGAAGTTCATTGAATCTTTTAAATGGGTAGAGAGGTGTGTGTAACCAGCATCCTTGGAGACTCATTTTCACATTAATACCAAGTAATAACAGGAAGTTCATAGCTGTGTAATTGCAATCTCACAATAACGAACTGTGGAGGCAATGCCAAATGCTGACAGTAAACACACCTCTCTCTGAAGCAGGCAAAAGCTAGTCAATATGCACTTATAGTCCAGTTCCCATAAGAACAATTCTTTTACATTTCATTCAAATGCTGCTTTCACTTCTACCAACTCTTTTCTTTCTTTTCTTCTTCCTCCTCTGCCTTTTTTCTCCTCACGGCATTTTTTCCCTAAAATTTTTCTATTTCTATTTCTTTCCTTTCACCTGACCCATGTTTTTTTGTGTCTCAAAGACAGAAAACAGAAGATCAAAGAAATCAACAAAATTCTTAATGAAGCTGGAAAAATTAGTTTATAAGAGCGAGGTTCAGTTTAAATCACATGGAACTAGCATGTTGAGGTAAGAGTTAATAGTGCGTGAGTTTTTACACATGAAAGAGTAAGGAATTAAAGAGTAAGACCCAGCAAGCAAATAGATATGTGAAGCATGACTACAGCTAGCACAGAGCTTAGGGAGACAATCTTTTTGGAGAACAGAATAAAGGGGATCTGGAAATTCAAAGCCTTTTGTGTGGGAAGCATGCTGGATTCAGACTGGTGACTGAAGCAAGCATGTGCAGATGTTTTAGGCATCTATACATATTCTTGTATCCTATAGAACTGAGTAATATCTCAGAATCCCAGTTTGATTAGAACAAAAACAAATGGCACAACTCAATGGCAATTTTTCATAAATTTACTAAACTTATGACAGAAAATAATTTGCCGATTATCTTTTATTTTATATCCCTTTGACTGTCGTTTTATTAGCAGCATTTAATAGCTACTGAATATGTTTATTTAGCTTTTCAATTATCTAGCTGTTCTTCCCCTTGCACTCACAGACAGTTTCAATTCTAAATTGTGCTTACTTCAGCCTCCCATTCAGGCCAGACTGTGGGAGCCACCGTTCCGTCTTTCTGTCAGTTTACTGCCTGTCGACAGCAGGAATCTCTCTGCAATCGCTTCCATCTAAGGTTGACATTTTCTTACTCAGATTAAGAGAATGGGAGAGGTAGCTCAGCAAAATTATGGAAAGGTTTGGCATTACTGTCTTTTTTAAGGTAGTGTGAAAAGGATGGCATGTATTAGGGAAAAAATGGGGAATGATAATGGAAAAATCTCTATGACAGTGAAAGGGTTGGATTTTAAAAAGATTTCAGAAAGAGATCATAGAAGACTTTGAATTAAGTTATTTCACAGTTTTCTTAGTTGAAAAGAAATGTGTCAAATCATTTTTCAATGTACATAGCTTTAGTATCAATGAAAAGAGTGTAGGAATCAGCCTACATTCATAAACATGACAATTTTAGGTGCTTCAGTTCTGAACTGCTCAACAATATACCAATACAACTATACATACCTAGGGAACTGTATTCAAGTAAACACTAAACATTCAGACATTGACCTATAATTCCTTTATATTATTCAGTTAAGTTATCAAAAACAGAAGTAACAAAACTCAGTTACTTCCTGGAGTGCAGTCTAAAGTTTATGTTAAAATATAAGATCTAATGTCCTATAGGCACATACGAGCTTTTCTTTAAAAACATTATCTCACTGCTATTATGTGTCAATATAACATTTATGAAAGCAACTATTAAATAAATAAATTTCTTATATTTTCAAGGGTTTTAGTGTATATAACTATAAAGTTGATAAGTTATAATGAAACTGTAAGGCTGTTTTTAGTTCAAAATTAATTGCCTGATATGTATCTTGTAAGTTAAATTGCATCTTAATCTTGGTTGTAAAGAAAAAATGGATCACAACAATAATAACAGGAAAGTCATTATGATAACATTAGTTATTATAATTATCATGTCTGTCAGTATTAAAATCATGCAATGGCATTAAAGTGCTAACAGATTGAGGTCAGCTTTATTCTCTTGCAGAAGTCTTTGCAACATGAAATTTAAAGTGGTGGAAAATAACAGTGAAAGAGCATGTCTCATGCACACATAAAATGGTTTTCAACTAGCAGGTAGATGGAGATGAAAAAGTAACTGGTACATATTTCCTGTGCATTTTAATACTTTGTTAATTACTCTATAAAAGAAAACATGAAACAAACTCTTCCAAGCTGCAGTTGTCATGTCCAGAGACTCTGAGCTGCTCAGCCTAACTTAAGTCTCATTATTTAACATATTTGTTTAGGATATAAGATGCATTTTAAACTAATTGCTTTTACAAGGTAAATCAGACTGGGAAAGCAACTGAGGAAAAAACTCTAGTTACAAGAAATGTGAAAGGGAACTGGTTGAAATGGTAGGATTGGTCTAACCTACTCCACATGGGAATGTTGCAGCACCACCTGAATGCCTAGAACAGGACAGAGGAAAGCAGATAACTTGACTTTCACTATGGTTTTTAAGAAAAAGCACTTTCTACCTGTCATTGTTACTATTTCTTTTCTTAAATAGGTCTTTAACAGGTCAATTTTATTTAAAGATTTTTTTTCTTAAAAGTTTTTGGTTTTGGGGGTTTTTTTGCCACAACAATGTCCAGTAACTCTTAGATACTGACACTGCAATACTGGATTCAACTTTCAGCATATACATGTAACATAATTTCCATGTATGCAATATGAAAAACAGCTACACAGTAGTAAAGTATATACATTTTCACATAGATTAACAGCACAACAAAAGCAAACTGGCTGTAAAATAATACTACAAATTAGCAAGCTGTAAAGAAACAGAAAACATTGCTTTCTCATTTCAGTAAAAAAAGGATGCAGTATTTCCATAAAATCTTTTCTTCTGAAATGATTATGGTCCTTTACTGCCTATAGCTGAACTCCATGTTATGTGCAACTTAAACAGATGATGCTCTATAGTACTTGCACTACGGTAAGCAAATATAAATAAAATTGGTCAACAATTAATGGTATTTGTTTCAGGGATATTTCACCACTAAAAGCTGCTTTCCTGCCAACATAGAGATGAAGTATTCAATTCTAAATGACACCACCTGCTCCTACCTATAAGTGAATGAAAAAGCTGCCAAGTAGCATGTTGGGAATTAGCTTTCAACCTTTTCTTTAATCAGGCATTCCTCCATAATGCCAGCAATCTCCTGGAAGGAAAAGCACCATAGTATATGTCTGCAATTCAATTTCAAACCCTCATTGTGGTGTCTAACTTAACCCATTTTTTCTTCTACTATTCCACTTTAGCTGCCAGATGAATTGCCAATTACTTCAAGCAGACATAGCAGATAAACGCCCACACCTTATTCTGACAAGGACAGTGCAGTTAAACAAACATTTATAAATGAAGGCTCTGATTTTAGCTGGTTTTAAGTTCAAGGCCCATACTCAAACTTTCACTTTCTGAAATATGAGATTGTAAGGACATCAGTGAAAAAGGAAAGACATTTTAGGAATTAAAAAATCATACAGCATCAAAAGATGTGAACTTGCTCATACAAATGCAGAACAAATATAGTTTTGTACAACAATGCGTAGGGCTGGTTTTGGGGGATACTTTGTCTTTGTGCTTGAACATTCCCTTTTTCCCTAACCAACCACTAATAAAAAGGTAAAATCCAGTACGCTGTCATACATTTTCTTCTATATCCTTAATGCCACATATGATAGTTTGTCAAAGTTTTATTATCACATATAGAGCTGTCTTAGCAAAAGAAAAAGTCATCCTACAAGCACTTTGCATGATAGAAAACAGCAAGGTAACAACCCTTTCACCCTATGATTACTGGCAAGAAAAGCCATAGTGATGTTTTGCTACAAGCCATCAAAGCCTGTTTATATCTGGCTCGCCTTGCTGAAGTGGCTACAAATACTTTAACAGCTACAACAAAGTCATTTGTACTGCTAAAGTTCCTCATCGAAACAGCCACTCAAGTTTAACAGGTGTGCTGCTGAATGTCTAAACAGCACACGGCCCAGGTTTTACGCCTGGTATTTGTTCACGTACACAGGATGTGTTTCTGATACACCATAGCCCTTCGTCTCATAAACATCATGCTGTTCTATAGTGAAAGGGAAGGAGGGCAGAAAGTATCACCTGCTGAGGAACTTGCCTCTTTTCCTGGAAAAAAAAAACCAAACCAGTTTCCTCTGCAAATGTTGGGTTCACTCCCTACACATACTGTGTTTTAAAATTCCTGCCATTAAAAGGTTATCTGCTTCCACAGCACAGACTCCTGATAAAATACCTGCTAAAGTCAACGTCTGTTTTCCCCAAAAGAACTAGTACTAGACAGAGTCAGACAGGCTTAAACCAGACAATTTAGATGCTCTGCAAGATTACCCTATGGAGATATTTCCATAGTCAGACATACTGCTCAGCTGGGCATATAACAATGACCATTTCTTTTGCTGCTATGTAACTGAAAACTAATGAAAGACCAGATTCTGGATATCTCAGAGCTTCTTCAGAAAATCTTATTCATAATAAAGCAAAAGTGGGTCAAACAATTTGACTTAGCAAGTCCACTCCAAAACCATAGGAATTACTTTTATTCTTGATGTGTATGTGGGCAGTCATAGATATTAATTAAATGCATAGGGTTGTCCCAGCAGAATTCACAGCACTCACTCTCTTAAAGTTCCTCCTAAAGGTATAGAAGAGAGTTGGGTTCCTAGACTGTAGTTCCCAAAGCTCAATGTTCTGCATGCTGAGTCTAAACAACATGCAGGAAAAGGAAAAGAAAGAACGGTGGAAGTTCTGCCTCCTGCATGAAATAGGACAGCCATTCTCTGTCACTCATCTAAGACTCTGGACCTGAATTCTGTTTTAAAGCTCAGGTTTAACCCACTTTCTGTAGTTGAATACCAATTTCTACTTTTCTGTTGGTGCAGAAGCTCAACTCTAGCAGGAGGGACAGACCAGAGAAGCATATAGCTCAGAAATTAAGACACTCATAAAATGTGGAGGTGTTCAAATCTATTTGAGCTTAAGAAAGCCTTGAAACCACTGATAAGTGTTTATCATAAGTTAGATATGCTTCAGCATTTCGAAAATCAGGAAAATCAGAAATACTTGAAGCCCTAGACAAAAGGAGGAAGTCTATATGTATCCAAGGAAGTTTTTGCATGAAAAAACAGGCACAGTAATGTCTTAGGCATCCACGCAGTTTAGAGAGGAGTCTCTTACACCTTTCTCCCACTCTTACAGCATTTAACACATTGGAAACCTGGTGGTGGGCAGTAAACAAACTGTAAATGGTTTTAGCAATCAGCTTGTCAAGGGGACAGATGCTGCCATAAAAAAAATAACTGAAGTGCCACTACGCTTGTAGAACATTTGTGATTAGGAATAATTCAGGAACTTATACCAGTAAAGACTTTATCATTAAGCAGAAGCTGAACATTTTCTTGAGATGGTGCATAAGACTTAACTATATCTTTCCCTTAATAATCACTGAAAAAGCTTTAGAGTGCTACTGCATTGCATAGAGCTGATCTACAGTAGCAAGATGCAAAAAAAAAAAAAAAAACCACTTAGGAAAGTCAAATACTGAAATCACAGAAAAAAATGGTATTAGGTTTGAAGAGGTGGGGGAGTTGAAAACTGATAGCTCATAATTCAGGGTCAGGCACTTCTTATTTTTAACCTACGGGCTGAAATTCTGCTTTATGTCATGAAAAAGATGAATAGTTCCTTCAGGGGGGACCTAAAATTGTTTACCGTTCTCGTCACTTTGCCACAGTTAATACTCACAGCCCATAATATATTACCTGCCAGTCTAGAATTATTGCTTTGCAGCAATTTCATGGTGCTTACTTAAAAAGAAAACATGATACATGCCACATAGAGGATAAATAATGACAACAACAAATAAAAGATATATTAGTTGTATTTTGCATTAAAAAAAGTTGCAGTCTATTCTATCTTGCACTTGTCAGTAATATATTAAAGCCTTTTTGGTAATTGCTCTTTCTAACAATAGAAGGTATTTAAATATTCCAATACTTGAAATATACTGAAGACATATGAAAAATGGACACATATACCCATTAACTTACCTTCCAAAGGTCACATAAAAAATCTAAAACAGAACAGGACATTGAGTGCAACTTTTCCAAATTTTCTTTCATCTGCCTTTACTGTTTGTTCCTTGTCTCATTTTCCCACTTCTTACCTTTCAGCTTAGAATTTACCTTTCTCTGAAAGCAAATATAAAAAGATGCAATTATATGAAATTATTGCAACCAGCTTCTCAACTTAGAAATTCAAATACTGAAGTTATTCTCCCTCTGAATTTCACATATTAAAAAGTACTTTCAACACTTTAGACTAAAACTCTGTTTTAAAGAGCTGAAGTCATTAAAGTCCCTAAACACTTTTTTGTTTTTTAAGAGCAGGAAAAAGCAGTCAAAATTCATTCTCCCACCTAATTTTAATCTTCAACAACATCATATGGCATGCCTTGTGCAAAACAATACTTCATGGAAAGAATTGCATGTTGGTATTAAGAAAAAGAAAAGCAATTAATCATCCTCTGTATAAAACGGTCTTGCTGTCACTGTCATATGTAATTTTATTAGCTGTACTGAAGCCAAAGTGCATTCTGAATTTTTCACTTCAGGGAAAGAAATGGAGAACATATTCAGTTGTCTGGATAATGGGGAGCTGTATTCTGATCCTTTGTGTTCCATTAAATGTTTTAAAACTAATACATTAATTTAGTCCAATCATTCCTGATTATCAGTTTCACAGTTTATTGCAGTTTCAAACATGGGCTGAAAAAGCACTGGAAATTCTGGAAGGGGGGTTTCTGATGGCAGGTATAGTCAGATTTCGTACCTTCCTGATACCTTGGGTTTATAGGCTCAGTTTCCATTAGGAACAACATCTGGAAACTGCAAATAAGTAGGGTAGGATATTTTCAGACTTGACTAGAAAAACCCATATTATGTCAGAGAAACTACAGGCTGTGTTACCTAGTATCTCCGAACACCACTGTTTACATATCTTCTGTGTTATCTGTGTTATATAAGAATAGGCCTAAATATCCTAAATACACTAAAAACATTTGAACTAGTAAAGACCAGACAGATAATTACAGCTAAAGTACATATTCAGATGCCCTGTTAGGACTTATGCTGGTCCCCTTATAAAAATATCTATTGATTCATAAACCTAAATAAAACATCAACATCTAAAGCAACTGCACTGTTATGAATATATTAAATTAATTAATTAATTCACAGTTAGTAAACTCTTGTGGAAAGCTGTGCTTGAAAAGTTGGGGTTTAGAATTTACAGAGAAATTATTGATTTTTAGGAGCTAAAGGCTTAATTTAGGGATACAATATTCATGCAAATAAGGAGTCAGCCCTTGCCTTCATTCAAGTAATTTACACAAGCTTAAAGTGCTACACTGCCTGTCCTAAAGGAGTATTGAAAACGTGCTATCCATCCAAGAGAAGAAAGCAAAGTACTCCAGAAATAGACGTCACGGAGTGAAGAGTCAGAGGACATATGGGTTTGACAGCATCAAAAAGAGATTTTGACTAGAGCTGAAGCAACACAGACAGGTAGAAGAGATACCACAACTGGGACAGGTCTCCCAGGACTGTAATTACATCAAGGACCTCAAAGTTACCTGGTACCAAAGAATATGAGATGCCTCAGAAGTTGTCGTTTCCTAAAGCCTTCTATTTTGTGATGGGCCCTTCTAGTTCTGCAGTACAAATTTCTACCTGCCTGTTTCATGTAGGCAATTTCTTGTTTATGAAGAAATCTTTTTTTTCTCCAGTGATGCACAATTCATATGCATGTATTTCACAGAGCCAACTTTAACCAAATATCTGATAATGAACTAAAACTCTTTTTCAAATATGCTGGGAAGATGTGCATATCTAGACTGCATTCACAGCAAGTGGGTTTTCCCAAAATATTGTTGGCCCTGCTGACAGTTTTGCTGTTGCTTTCTTAGTAGCCACAAACACTGGTCCCTACAAAACAATAAAGACACTGCAGAATGTGGGCACTGTGGACAATTGGAAGTCCCAGGTTTCACCATAGCAGAGCAGACCAGCACTTGGAGAAGACCACGGTTTCTATCTAGGCTGTTTGCCACACTTTTTGTCAACAGAAGATGGGGCAGGAGGGCTAGGGATGATGTACATGCGGTTCTCCTCCAAACATCCTGCTGGGATGTGTCTGGGCATGCTCCCAGCCCTAAGATCTGGACATAGCTGGCATCCCACATTCATTAAATGACTGCCAGCATTCAGCCCTTCTGTTGTCTAAAACCTGTGCAGATTATATCTCTGTGTCTCACATGGTGCTCATGATGCCAGTGGCATCGGGAGTGACATTATGCTGGAGCTAATTCTAGTGAGCTGCTCCATAACTATGGGCAATTTGAAAATGATAATGACTAGGGGGAAAAAAATCAGAGTAATCTAATAAAGGTAGGTGAACAGGAAGCATGATGACAGATAAAATTCAGTTTTGACACAGGCAGAATATTGCCCATTAGAAGTAACAATGCAAACTACTCACATAAAGTGCCTAGTTCTAACAACTGCAATTACTCTCAGAAAAAACAATACAATTGTAATGTAATAAAAAAGTAAAAATATTGACCTGTTGAACTTTTGAGTACTGACAGAAGTATAGAAGCAAACAAGCCTGTATGTCCTCAGAGAATCATATAAGTCACTGTACTAAGAAATAAACTATATTTTAATGTACTAGGTAAATTTATTTGATTTCAAAATCACTATACAGACATAAGCACAGAAGACACAATTTTACAGGTCCATATCTACACCACAAAATGTGCCCTTAGCTCAAGTACTAGCTACTCAATGTTAAAATGTTATTGGGGTAGCAGATAAAAGTAACTGTATTATGAACGGATGGATCTTGCAGAATGGTGTCGTGTCCTGTCTTCTCTCCTTGCCAAGTAGCCACCACTTCCATTTCATTACAATGGTGTTATGAAAGGCTTGTAAAGAGCCTACAGATTAAAAAAAAAAAAAAAAAAAAACAAACTGGGAAACCTGCGGTTTTATTCAGAAATGCAGGTTAAAATGAAGATAGATATATGATAACATACCTGCTGAGAACGAAAAATTTCTCCTAGGATGACCTATGAGATGACCTATGAATTGTAAAGAACGAAAAACAAACAAACAAACAAACAAAAACCACAGGAAGACAGGAAAACAGTAATATCTAATTTTCTTTGTCTTACAGCTACTTCTGACCATGTTTTAAAAAAATACCTGCATGTCCTAAGCAAAACAATCTGAACACATATTACATGTTTTTGACTTAATTTTTATCAAATCATATCTAAACACCTTTTCTGTTTCTGGGCTAGATTTGAAAGAAATGTTAAAGAACCTTTTGCTCATGTAATGCTTTCAATTTGGTTTTTTGGGGTTTTTTGAGTTTTTTGTGGGTTTTTTTTGTTTTTTTTTTTTTTAATTATTTTTGTTTGTTTTCTAATGAAACAAAAAATATTGGTAAAGTCCACAATTCAGTTGTGAAATCCAAGACACTACACTTCCAAATCACCAGGGAAATTATATGGCCTCTGTGGATTGTAGAGCAAAACAGATTTTTCACCTAACAAATGCAAGTTTGCCAAATGTGCAGTCATAAAAGTTGAAGACTGGAAGAGTTTCTGTGCACTACCATAGACTACCTATAAATTTCATATATATTTTTAAGCTTAATCAGATTTCTGGACTTCTGACTCTGTTTATGTCTTTTTTTCAATCTTTTGTTTCTTTTTAATCTCTTTGATTTGGACAAATGCTGGATTATTTCATACTCTTGTGTACAGCTAACAAGTACTCATCCAGGAAAAAATATGTCCTCTATACACTTACCAGTATAGAAGCATAAGATGCCATGTCACTTTAATTTCTACTAAAACATAGAGCTTGTTTTCAGTTACCTATCAAGTAGAGTGCACTCTATCAGAGAACTATGACAACAGTAATAATAACAAAAGTTTACTAACTTAAGCAAAATTTACTGCTCAATATTGCAGTGTTTTCCTGCAGCCATATAAATATAAGCAGAGAATCCTCAGCTGGGTCTGGACAACCTAACTGTGGCAGGAAAAATCTATTCCACTGTGTTCAGCAGAGTGTAATAGAAGAAAGAATTTGAGATAAGCAAATTTCCAGTTTTACAGATTTGGATTGCCTTGGATGTGTATACAATTTCTGTACTTCCCTGAAACTTAACAACAAATGAGTCTATGGAATCTGATTCTGGAGTGGGAATCTCACAGGGATACACAGCTTTTCAGAGCTGTGTGAGTTGGATTCTTGCAGTACAGCCACAAAACTGAGAAACAACCTCTCAAGTAGGACTCTTTAGAACTTTTGGTACTAGTCAGAACTGTGTCTGTGAATCAGAAAATGTAAAAAAAAAAATCATGAATGCATCCACTTTTTTTTTTGACTACACAGAAGATTTCTTGCAATTCTATAATTCATCTGGGTATAGTTTAATTTAGTTCCAATTCTCAACATGATGCTATATAGATATTTATAAAACTAAATTTCTGTCTGAACTCGGAAAATAAATCTGTAATAAATTCTGACAAACAAATCTGAGCTTGAAGATCTATTGTACATTACTAGTAGTGATCTATTAATATTTTTCATTTTTTCAACAGTTAGCATAAAAAACAACTCTCTTTCTTATCTTGATGATTTCCAACTCTCAATGCAAAACAAACTCTATATTGATGAGTAAAATTGAAACATTACATCCTTAGTGTGAATATTGCCAACATTATGCCCCAAACTCATGACTCAGATCTTGAAAATCAGTTATTATTTCTTATATAACACTGTATTTGTTTGTATTTGTATTTGCCTTCTGGCTGTTGAACTGTAAGTCCAGGTCCTTCACTGTGAGTGTTATAGTTTCCTCTTGATAAATTACATTGAAGATCTGTGAACCCACTCTTATTTGTCAATACATCTATGGTAATGTACAGAATGGAGTAAAGAAAATAGCACTAAAGTAGTATAGATTATGTTCTAAGATATTTCATATAGCAGATGCCACCTCAAAATGAAAATTAGTCTGTTCACAAATTGGATATGATATTCAAGTGAAAATACAGACTATTTTCTTTCTCAGATTCACTTTAATTCTTTTACTATAAATCCTATATGTCTCTTTAACAATTTATATTTGCTCAATGGTTATATATCCTCTTTTGCTTCCATTTTAAAGGTGAGTTTAATTTTTTATTTTGTCACTATTTTCCATCTACCTTTGCAGTTAGTCTGGTGATGTAACTTTGGGAAATCAAGCATCATCTGCAGTGTAATTGACACACTTTATAAATTCACTCTCATACAATTAATAGAGTAAACAGAAAAGAGAGGGCTTTTTTTTTTTTTTGTCTTGTTTTCTTCAGTCTTGTTACCTTTAGAAATGCAATTAAAAAATATGTGAAAGCACCAAAACAGTCTTAAAAAGCAAACTTTAACAACTACATATTGGCTACTTTTCCTCTTTGTGTGTGTGTGTGTGTGTGTGTGTATAAATGCTATTTCCTTCCTTCTTAAGTGAATCTGAACATGAATCAACATCAGTCATAACCAAGACTTACCAAAACATTCTCCACATTGAAAATTAACCAAGTTGCATTTATAGGCAGATAACAGAAGCACCACAGTCATAATTGAGACCTTACATTATCATTATCTCTATGAAAGCACTTTTGATTTATTTGCAAATGAAACCAAATTCATGAAAGCTTATTTTTCCCTTTCAATTTCTATTGAATGCTTTACCATTCACTTCATAGTTTTATGTGTATTCTCTGTAGTAATGGTATCAGCAAACCACTTCAATAAATCTTTCTAAATTCCCTGTAACTATGGACTGTTTCCAGGTTTAAATGGCAATATATTCTCAGAATGTGCCTGTTATTATATTCAAGTACAGGTCTCTTTAGCAACCACTTCAAAGGTGAATTTTCATGTTCATGGAAACAAATTAAATTGCAACATTGAAATTAATTAACATGTAATATTTTAAATGTTTAAGTCAACCGTTAAAAATCAGAACTGTTATATAGACTATGTTTTTTGAAAGTTATTATATGTGATTCATATTTCTTTATGGAATTTCCCTTTATGTCACTGATACTTCTTTTTCCATTTATTGATAAAATTCACCATTTTCTATTAGACAATACTTTGAGGTAACTATCAAAAATTGACTGGAATAAAATATCTGGAATATGAGAAATTGTGTCACAGTGGCATTCACTGACTCAGCAATGAAGCTCATAAGAGAGTGGGAGCACAGTATTCTTAATAGCCTTTTTACATTTCTAAACTTCAATCTCTCTAGATATTTACTTAGGAATTAACCTTCTTAAAGTTAGACCATGTGAATGGTTCATATGCTGATTCAGATCTCATTTGAAAGATGACATCCAGGATCACAACTAGTCAGGTACCAAATCTTGTCTCATAGGTATGGATAGTAGGAAAGCTGCAGTTTTTACTCCCAAATCTGAAGAAATGTTTCCATTTATTGTAAAAACTGAGTTAAAATGAATGAAGTAATGTGTCCAGCAGATTAAAGCCTGATGTCTGGATGATTGTACAATACAACGCTATCCCTCTATCTCAGTCTGGTAATGTTACCCACACAGTTTAACATAAAAGTACATCCAATGGCTCAGCTTGCAGACAAAAGAAATAAGAATTGCACAGAAGCAGATAGCATCCCTGTTACACACCAGATCAGTGATTACTGGGTCAGAACCACATGTGTGTGTGTGTGTCTGTGTCTGTGTCTGTGTACGTGCATGTTTCATGCGTGTGTTTCGGGGGAGGGGACCAGCCTCCAGCACTGTGTCCACATGGTCAGCCAGGATGGCCACTGAGGTCAGCAGCTGCTGTTTTCCTCAAAGATGTCTACATGTGACTTCTAAGTGGCAACTGTATTTTTCTCACTTCTCTTTCTTTATTCTTCTCTTAATCTCTCTTCCTCTATTCTTTTTGTCCTCTTGTGGCTAACCTAAGCACCTGTTTTCTGTATTTCACTTAAGCTATCTCCATTAAGTTGCACAGAGTTTGTGTTTTCTAGGTGTAACCAATATGGTCTTCATGCATCATCATCCTCTAGAAAGACATGAGAGGAGGTGATTGCATGCTGTGAACTTGACAGTCCTGGGAGAATGAAAAGCAGTCACAAAGAGGGGACAATGATCCTCATAATGAGAAAGAGTTAACAGTTAATCTAGACTAATATACCATTCTGTCTTCAAGAAATGTGCAAGTGTCAATCCCCAGTGGATGAATAAGATTAAAGAATATCCTTCTTGGACAATAGGACTAATGGAAAATATCCAGGAAATTACTCCTAACCCTCTTCAGAATAAAAAATTCAGGGCCCCAGCATTTTCTTTTGTGATAAACAAATTTCTTCATTTACTACATTTACTGACATAGACTCGATTGACTCTATATGAAACTACTTTGACAATAGTAAATTGCAGGTTGTTGGCAATATTTGAACAGAAATGTTCTGGTGCGCCATGTACTCTTCAGTAATGACAGAGCTCAAAGAATCCAATGAATTGTCTCAAAACACTGTCAAAGAAGGAAATTCCCATAAGATAAGCCACCATGACAGGAATTTGTGATAAGAACATATGGCAACAACAGGGAACCAGGCCTGGTAAGGCAAATGTGGGCAGCCTATCTGAATAAAGATTCCTGCTATGGAAAAGGAAGAGAAAGAAAAGTGTTAATTATTAACCTAAATGAAGGCGAAGTTTGAAATTAGCACACCAACAAAATTCCACTGTACAAGCCATGGGAAAGAAAACAACTGCTTACACCCAAGTTGTGGGAACAACTGAGAGGCCTTGTGAATGTCCAGGACCTGAGCTGCATAAAAGTGGTACCCCAGAAGCATGACTTCAGGACCCCAACCACGAAGAAGACCAGAAGAAAGATGTGGTGGGACGCTGTCAGAATCCATGTGGTGGTGATATCTTTATTTGTTTACTTAATCTCTGTCTCTCACTCTTTCTTTTCCCTCTTCCCTGCTCCTTCTTATTTCTCTCTCTACCTCATATTTACTGTTAAATAAAACCATACTATTGACTTTGGCATATAGTCTCATTTTCACTTTAATTTGGGCAAAGGCATCTCTTAATAACTGGATCCTAAAAAGTAATACAGAGTGAAAAGTATAACATTTCTTTGATATGATATATTAGTTCTGTTAGTTAATGAATCCCTACCTACAGGGAGTAGATGATTGATTGTGATGTTGCAAGTGTATGAGATGCACTTTCAGGACCTACAATGAGGATTTCAGCAAAGGCGCTAGGATTACAACGTAGGTTAGACACCTGGTGCTTTCAATATGTGGATGTATAGCTGCATGCCATCTTGAATTTGCCTATCCTCCTGGCATCTGCCGCGAAGTCAGATATTATTGTTTTAGAAATATCACCACTCATGTAGTGGTTGAGAAGATAGCCTCTTTCAGTGTCTTAACTGAGATGGATATATTAAGTACCCACACAGAAAATTTACTATAAGAAGGACAGATTTCAAACACATTTGTTTTCATCTCAGATAAGTGAATAATCCCATGTGCATTAACTCACACTGGTGGTATCTGGTCTTAGATCACTTGTCAAAAACTGGAGAGAAGCTGTTAGCAGGCAGCTTCCTGCCAGCAGGGTAGTGATCATACCTCTACTTAAGCATCTGCCATGCTGAGGGAACTGTTTTATGTAGTTCATGTATATCCTTGCAGTTGTTGCTGAGATAATAGAAAAATGCAATGTAAAGCTATCTAAATCTTCTTTCAAGACCTAGATCTGATTCAGGTAGACATTGATTCTCTCATTCACCAAAAGTGGTGATAAAACTGCCATATCACCATCCACTGGTATCCATCAGCTGACTTCCTCTGTAAGTTGGCTGAAAAACTGAAAGAATTTAGAGAGCTAGTCCTGCAACTCAGGAGATGTAAAACCCTTGACAGGTGCAACATGGAAGAAAATTGCCATCATTTTGTATCTGAAACTGATCTTTATTAAGACTCTTTCAAGGCTCCCCTTTTTCTTAAGAATAAAGAAATCACTGAGAATAAAGAAACCTCTTCCCTTGAAGTTTAATAAAATCTCTTCTATCAAACCTAAAATAAAAACATTTCTATACCTTTAAAAGGCTTTCATGGAAACAAAGTTGTTAGATACTGTGAGATAAAAAGTATATCTGGCTTGCTACCACACATAACTATTCCATCTAAGCATGGATTGAAACGTATTCAGCTCTTCTGACGTCCATTTCATTTTCTCAGTAAAGCCTCTTAAGCTCTATTCAAGAAAAGATGTTAAAGACTCAGTTCAATGAAGGTCTGGAGAACTGGCCCATTGCAGGATAAACAGAGCTTAAAGCATGCAGAACGCTGCAGTGAGATTCATATTGAAAGGGGACTTTTAACTAAAATCATTCATTTCATGTTTGATTGTGAGTGACATATAAAAAAAGAAGTTTTCTTTTTTTTTTTTTTCAATTTGATGCATTAAAACTAAGCTTAAATGAACATTCTCAGTGTTTGTGGGGCAATTAACAGTACAATATCACATACACAAATTTTGAGTTGTTTGCATTATTGTATTGATAAGTGGATCCAGTTTTAGAAGATCTTAACATTAGCTCTCAGACTGAGATAAAACTTCATCTTCCTTGAAATAAAAATAATTTTAAAGTGACTTCTTTTCAAACTTTTATTTTTCAAGAAAAATTGCAGGATCTGACCCTAAAATTACACTGCAATAAATTCTGGAAGAAACATACGACAGATTTTTAAACAATCAAAAGAACAGCTACTCGATATTTAACAATATTCCTACTAATTATTTTAACAGAAACACCCATTCCATATGTAAGATTTGTTTTATAAAATGAAAACAACCCTTCCTGTTCTACTCCATAACTGTCTAAAAGTCTAATTTTCAATTTGTCATTTTATAAGATGCATTTGTACATTTCCACTTTAACAATTTACAAACTTTTAGAGGTTAAACCAAAGGCAGTATCAAATGTTCTATTTCAGTTAAATACCAAGTAATACTATGCTCATTAAATTAGCATGATATCCAGAAGAGTCTTCTTCAATATGCTGCATCACAATGATACAGAATCAAAGGGTCTTCATAAATGCAGGTGAAACTGGGCAAGTCATATAAAGGGACTAATGGAAAAGGAATCCTGCTCTATGTTACTTAGCTGTGTCTTTCTTAAAAGTGCTAACTAGTTGCAATATTGAATACACACAGGAGCCCGTTTCTTGGGACAGAAAGCAATTAAGCTGTAATGGTATTCTGAATTTTTTTTTTTTGTGAAATAGAGCCTGTTCAGACACATCAGATCAGATTCACACAAGGAATGCTCTTAGTCTTCAAGATACCATTCACTGCAGTACAGTTCTTGCTCCTCTCAAAACCAATAAATGCTTGTGGTTTTATATTACTAGTTATATCTTTCACGTGAATAGTTCGACGCAGTCAGCACAGGATAGACAAAATCCCAATAAACAGGGGTGGTGACCTTTCATAACTTGTAAACATAAGGCAAACTTTATCAAATATTCAACAAATTCTCTTCCAATAGCACCTGTGTTCCAAGCCCAAGAGGGAATTTGAGAGCAAGCAGATGGATGAGGTGTTTGTATCAAAATACAATCCCAAGAAAGAGATCAGTGCAGAAATGCCACCTGAGATTTTATTTACTGTTCAGTCACTGAAACGCACAGAGAATAGGAAATTGAAAATACTGATGTGATGGGAATTATACATGAAAGCATCCAATAAAACTCAATTCTACTTCTGTGTATACTCATAATATACTAAGGTATCAGCAACCTCAGATTTCTTAAGATACTCTTCCTATCAAGGATAGTTTATACATTGGCTTCACCATCAGAACTCATCTTTGAAAATGTCTTGTTTCTAACAAAACAATATAGAATTGATATAGATACAGCTGCAAAAAATACCATTTTCATTCTCTTTTGGCCTCTGCAATTTTAAACCATTCTAAATTAAAAGAAATAATTTCCTCTAAGGTTTTTTTTTCCCTCTTAAAAATTTCCTCTAAGGTTTCTTTCAAAATTCATGAATTTCCCTGGGGACCTTCTGAACTAAAATGGGTATGGTTGCCTTTTGGGTAGATTTGGGGTAGAATTTATATTTTTTTTATTGAGACCATTATTGGGGGGGGGGGAGGGGCGGGAAGAGAATTTTAAAATACATCATTCTACTGGAAAACTCCCTCTGCCTTTGCTCTTCAAAATCTTTCTTTAGATACACCACTCTTATGTGGTAGATGTCTCACAATTATTTCATACAGCTGCAGAACACTGTGAAACCAGCAACCACTGGTGCTAAAGTCAGCTTCATCAAATTCATTATCAATCAGAGTTTGTGCGTGCAAATATTAATATTCAGGTTTTCTCCTCAGATTTTAACTACATTAAAAAAAAAAAAGTACTTTGTGTTAAGGAAAAGCAAACAAACACTTTAGTCCATGTCTGCTAATCAATGTCTTCAAAGAACAAGACCAGACAAAAATGTTTTATAAGAAAGCCCATTCAAGAAAAAACATTTCAAAATATCAAAATGGCAGCTTCAAGCAAAAACATTTCAAAATATCAAAATGGCAGCTTCAATGTGGTATAATTTTCTTATATTAATTAAAACAAAATTTCATGTTCTTCTGAAGCATTTTGAGCAAACTCATTTTTAGAATTTAAAGCTCAAGAGACCACATTTGTTCCTGACCTAACCTGAGTGATTATGATGAAACTTTTAATAGGAACAATTTTTATATGGGTAATTTTTGGTTTTGAAATTCTCTATGTACTCCTTAGAAAATATTTTGATGAAGAAGAATGATATTCCTATCTGTACATAAATAAATCTTGCGGGGGGAAAAGCTCATAATTTATATAGTGCATATAAATATATACTTTCTTAAAACAGGATCAAGAAGTTCTGTCTATTTTGATCACTTAATGTGATGAAGAGCCTCTCTGAATTGGCAATTCTTAATTAACACCTAATTCCTGAAAATACTTTCTACTTTGAGAACCCTCACAAAGACAGTGGAAACACCTGAGATAATTTCAGTACTTGTCCTGTAGATCAATACGTGGTGAAGAAAAAAAACCCAAAAGAAAAATAATAATAAATGAAAGTGTTTTCTCACAACAACTCGAACTTTTTTGACAAATCTTTCTTATAATACTCCATTAGCATTAACACATCATAAAGTACATTTATACTATTTGGGGCTGATAAACACTCTTTGGTATTTTTGTAATGTGTAACTGATCTTTCAATTATTAGCAGAGACGCACTCAAAAAGGCAGAAGAAGAGAAGATTAAAGTCAGTATAGCACTTACATTCTTGAGCTGTTTCACTTAAAGCCAAAACTTTATAATTTCCTCTTTTTTTTTTAGCATTTCTAAAGTCCTAAACCATTAAAAAGAAAGCAAAAAAAAAAAAAAACAAAAAAAAAACCCCACAGATATATTGAATTTCCTGAAGATCAAACATAAAGGTGGTGTCATTGCAGCTGCAGTGCAGATGTTTTATCCTACATTATTTCACTGAGTACTAAAGAGATATTTAAAATGTTTGAAAGCATTTCAAACAAACAATCAAGGCTAAAAGCCCTCTGCATTTATCAAATAGTCACATTCAAAATAACTGGATGCCTACCAGTTTCTAAAAGATGAAAAAACAATAAAGCTCTACTCATGGAAACATTGAAAATAATGATTTTGAGATTACACATAATTGCATATTTATATTTTTACTATGATTAATAAAAAGGCAAGACTGATGGAAACTACTGTAGAGTGGGGAATGCAAAGGACACAGGCATTTGTATGTACTACTAAAAGGATTTCCTAGGCTGTGCAGGACAAAATGAAACTCACTCAATTACAGATATTTAACACGGTACGATACTGTGACACAAAGGCAACACATGGAGCCACCAGAGGGTGCAATGGGATGCCACATGTTCTTTTGACTTCTCATAACCCTTTAAAGCTTTTAAAGTACAACGACATGAAGTTATAAGCCCTCACAACAAAAACCTGGTGCAAAGTTCACTCACCTCACTGTGGCCATCAGAAAGAATGGACTATTGAACCCCAATTTACTCAAAATTTCTCATTCAGCTTAACACATGATGTGACAGAAACTCAGCTTCTGGCACATGAACATCTACAACATTGCACATGGTAGCTCAGGCAGGACCAATAGTTATCTTGCAAAGCTTTTCAACATTTCAACTTTAACTCTTTCTTGATATTTACTTTTCCAGTGTTCAGAAGAAATCAAATCATATAGTATTATACCAAATGTAAATTATTTCTCTTGAAGTAAAAAATTATACTCTCTCTTAATAACTTAGTGGATTGTTAGTTAAATAGTTTTGGTTTTCCTTAAGACTGTCTCAGTATAATTTCCTCAATAGTACTTTAAGTACTATATTTTTGTACAGTCTTCTGATATATTCTTCCTTCTTTTGCCAGAGAAAGGATACATCTTATATATATGAATTATCTCAAAGTATTTAGAGTCTTTTAGCAACTAATATAGAGAAAATTTAATTTTGGGGGGATTCTCTCTCACAAGGAGTTACAAATCCAGAGCAAGTTGAATGGGGATAAATTTTTTCAGGAGAATTAATGATCATTCCATTATTGAACAGTGCTGGCACTTTGCTGGTGCTTTGATAGAAGACAGATTGTTTTTTGCTGCTTCTTTTTCTTAAAGACTTTGTACAAAAAATAGCCTTTCACTTGCAGTCAGTGTTTGGACCACAGGAAAATCTGAAGATTATTATCACATCCCTGTTCCATATTTTGTAAACTACTTGAACACTCACAGTGTCTTCTTAAATATACAGCCTTAAGCCCAGAGAGCAGGGTGGAAGATTTTTCCATGCATATAAATTTAAAAGGAAAAGAAAAATATAAAATCATTTTCCATTCTGAAAACCGTTCATTTTGAGCCATATTGACAAAATACAGATGAAACTAAGAACAAGGATCCAGCTTAAGTAGAATTGAAAAAGCCTTGAATAAGAGGGAGCATGCAACCACCACGTCCCAGAGCAGATTAGGAATCAAATATTGTCAAAGGAAAACTCTTTAAACGCCTCTTACCCCCAGCATCTGTGATTCTGTGATCAAGGCAGATTTAACCTACCTCAACCCCATACTAAACAGAATTTATTTCCCTCTCTGTTCTACTGTGGTTATACTCTGAGTTGCCCTGAACAAGGTTCACACACACTCTGCACATCTGCAGAAGAAGATTACCTGACTCCAGAGGGACTCCTGAACTACCACAGACTTTGAATGAAGCATCCTGTACAGCAAAGTTAAAAGGCCCTAACCAACACTGACTTTCCTGTACAGGCAGAAAGTGGCCTTCAAATGTACCCAAGGTCATGGGTGATGCTGGAGAGTTCTTTCTGTCTGAAATATCTTCTCAAAAGCAGAGCTTTGGCAGATCTCCAGTTGTGTTCATGACATATATTCCATCTGATAATAACGCATGTAGCCCTTTTGCTCCTATTACTTCCATTTGCACTGTATAAATAAGTAGGAATGCACTTTAGGGGGGAAAAAGGGTAATTAAAAAGAGAAAGAACTCTTCAGTTGCTGTTCTTCCAGTCCCTAAATTATTTTAAATTATCAAAACCTTTACATTCTATCTATGTATTTCCCTTTCACATTTCTATTCAAACAATACTTTTCTCTTCTTGAACATGGAACATCTTTCTATTCTGTTAACAACTGGGAACAGAATAAAATGAGATTCACAGAATGATATAATACCTAAAAATATTCATTTCAAATATGTGAATTGTGGTCTTTTTAAAACACAGAGGAAAATACTAGAAATTCTGTCTAGACATTCTACAGGTGCAGTAAGGCTCTATAAACACCAATTATCATTTTGCAAATAATGATATGGCTATAATGGCTAATGAAGAAAGTGTCACAGAAAAACCTTTAACATCAATCTACAGAGTTTTATTGCAAAGTACTATTTCTTTGTGAGAAATATGGCAGAGGGTAATTTATTAATAAAATAAAATAAGAGGAAGCAAATTTTAAGAAACAAATTTTTGTGATTCCAACAGACCTGGAATGCACAGAAAGTTTAAAACAGAGTTTTCACTGTTTACTGCAACACTTGACCTTTTTCACCTTGTTTTCCTACTTGTGTATAACTGCAATGTATAACTTCCTGTTTGCTGTTGTATTTTCATTACACACTGCATTAGAATTCACACGACAACCTGTAAAGATAAGCTATCGCCTGATTTGATGCTCCAATTGTTCAGATCATGCAATTAATTCTCAAGAAGCAGCACAAATCCTGTTTTGTGTGCATGGTTTTTTTTCTATAGAAGGCATGGGGGAAAGAATCTGAACCTCACCTTAATTCAATGCCAAGGTACAGCCAAGGTATACTCCTTGACCTGTGAACTAGAAAGCAGTCCACAGCTCCATCAGTTACTGTGAATTTTTCAGGACTTTATACCATCTGTTTTCAAACAATGCATAAAGGCTACAACAAGAACATTATCACCTGGTATAAAATCTCAGACTCTGAAGTCTTTTAGAATATTGATGTTGAATACGTTTGCAGTTGCCATTGTTTCTCATAAAAAGTACTAGTAAGTGGAAGTCCTAGTTGTTTTGAAACACCTTGTCTTGAACTCTACATCCACACACTTTTACAGCCTGTCATGTCTGCATATATTTCTGTGGAAGAGAAGGAAGGGAAATTTGATACCCAGAAGTTCTTTCCTATATATAATTAGGAAAAAACATCTACAGGATATACAGGAAGCCCAGCATTTACAATTATATAGAAGTAAGGACCAATTAGAATATTCTGTTCCCTTTCAATTTTGATCACTAACTAGCTAAAATTCAATATAATTATATTCCTAGTAAATTTCTTCTAAGAGAGAGTTTTCTGGTTAAATATAGGACTGCATTTCCTAAAATTTAAGTAGCAGTAGGAAAAAATTCATATGTCATCACAGCATTGAAAAGTAATGGAACAAAATTATTTTCTTTGCAATTGAGGTTACTTTATAAATGTGAACCTAAGAAGCCTGGTATTCCCTGGAATTTAAGCAAGTTAGTTTGTGGGTTGTTTCTACAATGAGAAAAGATCGTGTAAAGAACTCCAGCTAAAATCTTAGGGCAAAAGTCTATACTCTCTAATTATTGTGTGAACTCTGGCAAATATTTCCTTTTGTAGTTTATAAAAGGAAACCACTGAGAGCAAGACTTGCTTTATTTTTATACACAAGAATGACAGTATCCTTCTGGATAAAATGTCCAGCACAGCTGGATAAACACATTATGTTGTGAGTTAGCAATTGGCTCATGGGTTGAGTACAGAGGGTAATAGTGAATGTGGTGACATCAAACTGGTGACCTGTCACTAATGGGGTTCTGCAGGGCTCCATCTTGGGCCCCGAGCTCTTCAACATCTTCATAAATGACTTGGACATGGGACTGGAAGGGATACTGAGCAATTTTGCAGACGACGCAAAACTGGGAGGAGCTGTTGACTCCCTTGAAGGCAGGGAGGCCCTGCAGAGAAACCTGGACAACTTAGAGGGCTGGGCAATCACCAACCATATGAAGTTCAACAAGGGAAAGTGCCGGATTCTGGACCTCAGATTGGACAACCCTGGATGCACAGACAGACTGGGAAATGAGATGCTGGAAAGCAGTGCCTTGGAAGGGGATCTGGGGGTCCTGGTCAATGGCAAGTTGAATGTGAGTCAGCAGTGTCCTGGCAGCCAGGAGGGCCAACCATGTCCTGGGGGGCATCAGGCACAGCATCGCCAGCCGCGGGAGGGAGGGGATTGTTCTGCTCTGTTCTGCACTGGGGCAACCTCACCTTGGATATTGTGTGCAGTTTTGGGAGCCACAATATAAGAAAGATATTAAGCCATTAGAGAGTGTCCAAAGGAGGACAATGAAGATGGTGAAGGGCCTTTAGGGGAAGCTGTATGAGAGCAGCTGAGGTCACTTGGTCTGTTCATCCTGCAGGAGAGGAGACAGAGGGGAGACATCATTGCAGTCTACAGCTTCCTTGTGAGGGAAAGAAGAGAGGCAGGCACTGATCTCTTCTCTCTCTGGTGACCAGTGACATTTATCTAAAGCTTTTTAAATATGACTACAGGAACAGTATTTTAAACACTTTTTAAATTATTATTATTATTGACTTTAATTTTTATTTATGGGTTTCTTTACAGTTGTTTTGGTTGACAATAAAAGATCATTGTGTTCCACCTAGACTACTATATATTTGTAACACCTTCTCTCCACCAAACATGAAGAGATAGAAGAAGTTTTATTCTGCATGTAACATTAGTCACACAAAGGTAAGACCATACAAATGCCTGTGAACAAATCTTTTTCAACACAGCAGTTGCTTTATAAAACCATGCTTTCTCTTTTAGGAGGAGATGGGTTCAGTGCATTCTCTTCTATAGCAGATCTTACAGATATTTCCTTTGCCTCTTGTATTATCTTTGCTTATTAGACAGGACTTTGAATGACCTAGGGAGGGAGTACAATAATTAGGATGTGCTGTAAATGGGCAAGCAGAATCTGGGGGCACTTCACTTGTGCTACTGAAAGAATATCATCTTTTGATGCAGCCCAACATCAGCATTCTTCCAGTCACTGCAACTTCTGATGGTTTCTCTTTGGCCACCAGATTAATTCATCTATACAATCATTTATGTCATCCTCCATGACTTGTTTTTCCATCCTCTATTCATCTATTTTGACCTCTTGTCTGAGCCTTGCTTTTCAGGAGCCCAATTTTACTGAACACCCTTCTGTGTTAGCTGTCTTCCTCCTGACATCTTTTGCTCACGTGTCTTTTTACTATCCTTGAATTTCAGTTTCAAAAATCTATGCACATAATACAATGAAACAACATGGAAAGAGGAAGCAAGCTATATTTTTATAGGCAGACTTAAAAAATTAGACTTATTATAACAGAAGACGTAGCCAAACTTGTAATTGCAAGGCAGTATCATTGCATATTTCATTCTCCTATCCACCCTACATGAACTTAGCTGCTCACAAGCAAAATGAAACTGTCGGCTGTCCCTCTTTCACCTGAGAAGGGCCAATGCCTTTATCTAGTGCTCTATAAATGCAAAAAAAAACCAAAACCAAACCAAAACAAAAAACAAACAAACAAACAAACAAAAAACACAAAAAAAAAACAAGATAGGATTTCTGCCTTGAAGATTATAGAGTGAGAAATAGAAAAGAACAAAAAAGAAAGCAAGATGAGGGAGAAGAGTAGATAAAGCGAGCATTCAACACACAAGGGAAAATATGAGACATATTTTAGTCGCAGCTGAATAGCACTGATAGTACTTTGAAACAAGAACAAATGGGGGAGTAAATAAGACCAAGCAGAAAGTCTGCATTGAAAAGAGAGACTTTTATGAGTATGGGCCATGAAGCTTAAAGAGGGTTTCCTACAACAACGTAATCCCAACCGTGCCAATTTTCTAAATTCATTCACAGTCTTGTCAGTTTGACTGTGTTGGTCTCGATGAAAAGTTTTTTTCATCAAAGCATCCCCACTTTACTGCCCCCTCCCCCAACGCAAACCATGACCACTAAAAAAAAAGATATGAATATTTCAAAGAACTAAATGGCATGGATGGATTAATATTTTAATGCAAGTTATGCTTGCCTTTTATCCAGATGTAACTTTGAACATAATAAATTCTGTTTAAAGAACCAAAGGCTTTCATATTCTATATTTTATTTCCTTTTTCATTATTTATTTTAAGTATTTTTCTAAACACTAGTATGTTTATGGATATAGGCAATGGCATGCCAAAGGAAAAGAATGAAACTATGTTTGTAATCAGCCTTCTCCTCTGATAAATTTTCAGTCTAAAACAAAGAAGAAGTCCTTTTAACTTTGCCTGCTGTAAATGTTTGTGCCATAACTTTCTTTACTTTAAATGACAGATTAAGATTGTACAGTAATTTACAGTATTTACCAATTGTATAGTACTTAAAAAAAATTAAAAAAGAAAAAAAACAAAGTGAAAAAATATTTTTTGAGGCTGGCTTTAGGTGACAGCTGAATTATAGCAGTCTGGCCTGTGTATGCTACCAGGAGTGTTCAAAATACTAGAATTCAACAGGACTGAGTGATTCACTCACCTCTTTTTGTGATATGATCATATTTACTTCCAGGAATTCATTGATAATAAAGTGCATTCATGTCATCATATAAAAACAAAAAAAAAAATTGATAGGGCTACCAGCCAACAAAGACTTTGCACTTCAAATCAATTTGGACACATAGCAAAAATTTACCAAACTTAAGAAAGGCAAGATTGAAGTATAGGAGCATGAATTTTGCATTTCTGACACAGAAATTTAATATTTCTGATAATAATCTTCAGAGAATTTCTTAATACTTTTTTTCACCTCATAGCTCTTTAAGTTTTTAGTGTGTTCATTTCGTTACATCATATTTGGTTCAGTTCATTTAATTAATTTGTTGGTAACCTGGGCTGCATTACACAAAGTACTGCTAGCCTGTCAAGGGAGGTGATCTTTGCCCTATACTTAGCAATGGTCAGACATGTCTGGGCACAGTGCTGGGCTCCTTCTCAGTACGAGACAGTCCAAAGGAGAGCTATGAGGACAATTAAGAGACAGGAGCATCTCTCCTATGAGTAAAGGGTGAAAGAGCTGGACTGTTCAGCCTGGAGAAGGTTTTGTTCTGTTTTTAACATCACATTATGCTAGCAATATGAAGTACTTACTGTCTCATGAAATGAAAGCTACATTGAAAATGAGCCCTTGCTGAATATAACTTGAAAAGTAGAACAAAGCAAAATCGTTCAGTTTACCAAAAAAAAACCAAACAAACAAACAAAAAAAAAAAACATTCCAAACTCTTGGTCTATCTTTGAAGCTGAAACAATAATAAGTTTATAATGAAACAGCAACATTCTTGCAGTATTCAGGGATACTACTGAGGCAGGATACTGTAAGGTTGCTATGGCAAATATTGCATCTTTTCCGGTAATTAACGGGCCAATATTCCCTTTGAAGGTCACAGAATCACAGAATGGCTGAGGTTGGAAGGGACCTCTGGAGATCATCTGGTCCAACTCCCCTGCTCAAGCAGGACCACCTAGTGCCAGTTGCAAGGGACAAAATCCAAATGGTTTTTTAATGTCCCCAGGAATGGAGACTCAACCTCCCTGGTCTACCTATTGCTCCTTCAAAAACACACCAACAACCAAGCAAATTTCAAGACCTAGTTTTTTCTCTCCAATGTTACATACTTTCTTCCTTTTGTTAAGATGCAATATTCTATAAAACCTGGATAATTTTCTGCCTTTCAATACAAGTTCTTACTTCAGGTAGAGGTAAGTATGAGATAAATGTGAAGCAGTACAGACCTCAGTAGGGTTGTAGAGATTTTTCGGCAATGAAATTTCTGATTGTACATTTGAGACCAAGTATCTCTCACTACATTGTATTTCATCTCTTCCTCAGCCTTTTTTAGCTGTGAAGTCTGTGCTAGAAGTTCTACTTTTGTCATTTTTCAAAAATATATCTCTAACCTAATTTGATACATAAACCCTCTTGTATTAAAGAAAATATAGCACTGACTTCTGGTTTGCAACAGTGAATAACAGATATTCTTGCAGCAAGAAAGTATTTATAGAACAAAGAAAAAAATAAAAAAGAGATAACCTATTTTATCATACAATGGTAGATTTCCAAACAGTCATATATGCCTGTACACACTTAGAAACCTAAATTATAATTAATTCATGAATCCTTTGTTTTTTCATACTTCTTAGCATAGCAACAAAAACTCATAGATATTCTGAGTTCACTAGTTGTGACCATTCTGTTCCACCAAGTATAAAGCCTTCCATTTAAGACACTGCTATGGTTTGGCAGTCAGAAACTGAAGGCTAAGACTTGCTACATGGTGCAAATTAGCTAGTAAGGCGGGTCACAATTTGCTTGTGGTTTCTTCTGTCTTGTTTTTGCTTTGCTCAGGCCTCAGAAGTTATCAGACTCACAGAATAAGGTGCCTTGCATATGTGGGCCCATAACAGACACATCGGCACGTCAGCACGTACAGCAATATGCTCCAGTTATGCCAAACTCTATGACAGAAGAGGGTTTAGGGCGCTTGAGGCTGTTAGGGAAAGTGCTATCACAAGACACATTCTCCAGTTTCAGTGCATTGTTACTGCCGTCTTTCTTCCCTGGTATAGTCCTCTGGTGAAAACTATGGGCAGATCCCATGGTGGGATCTACAGCCTCTCACAGCTGGCTGTAGAAATCAGGAAGACTTTAAGACACTCATTCTGTCTTGCTGTTATTTTGAAGTAGAAGCAGTACTTTCTTCCATTAGACTTTATTCAAACTGATTACAAATTCCAGTGTCATCTTTCTAAATACAAAATTGCAATATAGCCATTAATATCTGCTTTTTTTGTGGAATACCTTGCCACTGAACTGTGCACAGAGTACAGTGCTGACTACCACTTCTATTAGAGCTCTTCATCCTGAACTACTGTAAAAAGGTCAGACTATAAGAAATATAGTTATGTTCTCATGCCTCCCTATTTTGCTAAAGATCCTGCACTAATCAGATATTTACTTTGCTACTGAGCACAGAAAGGTCATTTAGTATTACTGCTGTACTTCAAGGTAGCTCCTCAGCCACTTCAGCTTGTGTCGAATTGGGCATAGTATCCTTGTCATGGCCAGACTTCTGCCATCCCTGTTTTCTCCTGCATCAAGAGCCCCGCACAAATGACCCTTTTAAATCCTTCAATGTGGAATCAGTACGTGAGATGCCAAAAAAAGGAGAGTAGATTTGGCTTACATATCAGTTGGTCATAACTGTTATCTATGCATTTCAACAATCTTAATGAAAAAAATTAAAATTGTTTGCTTCTTGTTTACAAATCTTTCTCACTCCATTTAAAGCAAACACAGGGTGCATTAGTTTTTCCCACAGTCCTTTGAAAATAGGTGAGCAATAACTGCACGTGAAAGTGCTCTAATACTGGAAACAAGCCTGAGAAGCACAAGACTTAACACCAGGTTATCAGGTTTATCTTAAATAAACAGTTAAACTGTGCTTAAAATTAAATACAAAATGTACAGAACATTTCCACTTCTCTTGTGCTTTGATAATTTAGAACAAATAAAAGACAACTCTCATACGCATTTCAGATATGGCACATGCACATATAACCCTGTATTTACATCTGCCTTACGCGTATTTCCTTCATAATCATCAGGAACCTTTCCTGCATAGACCAAATCTAAATGATACCCAAGTCTTTAATGTACATTAGACATGTACATTAAAGTTTACTATGAAAGAGAAAATCATTAAAATCCCAAGGAAAGAGTCTGAGGGTGGCAGCCAATGACAAGTCAATTCTGAAACACTTGCAAAACAACAAATCTTATTCTTGTCCATTTTAAAAATGCAATTGTGCATGAGACACCGAAGCCAGTAATTTTCCCCTATGCAACATTCATAAGGCTTCCTCTGGAGAAGTGCTCATAGTTACGTGTGATACTAAGAAAGAAACACATCATTTGTGAAAGATATACAGAGTGGATGACCACAAATGATAATTTCCTCAGGACTTCTTTGATATCACAAGCCTGAAGCAGAAATATATACCTCCATTTGAACTTTTTTAAACAGAACTACATATTGATTGGGAAGAATAGAAAAGGAACTTATCAGAAAAAAGTACCATAAATGATAACAAAAAAACTAGCTTCAGCTCAAAGAAGTAATAAATTTTGACTCACAAGCATAAATTGTATTTTGCACCAGGAAGTTTTACCAGCATATTTTCTAAAAGAACACATTTTCCTTGTGTAGTTCAATTTGAAAGGAATAAAAAATAAAAAGTTTTGGAGTAGACAAGCATCTGTGTATGGTTTTAGAAAAACACCATTGAATTGTTTTGCCTGGGCAACTCATGAAAACTCAGAGTGAAAACAAACCCGACTGCCACAGGACCATGCTAAAGGATTTGCTGTGGAAACCCCTGTAAATGAACCACACCCAAGATATTATGAGTACTTGCCTATCTATAATCTCCAAAGAATGGCAATTCAGGACATATGGAGAAATAAATTATGCTGTAAGTGCTAAATTATCTTTTCAATGTTTTTCAAACCACCTTTTCTGTATGCACATCCTTGAGTCAGTTGAATAGGGACTTGCTGGAGAAAACATTTCCACAATTAATCTCTTGTTTGTTTGGGCATAATTGCATGTCATGAAACACTCACTGAACATAATTATCTCCTTTACACTACTAATCCAAAACTTTTTGGATGAAAACACTGACTTGCCAGATGGTAAGAAACGGCAGGCTATCTCACCAACTGGGAAATCTGAGTTCAGGTTCACAGGCCACAGAACAGCAATGGCTGCATATGACAAAAGGATACAGGGAGCTCCTCAGGGTAGGGAGGAACAACTGCCAGATGGATAGCTTAGCTAAAGACACACAGTTCTTGCCTGTCTGATAGTTAGAGTTTTAACATGAGGAACACAGTTGGGTAGGATGCAAAAGCAAAGGCATTCAGTAAAAGAAGCCATTGAAACTGCACTGAACTCACAGAGGTGGTCATTAGAAGACTATCACAGGTTGCTTATTCTTTTTTTCCCTTTTCTCTACTCTTGCTACTTCTACATGAAGAAGTATTCATGCAGATGTACAGGAAACAACAACAACAAAAAACCCCACAAAAAATGGAAAGACACACAAAATTTCTGCTAGAGTAAACTAGCAGAGATCAACAGAAGAGAATATATTGCACTGCTTATTTGTTAATTTACAATTTTGTGCTATGTTTTTTAAACAAAAAGAAAACTCTGTGAGCCATTTCATTGTGCAGTCTTGTAGCTGAGGTTCTGTGAAGTCCTTAAGTGAAGGCAGCGTTAGCTGAGGCAAGTGAGGGAAGAAAACTGTAAGTGAAAATCAATACATTAGTCCTGCAAATTAAAATTCCTGGCCAAAGCAGGACACTGAGTTTAAGATGTCTTAACTGCATTCTGCAATCAGATACCAGGAGTGATGAGTCAGATTGAAGCTTTCTCTGAAAATCCTTCTGCAAATATTTTATGTTTCTGTAGGTTGAATGTTGTTTTTTGCAGCAGGTAGGAAGTAAAACTGCTTCTTTAAGAAAGATAAAAAAGCTCCATGAGGAAATGGAGAGGTCAGCTGGTTCCAAAGGGCAAATGAGCTGGAAGATGAGGAAGGCAGCACCTGGGCAGGGAGTGCTGGTGAGGTGCTCTGGGCCAGAAAGTGCACTCAGGGAACTGGCAAATCCAGAAATATAAAAGCTGACATAAGACCTACATACGTCTCTTCATTTAAACACAGTTTTAATCACAGATGGAAACCAGCAAACATATTGTTCCAAGACACTGCAAGTCCTTTAAGACAACTAGATCCCAAAGGGTTTCTTTTTATCAATATGACCTAAAGAACGAAGTTCAGAAAAACATGCAGTGCAATGAGCTGCCCAAATTCTGAACAGAAAGTCAGTATGGCTCCTAGCCCAGACCTAATTGTGGTGTTCCCTAAGAGTCCACATTTGCACCACAGATGCACCTATGCATCCTTGCCTACAGGTGCACTGTACACCACTGGAATGCTGGGGCACCTGTCATAAATCTGGGCCAAATTATGGCCTTGCTATGTCTGTCTGTGAAGGGCTTATTACACCCATGGTGCTATAATCATAGGAATAATAACAATACTACTAATAAAAATATGGTTAAGGCCAATCTTTATTGTAACTATCATAAGTCTCAAAACTTGCTCTCTTGCTAGTGCATTATGTTTTGCTAATACACAGCAGTATTTCATCTGTTTTCCACAGAGTGATGCCATTTAGCTCACTTCCACATTAAATCTTTTCCTATTTTGTATTCTATCACTGAAAATGTTTTTTCTCTGTGGTGAAGAAGAATGTAAATTTTGCAGTAGCAGCAGCAAGTAAATTAAAACATGGAATTTTTTATGAATTAAATATGAAACTGGCTAACTCAATAATTTCTGTACTATTTACATTATTTATTTTATTAAATTAATTTGACTGTAGCTCAGTTTCCAGGCTGGTAAGGTTTTCATATCAAAGACACTGTAGGACACTGTAAGAGAAATGGAAGAGAAACTGATGGTTTTGGAGCTGAGCAGAGAGCATTTGGGATCTAGCAAAAGAGATTCCTTGGGGTTTGAGGATACAGACATTTTGGAAATTTTGGCTACTTTGATAAGCAGGATGATAGCTTACAGTGTTGACATTTAATCTGTGAGCAGTGGTCTACAAAACTAAATCCTAAAAGAAGAGGAGGAGCATTCACACTTTCTCATGTCATGATTTACATCTTTCTGTGAACTAAGACATCACTTCAATGGTCACATAGCATTTCCATTTTGAAATCTCCTTTTGAAGTATTATCCTCTAGGGATACTGTAACAGATGGTTATTCAACGAACATGCTGTCTTCCAACCCATACACCTTTATCCCCAGCTACTCTTTGGAAACTAGTAAAGCATAAAAAATTGCTATCAGTCCTACACCAGCAAGGCTTGTAAAATTCTGCTCCTGAAGTAATACAAATCTCCTTTTAATTATTTTTAAAGCATTCTACTCAGTATACACTCACCACTTTTTCAATATTATCTTGCAGATGTTATTATGCTGTATTTTTGAGATTGTTTATAAAAAAGCTATTTCTACAATTAATCTCCTGATTATCCATCCAACCATCTATCTATCCTTCTCCACCAAACATAAACTCTCAAAATTTATTATACAGAAAATATTAAAGTCCCATTTCCTGATAAATAATGGTTGCTAATATGTTGTCCATATTTCTCATGAGGACTAATGGCACTATCACAGCATTTCTTCTTCCAAACTGAGAGGTCAGCTTCTTTAAGCAATTTTCAAGGAATTGTAGTGAGAAAAAAAGGTTTCCCAGCAGGAAAGAGACTGGCACAGAAATATTTGGGAAAAAATCCACTGTGGGGAATAGAAGCTAAAAAATTCAGATAGCACATTTTTAATGCGTGAAATATGAAGGTACTAATTTCTAAAGAATAAGGATCATTTTTGGTGACCAAAGTATGCAGAGTATTTGAACACTACTCAGAGAAATATATCAATGACATTAGGTTTTCTAGAATTTCAGGTAGTCATTTATGGATATTTGGATAAATTTATTCCAATATACAGTTTCTTTCTTTTATGGTCGATTAAACAGAAAGTTTCTTGAAGGGGACAATAATTTTATTTATATTTTCGAAACATATAGTACAGCAATGACGTAAATGTATGTAGCTCAATCTGACAGAATTAAAAGTGGGTGGATAAAGAGTTAGCTGTAAAGCATGAAAACAGCATCACACTTAAACTATTTCAGATTTTCTTGAAAACATGACTTGAAAGCTGTCTAAAAAATCACACACAAACTTTTTTATTAGATAGCAGCACATTCCAGTAGAGGAGGGTGCTAAAGGAGCCAAGGGAGGCTTCTGTGAGATGGTCCTCTGGTTTCTACTGCTGGGAACTTCAGTGAAATTCCTGTGGAGAACTGAGGATCTCTCCTTTGTACAAAGACTATCATTGAATTTACATTTACAATCCTTCATTTGTAATACTATCATCTGTGATTGCTTGTTTGTATATAATTTATGTAATTTTATAATAATTTCTTAATAAACAATTGCAATAATTAATCAGGAAAAAAAGCCAAAAATCCATAAAAACAACATGTCCCAGATTAGAACATTCCTCCAAAATAACAGCTAAGACCAAGAAAGAGTCCCTCAGCTGGCTGTTAATATGGAAAATTATCAAACCTGAGATCAAAGGACATCTGATCTTTTAAAAGGTCTGCCCTTCAAAGCGAGCAGAGGAAGCTGTCAGCTACAACTGACAAGTACAGGCTGAACAAAAGCATCTGCATATAGTAGAGAAATGCAGAGCACTTAAAAATTACTGAGAAATCCTAAGCACAGTTACAGCACAATTCAGCCATTTTGCCGCTGTTGCACTAATAGTAAAACCTGACACTTTGTTACTAGTTAATTTCATTTAATTAAAAACTAACTCTTTCTGTATCTCTATCCCAACACTACTACCAATCCCATGCCAAATGACAGTGAATTCAAGGGACTGAGAGTTAATTTTGAGTCTATGTCTCAACTGGGAGATCTGGGCACCTTGCAACTTACTGTTTCAAGGCAAGTGTAAGAGATCCAAAAGCCTGTCCTCATGGCCGTAGCCGTCAAGGAAACTGCAATATCCACAGTGAACAACTGGGAGACTGGGAGTACTGGGATGCCCCAAATTGCAGCTAAAACCTCAGGTCACAGCACAGCTAAAAGATTGAAGAGTCATTATTAAAATCAGCTCTCAAACTACTTTATGCTTTATGGACTATAAAGAATTTCCAAGTTTGGTCACTGCTTATAAATGATGGCAGAAGCCATGAACTAAAGTTTTGCAATCCAAAATATACATTGATATTAGAATTTATGCCTGATATCTTCTTGGACTTCAGCTGTCCAGCATACAGCTAAATAACCATGCTACGCAGTGGGTGAGCAAATGCATCATAGGTTGGGCACAGAGTTATAGTGAATGAGGTAACATCAGATTGGGCACCTGTAAATAGTGGGTGTCACAGGGCTTCATCCTTGGCCCAGTTGTCTTCAACATCTTCATTAACAACTTGGACACAGGACTCAGAGGAATACTAAGCTTGCCGATGACAGTAAAATGGGAGGAGTTATAAAGTCACTCGAGGGCAGAGAGGCCCTGTAGAGAGACCTCGACAAATTAGAAACGGGCAATCAGTGCATTTAACAAGGTGTTGCCTTAAATCCAAGGGAAGAAAACTTCCACGATAGGGTGAAGGCAAAAAAAGGTCTTTTACTAAGTTTGACTAAAGCTTTCAGCAATCAGAGTACAATGACACGCACGCCAGGCATACAACATTTTACGAATTTATAACTCTACTCAATTATCTTATCTATAGAACATAGCCAATGTCTAATTAACCCATCCTACAAGCTACCCCAAACCACTCCCCCTTACACGCCCCTTTGAAATTGAGTCAGTGGTCTTAGGGACCATCTCTTCCTCCCCCCACCCTCATCTTCATTGCATTACATCTTCTATTTGGAGGTTTTCCAGCACCTCTTACCCTTCTTTATACTA
>JAWWEU010000040.1:26697061-26722804 GCA_035583155.1 Acropternis orthonyx | reverse complement strand
TGATCTTTTTACTAAACTGTAATTCTGACTTGTAATCTGTTTGTGAGTTAGATTCATTCCTCCTGCTGGTTTACCTTAAACCAGCACAACAGCAATATCGAATTCCCTGAAAACTATCAAAATGCATACCTATAGTTGAATCTGGACACATTCATTTTCATGTTCTTAACAGCAAAAGTCACATACAAGCTTCCCTTACTGGAGGACTTGATTTTTTTTTTTTTTTAAATCAATATATAACTCTACTCAGAACACTTAAAAACTCACAGTCTAAGATACAACATCTTCATTACCTTTGTAATTCTTATATTGCAGGAGTGGTAGCAGTAAGATTGGATCATGTACAAAATTTCACTCAATGATAAAAGTAACCGTAGAATCACAGAACATTCTCATTTGGAAGGGACCCACAAGGATCACTGAGTTAAACTCCTAACTCCCCGCAGGGTCACCTCAAAGTTAAACCATATAAACCAAGAGCACTGTACAACACCTAGAGGCTTGGGGGCATGACCCCTTTCTTTGGGAGCGTGTTCCAGCAACTGACCACCCTCCTAGTGAAGAGCCATTTCATAATATCAAGTCTGAACTTCACCTGATGCAACTTTAAGCCATTTCCTCACATCCATTATTTGTGTAAGAACAGGATGTTTACAAGTTTGCTAAACAGAATGGAGAATATAATTGAAATGGATATTTCTCCTTTACAACCTCATATTACTGAAAGGTGAAAGCAAATTGGGACAAAATTGCTTATTTGGAAACTTTTGCAAACTTAATTGAGTTAGGACAAATCTCTAAAAGTATACACACAGTCCTAGATAAAACTTTTCTATGAAAGTATTCTTATTCTGATATTTATTGCTAAATAGATGTAAATTAAAAATACTGCAATAAAATTTTAAAGTTATAAAATACTTTGCCTAAAAATTTTAGAAGATAAATAAAAATAAAAAAGTTGTAAATTTGATATTTTACTAAAATACTGTGACTACATATCTCTCAATAACAGATTTTTTTGCAAAAACTTCTTAATATTTTTACCAAGCAACATTGCCCCTTATTTTCATTCTCCTGGGAAACATACTTTTTAATTCTAAACTGAATTTCAATAGAAAACATTTCCCAATATATGTAAATCCTGAATTATCATACTGTGCATTGTTAAATACTTTTTCAGTAGATATTATAAAACTGCAGCAGTGGCAGCATAAACTTCTATACTACTTCTATAAATAAATCTCTGGAAAAGGCAGAATTTTTTTTTTTCATTGCAGGAAATATGGAAGCATATTAAAATTCTGAACTGAGATTTGGGTTCAGAAAAGGCTAAGTACCTACTTTCACTATCAGCTAAGATAAAGGTTTAGTATGAATCATGTTAACTTTAAACAGTACTGACAAGAACAATTTATTATTAAGCATTGAACTCTGCCACGACAAATAATATTTATCTGACAAAATATAATGAGTGAGTGACTTTTTCTATATTAATTTCATGTTTCATCATTTTAGAAAATATATTTTCTTAATTCCTACAGAGTGCCCAAGGTGTTTGAGGCTTTGGCAGATGTATGAACATACACTCTCTGTTCTGAACAACTCACTGACTGACTCACACTGAAGAATAAAACACTCGGGGAGTCAAATGTAAGTGATACAATAAAGGGGAAATTAAAAAGTAGTATAAATATCTATAGGATAAAGTAATGATGTAAAGCCAAAAGAAACACGATTTTTCATAAAGAATGCAGTGGAGTAAAGTGAGAACCATAGGCAGTATTTGAAAGTTAGCCTGCAAGCCCCCCAGACTTCTTACAGCCCAAAGTGAAAGCCTAATCTCAAGGTCTGAGAACTGCTACTTCCATTAGGAAGAATAAGAAGTGTTGCTCAAGATACAGACAACTGAATTCCCTTTCTTTCTCTGGTTAAGATATGTGACTGAAAATTATTTGTGCTTGCATTTCAGCCATGCATGAAGTTCATTGTAAAAAAGAAATATATTTTCTTTTGTAACTGGGGGGGAAAAAAGAAAGGAAGGGAGAAAAAAGGGAAGGAAACAAAATAGGGGGGAGAAAAGTAAAAAGTGAGTTAGGTTTTTTTTTGGTTTTTTTTGTTTTGTTTTGGTTTTTTGGTTTTTTTTTTTTTTTTTTTTATAAATGCAGGTCTTGAGCATGAGTCAGGTTCAAAGTTCACCAGACTTCAGTAAATGCCATGATTTTCTTTCAAAGATTCATGAAAGGAAAGAATCAAATGTGCAACATTACTGAAAGTTAAACCCCTTACTAAGTGTTTTTTTACAATTACAGATTTAAATGCACACCTTACCTTACCCCTCCATTATTTATAAAATATTTTTGCACAATATTTTTTTGCAATAGAATATTTTGAGCTTTTGGTAAGATCTTCTCAAGCATTTTTAGTTTATCAATATTTCCTCCCCTACTATGAGAATAGCACATACACATTTCAGACGTACTGCTGACCACAGTGCTTGCCTTAGGACAGTCTATCAGCCTGCACTTGAAAGTGAACATGAGGAATTTGACAAATGTGTCAAAACAACCAAGAGCAAAATCATTATATATATATATATATATTTACCCATATATTTACTGCAAGATTAATGTGGAGGAAAGGTGCTAATTTGACAGTTGTCAAGTTTCAGCTCCACAAAAAAAGTAGAGAACATGCATTAGCAATGCCAAATCTATATGGAGTTTATAGAGAGTTTATACTCTCTAGAGCATACGAGAATTGCTACATTTAGCAATGAAAAATAATTCAATATCTGCAGTGCTTTACTTCTTTGTCTTCTCTGCAGAAATGGCTAAGAGCACAACATGATGCTAGTTCTATATTTTTTGTAGTCTTGAAAGTTTTATATGAACTCAGTTCAGAAAGTGGGATTCTTTAAATAAGAAAATATCTTCAGCATGAAACATCTTGCAATCATATAATCTTTTACATCTTTTATATATGAGGAGAATGTTTTAAAACATGCTATGCCTCTCATTTGGCTTTTGATGGTTTTGTCAGTTTGCTTGTTTTCCCACTGTGAAATCCCTTGCACACATTTTCACAATCCTTTCAACATACCTTCTATCGTTATACTATCTGAAACGTCTGGCTTTATGCTGTTACTAAATATACAGTCCTGAAGGGTTGCTGCAACTGCCTACTCACACACTGCAGTAGCATTGAACTCAGTCAGGATGTTTTTTCAAGTGCTTTGAAATACTTTGAAATAGAGAAGCTATTATGGAAAAGCAAACTCTTTTCTATTTTGTACATGTAAACAGAAATCTATACTGTCTTTTGCTGTGAACTAACAAAGGCTGCTGCATGACAGATGAAATGCCTTTGAGGAGTCCCATCATGAGAGTAAATCCTTTCAAATGGTGCTCAGATGATCAGGAAATAATGTGGCAATGAGTATTCATACAGCTTATTTTAAAAAAGGGAAACGTTAGGATGAGTAAGACATCAAACTAGATGAGATTGCACATGGCCTGAAAGACATTTTGTACTTCACACCAAACAATTCTGTAAGCCTTATCTCAGTCTGTGACTAAGTGTGAAAAAGTGTATACCGATAGGACTGAATTAGCAGTGAAAAGAAAACAAAAAGGCATAATCAAACTGGGGGAAAAAAATTATAATGGATTTTCCTTAATAATTACAAATAATCTTTTTTAAATTTAAAAAAAAAAAAAAAAAAGGAAAGAAAAAAATAAAAAAAGAAGGGCATTTATCCTGGGAGGCTCTCTGTGACTTTTATTCAGGTAGCCTAATAAAAGTTGTTACTATTAGCAATTGTTTTTCCCCTTTATGTAACTGGATTAGTAGTGCCACACTAAAGGTATTTCTGGTTAACTACCCAGAACCTCAAGAGACTTTTCAGTTTACTGTTTCATGCTTCAAATTGTACCTATCATCAACTAAACCAACTGCAAATGTATTTGCAATTTGCCAACTGTTTTCATTTTTATCTCACGATACACAGAGGTTGTGAATTACAAACTACAAATGCTTGTCACATATACAGCTGAAAGGAAGATATTCAACTTGTGACATTCAATCCTTTTTGTTAAAGTAAAAACATGAGATCAACTATGAGTTTTAGAATTAGCCGTAGGTACAGGGAGATGTTCCTCACTGGCAAAGTGCTATCTCCTGACTATGGTAGTTTGAAGGACAGGTTCTTACTACACAAATGGAAAGATTAGCTCTTCATCTATATATTTAGCGTTTACATGCCACAAATCAACAAGAGAATGACAGAGAAATCTTTAAATAAGAAAAAGGAACAGGATTCTTCTGGTGCATGATTGTGTGACAAAGATGTGATCTCTGCAGACTCTGCCAGCCCTGGGCAGATGGGGCATGGCAGGGGCTGGAGGAAGGCATGGGCAAGGAGAGCTGTGTGCCGTCCCTCGCTGGGGACAGTCTGTGGTGCCATAGTCTGTAGCACAGCATCAGTGGGAAAAACCTGCTGGGGGCTGAAGTTCTGACCTCATTGACCTGGCAAAACTACCAATTGGACTCACAAGACAAAATTTTTCCCAAGTTTTTAATACTTTGACACACAGGTATACAAACCAGGCAAAAGATAAACCCATTCTAGCTTACAAAAGGATTGTTGTTTTTGGGGTTTTTTTTCCTGCCTTAGGTAATAAAGCTATTGCAAATATCCCAGACCTCAACAGAGATCTATAACTATCTTTAAAAGTGGAATGAATCTCTAGATCTATACAGGAAATAAAAATTAATGCAAAATTATATGTCACTAGTACACTGTCACTAAAAGCACACAATATTGGAGATTAATTTGCACTTTTACTGAAATTTCAAGACAATGAAAAGATGAGGTATATTTTGTCCTGTTCCAAATTTAAAGAAAAACAAATTCCAAGTTTTCCTGTGGTTGCAGAGAAGGCATGAAATCTACATCTACCTGTCATTAATGCTATATAACATTTACTGTATGAAAAGTTTTAATTAGTCTACAGAAAGGTAGCACAATTCCATTTGAAAGACATAATTTAATTTTTTATTTCAAAACCTATAAGAAGCATCTCTCCATTCTTTTTTTTTTCCATAGAGAACTGATAGATTTAGTCCCTTATGAATCTCATTTAAAAATACATGCATTTAAATGTCAGTCGGGACTTACTCTACAGAGCTAAGAATAAAGGCTTTAAAGTGGAATTCTGAAAGAAGAATAAATTTAATGTTTTTATTCCCTAGATAACTGAATCTTTTACAGATATCACTGGTATCTGCTATTACATGTGGTTCTGATAAACAGAACTATTTCTCCCTACCTTATAGAGTTTCCTTTTCAGAAAAAGTACCTAGATGTTCTGACAAGGAAAAAGCCTCTGAAGAATAATCAAACCTCATTTTTATCCAATGTATCAATGCTTTATTAAACCTAAAGGTGTTATATTATTGCTCGATTTGTATCATTCATCTTGGTTTCTGCGGCAAGATGCTATCAAAAGCACAAGATCATAATGATCTATAATGAAACCATTGTGTGCTACAAAAGGAAGCATATTATTATGTCCTGTTGAAAAAGGAATATCATTTGAAATATAGATTTATACTGTTGTTGTTTTAATAAGTTCATTTTATATAGATATTTATTGTTGAGTTGGAAGTATTTGTTCACTGGGCTTTTTAGATGAGGTGTGCTAGTTCTTTAATTTTGCATAATAAATCAAGACAGATTTTTAATAGATCAATCATTCACTTTAAATCTTGGATTCTGCAAAAATAATATGTCTGCTCTGACCTCAGATATTTTGAAAAGAAAGGCAAAACTTCAGATTTGCAATACTAGAAGAAATTGTATTTCTATGTTTCTGAGCTTACAAACAAGAGATGCATTATAACTGGACCTACCTGAAGGTAACAGCACTCAGTGAATATTTGCTATTTGTTTAACAATTACTTGATAACATACCTGTCTGGCCTATCTCAACTTTTCTGTTTCTGTAGAGCTTCTCACAGGAAAAGATTGAAAATTTAATTTTTTTAAATTATTTCTTTTTAATATTTTAAATTTTTTCCTTGTTTTCAAAATCTTTGTACAAACCTGATTGAGTAAGGTAAGTGGATGTGTTCTTTTCATGTGTAACCCTGGGAATATGGTAGATTTCTTCAGTGTACCAAGAAACAGAGATTTAAGTTAGTAGGATAAAAGTTAGTAGCTGTAGAAGTTCAGTTTGGTTGCACAGGATTTGCCTCTCAGATTAGAATTTCAAAGGCCCGGGGTGATGCTTGGGCCAGAGCTCTTTTTGATGGATAAAACCCTAATAACTTGAGACGTAGTAACAGGGGTAAAACTAAGGTTACTATGCTGCTCTACTTCAGGTAGTGTGAGATTCACCAAAAAAAATTTGCAAGTCAGGGAGAATGTGAAGGCTTATCTGGCAGTTCACAATTCCCCCTCCCCCCTCTCTGTGACTGCAGCCCTTTTCTATATATAAGCAATCTATCACAATGTGATGAAGAACTAAGACTTCACACACTTAAAGACAAGTGATAAATCGAAATGACATGGTTCTGTTGCTAGTTTACTGCTGAAGTAATCCAAATACCTTTTTAGTTTTTGTTACTGTCAAATTAATTTGTGTAAAATATGCCAGGAGAGAACTCTGAAAGCAAACCAGGGAAGACAGATATCCCATTATAATTTTCTTCTTTTTGAGCACATGACTTACTTCAGGCTGCTGGTCTTCCTGAAACTCCAAACTAAAACACAAATGTGAAATAAGGCCTTCCATACAAACCACACTGCACAGAAGTGCAAATATAAATTATCAAGACACTATTATTTTCTTTTTTAAAGATATAGTTCAAACACTAAAATTGTAAAAAACATCATCTGGTGTGGTCTTTCTACCTGCCAAAGCCCCCAAGATGTAAAGGTAGTCATTCCAATAGGTGGAGCCATAACCTGCCAAGGAGCAGTCATAGAGAATTCTGTAGGTAGTTACTGCTTCTAATCCCTCTCCTTTTTCAGTGTATTACACCTTGTTTTGGTCATAGGCATTCCCTGAATTTCATTATATATAGCGTGTATATGACCAAAATTCAATGTTGAACACCAGTTTCACATCTGTTAGAGAGCAGTCCAGAGTCTGTTATTTTGGCATCTAAATTATACAAATCCTGATTTTTAAAAAGTTGCAAATTAAACCTCAATTTTAATTTGCAGAACATGAAAATATGTGAATATGATCAGGCATAATACAGAATTTAAAATATTAAACTTCTAGAAAGGTATGATTTTTAAATTTTCTGTTATTTCTTTTTTAGTGGAAGGAAGCTGAGCTTTTGGCTTTAAAATTTCTGACTGGCTAAACCACCAAAAACCTGAGTCCTGCTAATGTGATCCAAAAGTAAAATTGGGCAGGTTTGTTGCTCTTTGCTTTCCTATCTTGGTCATGTACCAAGTCAAAGCTATATTCTGCGAGTAAGAACTCTGGCAATGTTGACTAAAGTTTTTAATAAGATCTAACAATGTGTAATATTGCATAAGCATGACTTCACATACATTAATCCAGTGGCTATAAAGCAATTATTGTGGGGACCATTTTCTATGCTCGTAAGAAACACAATGGAGCGACTCTTTCAGCAAATACCCGATAACTCATTTTACCATCACAGAATACTTAAAGACTTTGTTTGTTTCTTACTACTTTGACTGATGTTGCACATATTTTTGTTATTAAAATTGCATGACTTCCACCAGAAGTGGAAGTGTTATTTTGTGGAACAGTAGATATCTCCTTTCTTTCTCCCTTATTCTTTCTGATTATTGATCAATTATTGATCTATGATCCATCCTTTGAAGTGCAAATTTTTCATCACCTTCAGATTTATATCTTTGGTAGGAAAGAAATATCAGACCTTATCACATCATATTAACTACTACCTTGGTTTCCTTCTCCCCTCATTTCAACAAGTAATATCTCACAAATATTAGGCTTATAAGTTAACATTTCCTAAATCTTGTCATCTTGTCTCCCAGCTTCAAGAAGATACATTGCAAGGAAGAAGAGACACTGTTGGTATAAACTCTAATACATATAGATTTCAGAACAGCATTCATTAAAATCACATTGGGATCGATGTCCTGGGGGGAAAATGCAATTTTGAAATTAGAAAATGTGATATTGAGTTACAGATCAGGCACTTTCCGGGCATTGTTATGTATCAAGGTTTAAGTGGGATTTGTCCTTATGACCACAGTGAGCTCTTGGTCACCTGACAGGAGATTTCTGTTCTGCAGCCAATGCAATTAAATGTATTTTCGGTAATTTCAGCAGGACATACATTATAGCTACATAAATGGTGTATAAGTGTAAGTGAAAGAGGAAGCAGTATGTATTAACTACACAGGAAGTACCATGGAGTTATTTCTACTTCATCCTGCTGTTAATATCAGTTTTCCTATTATACACAACTCTTTACTAAATCTCAAGGTTGACAAGAGAAGAATTAAAACTGTGTTGGTTCCTGAATCTGACACTGACTTGCAGCAGCTCTTAATTGAAACCTACATAAAATTTAAAACCCTAATAAAAGCTAATCTGCAGTGCCCAAATCCTCAGAGCAAGTAAATTAAAATAACTATACCCAACTTTAATTAAGTAACATTATCTCAATTAGCAATCAAGGGAAGAGGAATATATTTTATGATTTGTTTTGCAAACATATTTATTCCTCTGTTAGTAGGCATTATTCCTCTCACAAATGAAACATTCTATGGGAATTACTGCTCAAAAACTATTCTTACTTGTCTCTTCTGCAGTGAGAGAGAGAGTAAATAACTTTAAAATTCTGCTATCAATTTGAAAGTTTCTCTGGCAAGAGAAACTGTGATTATGTTCACCAGAAAACTATATCTATACTTTTATAGTTTGAATTCTTTAAAAAAAAAAATTAAAATGTCCATTATGGTTGTATTTTAAAAAAAACCAAAACCATACAGTTTGCAAAATGCTTTGATAGTTTGGATAACAATCAGGAATTCAATTATTTAATAGCAAAAGTTCTGACTATTTAAAAATTTGATATATTACTGAAATAGCTGTCAACACCAGAATCAGCAAAATTATTCAGTTTAATCTGAATAACTTATTTTGAAAGACTTATTCACCAGGTCTTTCAAAATACGAGAAAGAGAAAAGAAACAACATAAACAAAAGAAGCAGTCTGAATCATTCAGTCCCTTGACTTTATTAAGAAGAACTTGTAGACATAAAACTGTATATACACAGATGTTTGCAAGATCAGGACCCTAGTGATCTAGCTCAAATTAATTATTTCTATTTACTCCATAACACACGTATAAAGTGTGAGGTACTGCTCAAAAAAACTCGACAACAAACAGGATTTGAGGAAAATTTTTCTTCTTTGTTCAGGCTGAATTTTTAACTTGGACAAGTTGGAAAATTCATGCAACCTAGTGTATTTTCCAAACTATTCCTTTTAGAACAGAAGGAATACAAATAAAGGTTTGTAAAAAATGTTTGCACAGTATGAATTGCAATTTGATGCCCTTGATAATCCTCTGAGAGATGCAGCAATAGAAAAGTATTACCAGAGTAAATAAATTTACCATTTTTCCACTCTTGATAAATGTTGTTTCATCAGTGTTAACACATAGCTTTTGTCAATTTACTGTCCTATGTACTAAATAAAACAGTCTACTGATGAAATAATTTTTTTTTTTCCTTCTACATACAGAAACATACAGGTAGGGAGAGACTTCTGGAGGTCATCTTGTCTGACCTCCTACTTGGCACAGGGTCAACTCAGGTTGCTCAGGGCTTTGGCCAGTCAGATTTTTTACTATGTCCAAGAATGGAGATCTTCCAAACTTTCTCAGTAATTATAATGAAAAAATATGAATTTAAATACCCTAATATCTATTCAGCATTTCCAGTCCTATGCCTGTTGTATCTTGTCCTACGATTCTGCATCTCTACGAGTCTGACCTTGCCAGCCCTGAGCTCTCCTTGCAGCTTTCCCTGCTTGAGGCCAAACAAGCCCTGTTCTCAAAACTCTGCATCGTGTGCTACAGCTCCATCACAGGGGCCTTTCATGCGGCTCATTTCCCTATGCTATGGCAACTCTTGTGCAGGGGAACCTCCAAAGCACAGTACTCCTGACTGCACATGCACCAAGTAGATGGAAAAAATCACTTCCCTCAAATAACTTATAGAAGTACTGGTATTTCTGTTAATATTACTCATTGTGTTTCAATAATGTTTTGCTCCTAAATTAAATAAACATACAATTGTAAATAAGTACATACACATGCATTGGTTTGCACATTCCGTGCCATATAAAAATACACATTTTTAACCTCCCAATAAACAAGTTGCTACAGTAAAATAGTCTTAAGATTGGGAATTTTAACGAGATAACTACTTATTACACCAAAGCTTTTCTCTTATCCAAAATGAAATCAGGTAGATAATAATTTCCTATAATTCTGCAAACTAACATTTAGAACTTTATTTTAGTAATCAGTGACTGAGCCTGGACAATAATCTATGTCCAAAGAAGTAAAAATATAAAGAAATAAATATATTAAATGAATTTTTAAATGATGCCCTGGCAAATCTTCATATGAATACCAGCATGAATCAAAATTCCAGAGTTAACCCATAGAGAAGTCAGCAAAGATTCCTTTGTGCCTCATTTCCGTTAAAACAAGTAATTTATTTGATTCTATATAGACAATATAATGCTACAAATCCTATGGTGATTATCAACTATAAGGGTATTTCAAGCTCTAACTTGAGACAAATAGAATTGTAAGGAAATTGATGAAGGGCTATACAGGGTTCCACCAATGATTGTATTTGAATGCAGAGCTGTTCAAATTAGTTAATTGAAAATGATGGCATGAGTCTGACAGCTCTCTGATGTCTTGTAATCTTTCATTAAGTCAATCTAACACTGTTTTAACATTTTTTTCTAGTTTATTTCAATATAAGTGATGTCAAAAACAGGTGTAGGCTGCTCAGACTACCATGCTTTCCAATGTGGCTGAAAAATTCTTTAAAGGTACTTGCATTCAGAAATACTAAATATTTGCATTAATAATTCATTGTGCTTGAATTTATTACATAAAACCTATTTCATAAACAGAGTGAATGAAGATTTATCAATGCTAAAGGAGTTACACTTACAAGTACAGTAATGGAGAAAATTAGCTAGAATGCCTTAAATGTTTAAGACTGACATAACTTAAGACAAAAACCAAACTTCTGTTGTTAAGAAATAGAGTTAACTGAGAACTTTTAGTTACATGATGATAGCCAGGCTGTTTGAAAGACCAATTTTTTTGCATTGGTTTGGAGTCAGGCTAAATATTTTAATTTTCAGAAAAATTAGGAGAGCTATAGGGGACTTTTTATTTCCTATACTGCAAATTCAGTTAGTCAGGATAATTTAATGGACAGCCAGGCCACACAATCCTATTATCAAGGCTCCCCTTCAGCAGCTCCTGGAGTGAATTGTCATTCTCCATGGACAAGCCACCATCCCATTTTTCATCTCACATATAATATTCTCTCAAAAGGGACAAGCATATTTACCCTTCGAGGTTTATTTATCATCAGTCATAACACATAATGTCCTATCCATTTTATTCATCGTAGATTTTTACAAGTTCAAGCTGTGCATGCATGCTATTTACTACTGGTAACTTCATGTTCCATATGCGAAGTCTTTTTTTCTGATTGTAAACAATTTTACCTATTTCATTTTTGCCAGTGGCCAGAGATAAATATTACTGAATGGCATTGATTGCATATTTGCATTACATATCCTGTTTAAACACAGCTTCATTTCTTCTTCAATATCCAAAAGCAGAAATGTCACTGATCCCCTAGGAGTCATGGTACTCTCCAAGACTACATTTATACAGCAGAGTAAAGGTGCAAGTACTTGTGGCAGTGGTAGTAAAAAAAATACAGAAGAACCTGCCACATCAGCTAGCAAATGAATGCAGACAAGTCCCAGCATCTACTGATTACTTTGTCATCACCATTTTTCTCATCTGCATTAAATTTATGAGTTTAAGCATGGATAAGTGTTTTCTTGTGAAAATCACACTTTTTTATTGCCACATTTGACTATCTCCTCTTGACTTTGGTCTAACCCAAGAAAAATAGGTTTGGGACCCTGATATTGACACTATTTGTCTTAAGCCTCTTCAAATGGCTGGTTGGAGTATAGGGATGCAAACGGGGTCAGCAGGTATTTTGAGGCCTGGCAGAATTCTCTGTGAGAAGTGTGCCCTAGCTGTATGCCTTAGGGTGCAATACAATGCTGTGAGCTGTTAAACTCTCCCCACCTTTTGCCTTAAAGGCTGCTCCATTTCAGGGCGATACATAACTCTTGCACTACTTTATAACTCATATATGAAAACTTCAACAGATGGCAAGATCACCAAAGTGATGGCAAGATCATCACCAAGATGATGTGCACTTTTAGGACATGTGGCATTCTTTGCTTACTGTTATGTAAGTAATTCAGAAGCACAGAAAGAGATCCACTTCTTCCTGCAGTTATCCTCTGAACCTCCCTTAGAAGACAACAGAGCATATGAAGCAGAGCTACTCTCACAAGCTGCAGACTTCTCAGTTCAAATATTTCCTTTACCAGCAGTCATCACTGCACTTCACTAGAAGTATCATATTTCAGTTCAAGTTACTGTCTAATGAATTTTTAATATTTTCTCGTTTTGACTACTTGTATTCACTAACAGTAGTTACAGAGAGAAATACTAGATCAGTCTAAAAAAATCATTGTAAGAGGACACATTCTATTACTAATTAAATTTACTCATTGAGGTTTAACAGTTAAGGCATTTCTATTTTATAGATGAAAGAGATTATGATAGGCTTTGAAGAGCAAATTAAATTAACTAACAAATCCAGTATATTCAGTTGAATGTCATCCTAGTCTATAGAGTTTTCTAGCCAGAGTCTACAGGTTTGTGCTGCTGAAAGAAAACATATTTAAACAGACATAAATGTTTTTCAGATATTTTATTCCATGAATTTATAGTGCAGAATTTCTTATATAGACAATCATAAAAATGGTGTCTACAGTAACACTGTCTAAAAGCAATTTACATTTGAAGCTTGTGAATGTAAAAACCTCTGTAAATAAAAAAATTTAGGCTCAAGTTCAATGGGATTTCATTTTTAGAGGAAACATATTAAAGATAGACATATTTATAGTAAAAGGACTAGGATAGGGAACTGGCTGAGTCAAAAGTATGTTTTTGACAAGGTACTCAACCCACCTGTGTCTCAGGTTTACCAGGAAGATAAAGAGGATAATAGCCTTTTTTGCCTTTACACTGGATTTTGAAGCTTAACTCATAAAGAGCCTTATCCAGAGTCATTAAAGCAAATAGAAATCTCTCATTGACTTTAATGAGTTTTGTTCAGGTTTTTTACAAGACAGCTGAAGGACTGCCATTGACTTCGAGCCCTTATAAATCTCTTTCATATCCCCAGCTTGAAGGCATTTGGAAACATATAAATGTACTAATAAGGGTGTTATATTTACGAAGGAAACCTCCATAAGATAAAATTGGCCTTGTCTTTTTTTAATTATGAGGGTGCTTTTCACTACATGTGTTTACATGTAGGAATATATCAGTTACTGTATGAAATTATTAATAACTGTTTCTTGGATACCCTCACATGTTGGTTGCATAACTATCTCTGTAGTGCTGAATGACAGCTCTAAACATTTAATCTAAACAAAGTACAGTTTATAATGCCTTTTCCCTTGATTTAGCCAGAATATCAGACACAGAATATAAGTTGCCACTTTATTTTTATGCTGGTATTATACTGAGTGTGCCAACAAAGACAATAACTGATCTGGCATAAAGTTAGCCCTTTAAAATCTTTAAGAAATTTGAAGCAGCAGAGGAGTTTAATACTTCATCAATTCTTTATAATGTCTCTTGCATTTCTGATCTAAGAAAGCAGAAGCATTGCCAGGAACATTAATTTTGTATTTCCTATGCTGTTGAACTACAACTTCATAGAAAAAGGCCCACCAAAGTAGGAAAATTACCTGAACTGAAAACCAAAAGAAGAAACTTTAAAAAGTGGTATCTTAATTATATCAGTTATTATCACATTCCTTTAGTATGCCAAATACAGAATGCCAAGCTAATATCATAAAAGCTTAACTTCATTCAGAATTTAAAACCAGCAATGGTAAATTTAATGCAAATCTCTATTCTAGTCCAGGTAATTGAAAAAAAATCAGAAAGACGTAATTTTTTTATCCCCTTTAAATAATGGCAAAAATTTGCTAAAAAGTATTTATTGGCTTCTGTTCCAAACAGCTTTTTTTGGTATTATGAATGGGTGACACATTTCCAAGCTGAAACACATCACTATGGCAGCAATAGTGTTATATAACAGCTGCTATTCAGTATTACACAAGAGGTGTTTTGGTTTTTTTTAAAAAAAAGACTATGTACAATAGCCATGAACTAATTAATTCAGTCCAATGTTCTGGAAAGGTAATTAATATTTCAGTTTTGATCATAAAGAGAGTTAATAGCATTTATAATTCAGCACTACCCATAGATGCCCTGTTATTTTTGTAATATCAGTTAAGGTATTAATTTCATTCAAAGACATGACTAAGCAGAAAGGAAATATTAAACTTTTACAAGTCTTAGTTTAAACACTTTCATTTTATTTACACTCTTAGGAAAATATCTGTCTATTCCTGAAAAATCTAATTTTAGTCTTATAAACCCATGCAATAACACAATATAATTTATTTTTTAACATTTTTATGAACTAAGTAAATATAATTTAAACTGCCCAGAGTTTTACAGTCTAGAAATTCATATCTCTCCAAAGGTGTGTCTAATTTAGAACTTGATTGGTATCAGGGCTTTTGCTTTACCAACCTAACCCATTAGGCCATTACATATATTGTTATTCTCCAAGAGAAAAAAATTATTCTAACATCTGTTCTCAATCTGTTTTTCCATAATTTCCTTTTATGCCCCATGTAACTCATTAAGCTCATCTACAAAACATTACTGAGTCTATCTACACTATAAACGTCTTTCTACTATAAAATCACATGAAAATTGAAAAAATCATAGCATGCAACATAATCCACTTGAAACTCCACTATTTTAGTGAATTTTTTGATCAAAGAAAGTTTTGAAAGTTAGAATTGCGACACACATAATATTTTACCTAATCTCTTAAGTGACCTATATACTCACAAAGTGAGAAAAACATGTTCATGTTTTACTATTGTGCTCTCTGTTCCTTATGACTGCATCAGTCTTATGACAGAAATTTTTTTAAGATACCTTCTGAATGGCTTGAAGAGAGTGATTTTAAAATATTTTAATTCACTTTGTGCAAGTGATCTCCAGAGTACAGCAAAGAGAAGGGGAGAAAATGTCCCAGTAACCCAAAATCTTACATGTGTAGAATGAAAAAGAACCTAGAGTGCAGCATATCCTTCTAAATACACTTTCCATTTCCTTCTATGGATGAAAATTTTCTATATTTCATTATTCTGAAGCTAGTTTCCAGCCCTGCGATCTCTTCTGTCCCTTCTGCCTTCAGTCAACGATTGTTGTTCTAATTTAATTTCAGAGGAAAATACCTATTTACAGCTGACTTGCCCATAATGTATTCATCAAAGCAATGCAAAGGTCATTCTTTCTACAGAAAGATAAAGAATTCACTGTAAGAAACTATACTACTAGTTCTCAAACAGTGCCACTGCTGTAAGAAAAGTGGCATACGATCAGATGTTATCTAACAACTGATGACTAATGTGAGGTCAGAGCCTAGTGAAGGTCATTTATGAATATTTATAAACATCAGTGAATTGAGGAAAAATCTGAGGGTATTTAGATTTACCCCAAAATGCTGTCTTGCATGAAAACTGCATGGTGCCTACCTTGAGGATTTTACTTTGTATGAATTTCTCTGTGAGGTGCTGTAAATCTGAAACCAATGTCCAACTGCTAATGTTTCTTTATGCTCTGAGTCTACATTGGCAATATATTTGTAGGTGAAAAGAAGACTAGTGGCTTTATGACTAAGATTTATCCTGGGAACAAAGAGTGACAGAGAAAAGCCTACTAAGGGAGGGAAGAGATACCCATAGAGGATAGACTGAATCAGATCCTGGAGGAAAAAAACCTCTAAAACTAGATGCTAGAAACCTTAGAAAAGAGTAGCAGGGAAATAATAATGAAAAACTACAAGCAAAAAAAAAAAAAAAAAAAAGAGACAAACCAAGAGTGACATTGACATTATATACCCCAAACATATTTTGCATTTTTTCCTGAGAACAAATTATTTCAAGTTAATAATTGGGCTAAACTTCCTCATTATGTCCTTGTTGTCATAAATTCAATTAGAGTCAGTGGGGTGATTTCTGTATGAAATAGACATGAAATACATAAGGGTAGAAAAATCCAGCCTTGACAGCTTCCCTGTGACAAATGGTAGTTTTTAAATAATATTAGAAGAATATTCTTTCTTAAAGACACATCAAAAACCTATATATGGAATAGGGCTAAAAGGATTTGTATTTCCACAGCAGGATACACAGCTTATGCAACTATTTCCTGCATGCTAGATTAAGTTAAAACAAGTACAAGAATCTATACAAAGTGTAATCAAACCAAAACTAAAGTGCAGAGAAAGCATTTACTGTCTTCCTGATGAACAGATGCACACTTATACCAGTAAAGAAACAGATTTTGCAGGTTACATTTTCTTTTAATTCAATATGAAAATGATCCTATGCAAAGAAAATTTAAATATTTCTTTTGGGGAAAGGTTTGAAATATCTGTACTATTCTCCACAGATCAATTTACCAGTTAACACTTGGTAAGCACAGCTATGGTTTCCTAATTCTTTATCCCAGCACTGGTGCTAAAGCAAGACCAAGCTCCCAGGAGGGAACAATTCCAAATTACATCAGCTGGCAACATGTCCTCAGGGAGCATCTGTCAGCTACAGGGAGCTGGCTTGCCCCTGGATACTGTTCCAGTACATCCATCCAAATATAAAATCTCTACCACTTCTCCTTCCATGGGGGGAGTTAAAAAAAGTCTGTATTCTTTTTATAATAGCTAAGAGCAAACTAAATATCTGGTGATCAAGGTATTTTATAAACTCTAATAATTCTCATAAAAGTAATAAAACTACAATCACAATAAATTCATACTTGCTGTGTTTCACAAATGACCCAAGAGATATACACAGCTTTTCAGCTGCAAAGTGTAAGTGACACACAGAGAATTGACTTACAGGGCCAAAAGCATTGCTGTCAAAGCTGTGTCCATGGTGATCCCCTTCCACCCAAATATGACCATGTGGAACTTTCACATACTTCTTTTTGTATCCAATGGTTCTAAAGAGAATTGGAAAAAAGGAATAATGGTTAGTTAAAAATAAAAGAATGCAATTTTCTTTTTAGGAAAATTCCCATATTTATGGGTTTGGAATTTGACCTTGCATACTGCTCAACACCTGCTTAAAATGACTCACAATGAAATCCTTTAGATTTCAAGAGTGTTACTCAACTCAAAATACAATTTTTTATGAGTTAGTTGCACTATCAGGGTCTGTTTACTATGTTGTTTTGTCAGAAATCATATTCCAAAAAAGGAAAAAGAGACTTTTCAGTTAGATATAATTAAGGGATTATTACTTCCATCTCTGTAGTAATGAAATTTTGAACTATCAGATTTTATCACAGGTAAATACCAGTGAACATATGTTGCAGTCACATAAAGATATTGCATTGAGAATGCCTTTCCTCTGTGGTAGTGTTAGGTACTCATAAAAAAAAATAGTCTGGTGTATCTGAACTGGCCTCAGATTCAGAGCTTAGATTCCTGCAATGATTATGTCCTGGGGGTAGGATTTCTTCAGCTGTAACAAGCTAAACAGGATAAACTTAAAGGAAATCTCCAAGAGAAGGCCAAGTGATAAAAAAAAAAAATTACATTGATGGTTCGAGCCATTCTCCACAGAAAATTGTACTGCAGCATGTCCCAACATTACAAAAATGACAAACTACAGATGAGTCCTAAAGCTGAGATGCAGATTATGCAAAATTCCTGTATTTAGTTCCCCAAGTAGCTGTCATTTTCATAATGCCAGTCTGCCTTCTACTACACACTTTTGCTTTCTTTCAGATGGGACCTGTTATTATGCAATCATTCATGCAAAGAAGTTGTTCTAGTTTAACCGCAGCCGGCAACTGTCACGCAGGCTGAATTATTACCATGATGAAGCATTTACAGATGGAACTACAAATACTGATACCTCTCATTTTGTTTTGAGTAAACAAGTCTGTCCATAGACAGAAACAGACTTTTGATCTAGCTTGTTGCCTCCAGCTGCTCATCACTTTTCACTCTCTGGAAGATATGCCCTCAGAGCAGGAGGCAGAAGGAGCACACTCTAAAGAAAAATCAACTGGAGAGAGAAAATCACCTTTACCAGGAGATGCAGCTGAACTGTGCAACAGCACTGATCAGGAATGTTCACAAGTCAAAATGAAAAAAATGGTTTTGTGAGGTTTGTTTTGCTTGGGGAAGAGGGTGAATATGTTATAAGGACAAGCTAATTAATAACCTGGAGGCCATGAAATATCCTAATGGAATTTCTACCTCCACTTTCATAGGCAGCTGAAAAAATAATAGCCTCTTTGCAGAAAAGAAGAGACTGATCTTAATTTTTTCCAGAACAGTTTCATGTTACATATATTACATATTATTCAAGACTAAATTCCTAAACCATTAAAAATAAAAATGTAAAACTGTCATGAGTTGGTAAATATCTTATTTCTTAAACAGAAATAGTGATATAATAATAAAATTATACTAAACCCCAATTTATTACTATGCAAATCCTTCCTTTTTTGTTTGGGTTTTTTTTGGGTTGTGTTTTGTTTGGTTGGTTTTTTTTTGGGGGGGAGGGGGTTGCGGGGTTTTTTGTTTGTTGGTTGTTTTTTTGTTTTTTGGGGGTTTTTTAGTAATACGACATAGAGTTTGGTTAATAAAATTATATTTTGAGATTCCATGGTTTGTTTCATTGATAGTTTCTTTTATAAAGTACCATACATTTTACCAGAAAAATATTTTAAGATATAGGTTAAGAATTGTCCATCAATTCTGTTGTATTTGATTAGACACTTCTGAAAATTATTAAACAGATATCTTCCATCAGTGATAAAGGCAAACAATAGCTCAAAAAATACTTAGTTTTCACTTCCATTCATCCTCCTGAATATAAAAGATAAAGTTTTGTACCTTTGAAGACTTCATGCACAAGACTGAATTTCCCTGAGAAAGGTGAAAGGATTTGAAAGGTAATTCTGCTCACATGATTACCTCACAAATTTCAGGAAAAGAATATGACAAATGCCAGTTGGCGATTCCATCTCAGATCAGACACAATCTCCTATCCACAAATAATCTCATCCTGTATTATGATTAGGAAATCACTAACAGAAAGGGGGGAAAAAAGTTTTTTTGCAATAAGTATTTAGAAAGAAAATTGGAAAATTTGTCTTCATGGATAGGTCTTGCAGAGATTTTCAGAGACCTCAGGAAAATAGGTTTAACACAGGTGTGTGGTGTGCTCTTTAAGGCCCAAGGGACAAAGAAAAAGATTACAGAGTGCAGTAATTATTATTGGTTCTTTTTATTATTTCTACAACATAGAAAATACATATTTCTTTCCTACTCTTGAAATAACCAGCATAAACCAGAAAAAAAATTGCTACAATTATGCAAAAATAAAGTCTCTTACAGTGATTAAAGAGGAATTGTGTACAAATTCTCATATTGAAAATAGCAGATGATTTGACACAAGTAGTTTTTACTTAGAGGAAACAGAATTCAAATTGATTAAGTTAAATGTATTAAGGGAATAGGGGAGAAAAAAGAAATGGAAAAAATAGCAGAAACAGCAGTTCTAATTATCTACTTTAGTAGAGGGGAATGATTCTGCATGGATAAATGCCTCTGTAACCTCAGCAGTTAAATGTAAAGTCTTCTGTCATTTCCTATATGGGTTATATAAATAATCAGATTTTTCCCACATGTAGGTTCAATAGAAAAAAAATCAAGATATATCATAAAAAATAAGTATCTACATACCTGTGAACAAAAGAGAGGCAAGAAAATCTATTTTCCTAAAACAATTCCTTCAAAAGGTTACTGTAGTATTTGCTCAGGGCAGTTATCCAGGGATTTTGTTTCCTCTTTAGCAATACTCCTGCGAACACTGTCTTGTGGAACATCATGAAATTTGAAAACAAATTTTTACTTCAGATTTTCACTGCATGAATTAATAACAAAATGCAGCAATAAGCTCATGCTACATTAAACTGGATCATGTGTTACTTTATATTGGTTTTAATTTTCAAAATAATTGCATTGTTGAATTACTTCACAAGAGATCAATAAACTATTTGTGCAAGCAAACCAGGCTACAGGCTTTGGAAAGCCATGTTTGGTCCATGACAGCAGGTTATTTTTAATTACTCTTGCAAAAGACTATGTAGACTTTTTTTTTTTTTTTTTTTTTTTTTTTTTTTAATAAAAAAACCACTAAGTTGCAGTTTTCTTTCCTATTGAAAGAGCAAAAATGTTTCATAATAAAAATGAATCAGTTAGTAGCACTGCCACTCTCTCACACAAATCTTGCAGAAATTAATCTCTGGCCTAAATTGCAAGGAAGAGACCAATGTGTGTGCTACATTTGCAACATGGCTCTTGACCTAAAAGTACAAAGTGCCATTCATTCATTTCACTAGCTAACCATTTTAGCTAGACATGCTGAAACAAAACTATGTTCCATCTTTTTGTGCAACCTTACAAGGCCAAATTACTAACATGAATTGTTCAACATCATTTCTGAAAAGACGTGTCGCCATTCACTTCAGAGATTTAGGACTACGTAAATAAATAACAGTTTTAAGTGTAATGATCTGTGAAAAATTAATACAATATAAAGTGAAAAAATACTTTGGAATGCTTCTAGCACTCTCCAACAATGACTGCAAAACCTAAAATCCTGAAGTCAAATATCAATTTAAAACACAATTAGCTCATCAGGAATTTTACATCAACTCCTTGTGAGAGGTCTCTGCTAGAAAGGAAATGGAGTCAATACTGTAACTTATATTTGGAAAGTAATGTAAACCTCTATTTTTCTTTCTTAGACTCATTAGTCTGTTAGCTTATGACCTGTTAGCTCTCATACATGAAGTTTTTAATTAAATTTAGAAGATGTTTGAATGAATTCTTAGGAGAACAATTGCTGTAAGCAATAGTTAATTTAGTATTTGTTAATTTCATACCCAGTTCATTAGCATGAATTATAATTACCCTTCAAACTTCATAAAGCCTCTATTAATAAAGAGTATTCTTTCTTAAATTTACTGTGTTTGAAGAAAAAACAAATAAAGACAGTTTAACACTTCCCATTCTTCCCATTTAAAAGGTTTGGTTTAGAAATATCACAAGCAAAAACATTAAATTACACAGATTTTGATATTCAAGCATCTGTGAAAAACCACACTGGTGTGACCAAAAAAAAAAAAAAAAAAAAACAAAACAATTTCAGATTTTACTGAAGTCTTTGACACATTAGTAATCACCTATGCTACTGTTGATTAAACTGTAATTGAAACTTCATTGGTCTATCAGAGGTGCAGCAATTTTCTTGTTCGGAACATAAAAGAAATTGCATTTATCTTTTTTTACAGAAGTTGGTGGAAATTCTGATTTATTTTTTTCTTACACCTGAGGCACATTTTGAACCTTTGCAAAGCTTTTTTTCTCCACAATTTAATAGTCAACAGATGTACTTATAGCTATCCTTGGCTGAGAAATAATTTCAATCTTGACAGTCAAAAATGAGCTCTATATGGTATTCTAACCACCTGCCCACAAGCAAGGAAAAAAATCTGCTTTTTTAGGATGCAGTAGCAGTGCCAAAGCAAACAACTTGGCTCAGCTAAGCTGGATGAGGAGAGATTGCTTTCAGTTTGATTTGACCTTGAGAAATCAGAAGGTCTCACCAATCTGCATACATTGTCATGAGGGTGTCATGAGGGAACAGACACTGTACCTAATGTCCCATTTGCATAGCAGAAAAAAAAATCAAAACAAACTCCTTTGTGAAATAGGTAGTTCCCATCATACTTAAGAACAACTTGCTCCAAGTGACATGAATTGCTGTACATGTTTATTGATTTTGCATGGCCAGGTTTTGGGAGCAGTGGGGTTAAAGGTGTAGCTTCTGTGAGAAACTCCTAGAAGCTTCCCCCATGTCTGATGCAGCCAATGCCTGCCCGCTCCAGGATGGACCCACCATTGGCCAAAGCCAAGCTCATCAGTGATAGTGATAAGGCCTCTGGGCTAACAGATTTAAGAAGTGAGAAAACTTGCTGTACAACAGCAATTTCAAGTAAAAAGGTGAGAATATACATAATAGCTCTGCAGACACTACGGTCAGTGCAGAAGGAGGGGCAGGAGGTGCTCCAGGCAGCGGAGCTGAGGTTCCCCTGCAGCCCGTGGTGCAACCCATGGTGGAGCAGCTGTGCCCCTGCAGCCCATGAAGGACCACAGGGGCGCAGAGATCCACCTGTAGCCCATGGAGGAGCCCCAGCCAGAGCAGATAGATACTTGAAGGAGGCTGTGACCCTGTGGGAAGCCTGCTCTGGAGCAGGCTCCTGGGAGGACCTATAGCCACATGAAGAGAGGGGCAGGTTTTCTGCAGGACTTATGATCCCACAGGGCACACACTATGGAGTAGTCTTTTCCTGAAGGACTGCACTCCTTGGAAGGGACTTACACTGAAGCAGTTCAGGAAAAACTGCAGAGTGTGGAAAGGACTCACACTGAAGAAGTTAACGGAGGACTGTCTCCAATCAGATGAAGTAGAAGAGTGTGAGGAGTCAGTCCTCTCTGTGTGGATGAAGGAGCAGCAGAACCGTGTGATGAACTGACCACAGCCCCTACTCCACATCCCCCTGTGCCTCTGAGGGGGAGGAGGGAGAGAAAATAGAAAGTAAAGTTGAGGCCAGGAAGAAGGCAGGGGTGGAGGGAAGGTGTTTTAAAGATTTCATTTTATTTCTCATTATCCTATGCTACTTTGATTGATAATAAAATATACTAATTTCCCCAAGTGAAGTCTGTGACAGTAATTGCTGAGTGATCTCTTCCTGTCCTTATCCTGACCCATGAGCCTCTTGTTCTATTTTCTCTCCCCTGTGCAGCTGAGGAGGACAATGATAGAGCGGCATTGGTAGGCACTTGGCATCCACCCAATGGGGGTGGGGTCAACCCACCACAGTGTGGAATTCTTCCACATACATTCATCTTCATCAAATTCACAGAATGAAAAAATAGTAAGATACTCAATTTCAAGTGACACCCAGATCCTAAAACATGAACCTTACTGTAATAGAATGTGTAAGTTTTATTAGTATCACTTCAGGGAATCTTCCACATGAAATTAAACACCTTCCAGATCCTAAGAAATCTCTTTCACTTCCAACACACACGTATGGCCATCCATGTCTTTCTATTTTAAGTCTTCCATTACATATACATAAAGACACAGACATAAAGACAGGGTAATGTGTATGAAATAATTAATTTTTTTTTCTGAAGGCCAGTACAGATCTGAGAGTAAGTCAATAAGTTAGGGAATACTCTTCCATTGTGTGCAGCTATTAACTTTTGCCTCAGAGTTTTTGAGAGGCCTGACTTTAAAAGGGGCATCTAAGCTCAGAACTTGGAAAGTGCTGGAGGTGCCCTCATGCTTGGGATATTGCTTCATAAGTATTGCCAGTTCTGATATAGAGAAAAGAACTCCCAAAAGAAGACACACCAGAATGACAAAAACGACAGAATCTGAAACAGGAGACTCTCATTCAGTGAGATTAGGAGTAGCCATTATGGAGGCAGCGAGTCCCTCTACCTATAATTAGGGAAATTTTTGATTATATAAATCCTGTTTTACATTTTGCAATGAAAGATTTTGAAGTCTCAAGAAAAATTAATACTAATTTACTGGTTTCCTCATTTGGAACTGAATTATGATTACAAAACCACCCCGTTTTTGAATAAACAAGCAAAGCAAGATGCTGAACTGCAAATGTGATCTCCTTTTTCCCAGCTAAAGCATTCCTACCAAAGTGCAACAGTGTAGGTTCCTATGATTCAGCAGTGCTTAGAATAAATAGAAATCACTTTTGGAAAGTACAGATGTTTACAGCTCTGCTTCATTAATTAGATAATTTCTCAAAAAGCATGTCATTATAAACAGAATAGTGATTTAGTCATTACTTTCTTCACCAGAAATCTTCGAAATAACAGTTAACCACTTTTAAATAGTAGTTAATCACAGTATTCAGGAAAAATTACTGGATTTGTGCATATTTGTCTAAAATGATAATATGATTGAAAGGACAAAGAATAAGCCAGTTCATCCACTAGATAGGAAGTTCACTTGATAATACCCCATTTTATCAGAGAGGGCACTGTAACAGAAAAGAGACAAGAAATAATAATGAGAGAAAAGATTTGAGGTCATTGCTTGTGAGAATCACAGAATTTATAAGCAAAAGTATCCTTGATATATCAATTTCCTAGCAAAGGATGCTAATCATACCTCCAAATCTAGATATATTTGACCAAAGCATACTGAAGACATAGAATGCAAAAAGAAGTAATTATTGTCTATTTCCTTAGTATCACATAATTTCCCAGATAACTGCTCAAGTTTATGTTCAAGGCATATTTCAATGCAGTTCATTTTTTTGTTGTTGTTGTTTCTTTCTTCCTTTCTTTTCTGAATTTTCATAATATCCTCAAAACACTCTTAAGACTTTGAATGAGGCAGCAGCTAGGGAAGTACTATTGTTCTGTATGATCAATAGATATGATACAATATAACCTTTATCTCAATGACCTTTGCCTTCATATATCATTCTGGAGAAGTTTTTCATGGTTTCCACCATTCACTAAGAATGTTTCCCAAAGCTATAATTTAATTTAACCTTGGATTATAACAATATGAGCTGATAGCACTTCTAGAATTTATTTTATTTTCCTTACATACTCTTTGCTTTAAAGACCTAGTGTATATCTAGGGCCTATGGTTTGCCCCTCTTGATCCTTTTACCAATATGTATTTGCATAACAAAGGTGCTGGCAAGCATTCTGTGAGGCGATTCACAAAAGCTACAGCTGCCAGAAGTTCTTACCTGGATCTTGTGAACTGTAGAGCTGTAGCAGCAGTACTAACCAGCAGTGCCAGGGGATCTGGATTTTAAGGAAATAATTTCTCCTTGGGTAAAATTTCTTTGTATTCATTTGCAGTGACTTTTTATGATTCCCATTTTGAGCCTTACAACGTGCTTCAGTATTTTTTTCAACTCATCCTACCTTCCATCACAAACTACGTGAACAACCACTGTAGATCACCGTGCACATAATAACAGCAGCACAGCAATTTCCCTCTGTTCCTCAGAGTTCTGCTCTCCTCTACCCATTCAGGAAAATACAATTTTGGTGAAATTTTAATGAAACTAGAGATGACTTCTGCTAACCTGTTTTTTTGTGGAATAACACAGATAAGTTCAGAATC
>JAWWEU010000040.1:26638888-26696009 GCA_035583155.1 Acropternis orthonyx | reverse complement strand
GGTTTTTTTTTTTTTTTTTTTTTTTTTTTTTTTGGTTGGTTGGTTGGTTGATCAGTTGGTTTTTGGGGTTTTTTGGAACCTTGTAAGAAGATGTGTTGTGAATAGCTGTTTCAGTTAAAATCAGATTCCTGTAGACCTGTTCCCCACCCACAGACCTCTCACATAGAAACTAATTACTGTCTTTATTGCTTAGGACTAACCAAAGGTATTAACAGTCCTAATCTGCTTTAGACAGCATATGTAAAATCTGGAAACCACAATGTAGTAAGTCTTTTCAAGATGTTGTGTTGGTTTGGTTGTTGTTTTTTTTTAATTTACAAAAGGGGGAGAGCTTTTATTTTCTGTGCAATGGAAGCCTGAAATTTTTCATCTCCTTCTATTAATGTTGGTTAAGAAAAAAATACTGAAATATGGCTTTTATCACTTTTCTTTTAAAAGTCTATTTTTTTTTTTCAAAGAACACTACTATCAAAAAGATAATTGAGAAGTTTACAAGTAAGTAATAAAAAATATGAACTCTATTGATAAAGAAATTATTTTTATGATACAAGTTACGGTTATGAGTTTTAACACTTCCAAATATTACAATTGTTTTATTTCAAATATGTAAGAAAACGTATTTAATAGTAATGAAGATGTATTAGAAATAATGATACTTTCTGCTGAGGAAAAATGTGAGAAACAAATGTAAAATTAATGAAAAAGACTTATACAACAAGGTTTTGTACATCTAATGGAACACTGGTCAAAATTTGGGAAATATAACAGAAATATAACAGAAACTAAGAATAATATGAAATTTCACATAGCATAATTGTAACCCTTTCCAAAAATTGCATTTTGGTTTGTAAAATATTACACTTTTTTTTTTCCTGACCAAACATATAAAATAATGTGATTGGAGAGAAGTTTCATTCTTACTGTTATTAGGAAACATCCAGTGAACATTACAGTTTACTTTTACAAAATATTAAGTGTTTAGTGTCTTCATCACAGCTACATAAACCATTTGGGTTTTTTAGAAAAAAATCCTGGACTGCATAATACAAGAAAATTTTAGTAACCAGGGATAAGTTACTGCCTGTTCATAATAAACATGACCTAAAAATGCATGTGTTGCTGGACTAAATATTATAAAGCAATGTGCTTACTTTTCATCCGTTCTGTCTTCAGTTCAGCAAGTTATCTGACATAGATCTCTGTGTCCCTGCTGACACTTGACAGTGCCTCAGGTACTCGCTGAAAATGGCCACAGAGCACATAGCAGACTGATTTTGATGGCCTGGACATTATCTGCCCTTGTGTAGGGATCCTCCAAATCTTCCAAGAAGGATCCCACTACCACATGTCAATAATCCAAAGCTGGATAATAACAGCTCTCTGGGTCCTAGTGTGCCCACCTTGCTCATAGTGCAGGCATATGTGCACCTGGGTTCACTTGGGGAGCAGTGATGCACCAGATTTTATTTCCCTGTTGTCCCCAAACCTCACTGCAGTGTCACACCCCTGGTAGTTGTGGTCTAGAATAGACCTATGATCGTCCAACAACTGAAGCGTTGAAGGATTCATGTATTCAAAAATTATACAAATTGAATTCAAAATGTGTCTATTCAAGAAATTTTGTTCAAAAGTTCAAGCAAAGGAAGGTGGATAAAAGAGAAGTTTTGTTTGAAATGATGGCTTCAATTTATTTGTGTCTGATACACAGCGCTCCAAAGAGACTCTTGAAATAATTTCAAGTACTAGTCATTACTGAGTGGAAAGACTGAACTAATACACGTAGCTTTAGGTTTCTAATTTTTAAAAGAGTTCTCTCTAAGCACTTTTTAATAACTAAAGTCACAGGTGCCTAATTCCATGATTTCTTCACAGTTCTAATTAAACTCATTAAATAAACGATGTTGGTACCTTCATGCCTGACAGTTAGTACAAGCAAAGAATGTAGAAATCATAGCACACAGCAGCTGTTTTTAATTTCTAGCCAACTGTCTAAACATTAATGCACAATTCAGGTTCTTCCTATTTTTAATCTTAGCTGAAACCAAAAGAACGAGAGAGAAAAAAGTCTGATTTTCATATTTCAAGATACTAAAATACAGGTGTGTGCATGAACATCGGAACATATACATGTTTATTCAGAGGGCTAGCACAGCCACCTTGAGCAATCTCTGTACTGGAAAATTTTTCTAAAACTCCTTCCACTGAGGAAAATTCTTGTCTTGCACTACAACCCTGTGAAGCACTCACCAAGTGAGTAATCAGCCAGAGCCACTAGTGATTTTTTGTCTCTTTCTGCAACTGTATGATTGCTTTAAAAGAAAAAAGTCATAAGCAAGAATAGAAGTATTTTTATTCTTCAAAGGAGACATTTTCTAGGATGTTTCTACAAAGAATTACTATTACTGAAATAATTATAATTTGAAGTAGCATGATGCAAACTCTTTTCTTATTAGATTAATATCAAAACATATATGCTATTTTTTCTTGGTGTTTAAGATAACATTACAGTATGCAAAAAGCTTTAGTCATCATTAATCTCTTAAAGGAGTATAAGAAATGCCTTATTTCTCTGCCTGAGAGGCAGTCCATGTGGCCCAATAGTCTGTATCTAAACAACTGAAAAAGCAGACAGTGCCCAGACAAAGCATGTTAGCCTGACTACTCTCCATGAGCCTCAAAATTTAATCTGTCAGGAATGTTTGATTGTACATTGCTATTTCTTTTAGTATGCACTTACTGGATCCATGCTATCCATGAATTTGCCTAAACCATTTTTATATTTGCATACATTGTCTGCCTCCAAAGTATTCTGGGACAACAAATTCCTGAAGTTCACCATTTGCTGCACAAAGTACTTTCTTTTGTCTATTATAGGCCAATGTCCCAGGAGTCTCATCAAGTTACTCAGCTTCTGTATTGTGGTATTTGGTGAACAGTTCAGCTCATTCACTGCCTTCATAATTTTGTAAATCTTAGGTATTTCTCCCTTCAACCTCTGCACACTGATGAATTCTTCTGTTTTCATTTGTCATTGTCAGGCAACTGGCCCACCAGTATTGGTTTTGCTCTTCTCTTTAGCCTCTCTTTAAAATCATGTGTCAAGAAGCAAGAACTGACAGCATCATTTAAGGACTTTATACACTTACATGTTAAGGCAGATATATATTTTGAGTATTTTATTGGATTTTCAGCTTTGGAATTATAATTTAGACCAGTGGAATTCTAATGAACATAAACGCTTTATCTAGGAAAAAAGTCTAACACTTTTCAGAGCCTACTGTTTTTCTGGAAGAGCTCAGTTACATGCAGTCTAGCACTGGGCAACAGTAAAGAAGTGTTTCATGGAGCCTAAAAAGACTTAGAAAGCTGATCTTTGTTCTTAGGAGTCAATATTAATAATAGTTTAATTTTTTTCTTACAATACTGGAATTCCATATTGCTTTGTAAAAAGGAAAACCCTGCAAAGAATTAAAAAATATCAAACCAAAGATCCTCAAAGATATAATCTGAATCACCTGTAAAAGGAAAGGGCACTGCTCTCATTAATACTTCCGTAGCATTGAGTAACCTCATAGCACTGAGTCAATTGACATCTCATGAAACTGGTGTATTTCTCGCATTCTCCTTCTCAAGTGGGTTTTTATATTCAATGTTCCTAAACAAAGAAAATGGTAATTTAATATTAATTCTTGAAAAAGGCCTCAGAACTATTCTTTGACCATTTTAAATATCAACAGAGAACCTAATTCTGTGTCTGGCCATAACAGTAACTTCCTTGTCATTCCCTCCTGTGTTAGCAGGAACACAAGCATGCTGAACAGTCTATAGAATCTTGTATTGTTAAGAAATACTTGGCAAGTAGGGGAATTTTTGTGTTTCTTTTTTTGAGACACTATGTGCTACAAAGGAAGTATTTCTGACTTTGCTTTACATAATCTCACATTATGCGAGTGGAAAAAATAGATCTTTTTGTACAGCAACAGAAAATCCCAGCATGCTGGTATTTCTGGAAAGAAAAATGTTATCAGCATGATCAGACAGTTCTAAGTAAGTGACAATACAGTGATAGGAAGGCAAAGAAAAGTCTTCTAATCACAATAGTCTGAGACATACACAAAATTCCAAATTCTTATTTACGAACCACAGAAAAGAAGAAAAAATCAAATCAGTTTCTACTAACAATGGGCAGATGAAATTTGTAATTTAGGGTCAAAACACAACAAAGTATATGTTGCTACACATATTTTGAAATTATGAATTTCAGTTTCTGCCTGCCTTAGCAAAATGTAAGGGTCAGTTATCAGCCACAAGCTGAGGTACAGGAAAGAAGAAAAAAGAATCAACAGGGAATGTATCACGACTTGAGCATTACTCTGAAAATTGTCATTACCTTTTTTAATATATATTTTAAAATTGAAATTTTATAGGCATCATGAAAAGCAAAATGATCAAGATTTCAGTCTAATTTCTTGTGGAATTAATCTACTTAAATATTATGAATATCAGTTTCAAATCATTAACATTAGGTTCCATAGCTTGGTGACTCAAACCAGACTCCTATCCCAGTTGCCATGCTTTAAAATGCATGTAGCTCCCAGCAATGCGAGGTGCGGGGGGGGCCAAAGGAGCCAACTTTCCCTGCCTTTCTTTCAGATGAGCTCCTCCAGCACAAGTCCCCCTCAGTCACAACCTGTCACTTTGCCTGAGCATTAAGTCTGTAATTAATTCCTCATGCCCAGCTATGCAAGGAAGTGGCACTGTAAAATCCCCAGCAAGTCATTCTCTCTGTCGTAGCAGACAAACTTTACAATAGAAAGAGAAATAATCTGACAGACATGTGACAGCTCAAAAAAACCCTGCAAACATTTGATTCAAATAAAAAAAATGCACACATTAGTTTCTTGAGAGGACACCTTTAGAGCTCTGTTATATTGCACTGGCCTTTGAAATAAAGCAGGTAGGGAAGTGTTACATAGGAAAGCAAAACAGAGTCATCACTAGGTAATTCCCAGCTCTTCCTCCTATTCAGTGAATTAGTTAATATTCATTTTAGAAGAGGGACAATCATACTTTGTTATCTCCTACTGGTAAAATTCCTAAGACATAAAGGCATAGTATGTGCTTTTCTCCTGTAGTGCATACCCACTTCATTCTTCAGCTTCTCAACTGTTGAGTTACAACAAGCACCTCACCATGGCAAATCAGTAGAAAGCAATAACCAGCAACACAGCTGGTAAGTCTGAAATAATCCTCATATCTAAAAATCTATCTGCTATATTGCTGTGGAAATACTACAGCACTTGTTGTACTAGGAAAAGGCGAAGTATCAGCAGTATCAAAACTATCTAACAGCAGAGTTACCAAGGAGGAAGTAGGAAGCAGGATTTATAACCCAGTCTTTCACACTGCTAGTGCTAAGTAACTTCCCAGTTTTATCAATAACAGCTTAAAAAGAGCTATTGGGAAACCCGGAAATAAAACATATTAAATTCACAGCAGCAAACCAGTCATTTATATTTCAGACTATTGTACCTTTAGTTATTTCTTTTTTGTTGTTGTTGTTCTTTTTATTCTTATATTCCTACAGACCTTTATACTGCATTTTATACACTTCCTCCCTTCCTTTATGTTTCCTCAAGGGAAGAGCTAACAAATGTTAGACCTATTCCACAGCCTTAAGGTTTCTCAACAACCTTAAGAAATACTTACAGTGACATATGCACCTATAAGGGTTGAGTGGAGTCTGTCCAATAAATTCTTAGTGCCCAGTCAGATTGAAGACATCACAAAACGCTGAGCACTGTGTCACTGTGATACAGCCTTTTTGTAGACCCATGCTCTTAAGCTCCATGTCATCTCTGCTCTCTTCATGGAACCTCATTCACGCACAATAGCCAGCAAAAGATTCCTCCATACCTCAGAGATGCAGCCATTTCATACATGGAGGTGCAAAGCTTAGCTTTGTGAAAAGCACATCAAAGCATATTCTTTATCTGCAAATTCCTCTGTCAACACAGCCCTCTGCTGCTGTATGTACCTGCTTCTCTAGAATGACAACCTTTCTGATAACAAATATAGTGGCTCAGAGAGCATATTAGTAGAAGCATAAAAACCTAAAAGGTAGGTGATAAGATGTTAAATTGGTGAAAGCATTGGATTTTTCAGGCTGAAGACATTAGGAAAATTTTTTATTTCTTTTTTTCAGGTAGGAAGTTGCAACTACATGCTTGATACTTCGGGAGCTAGAGATTATTAGGAAACAATACATACATGTGCATGATGTACATATCATAAACGGAGCTAAAGTGAAAAGAAATGGAACCTTTTAACACACTGAAAAAAAAACCATGAAAACTCTTAAAAGTCTGGAATCGGTAATTTACAGCATAAGCTACCAGTAAAGGAACATTTCCTGGGTCCATAACATAAGCATTAGCATTTATTACCACTACTGTACCACACACATAAAAGCAAGTACAAAACCTAAGGAAGACGGATAGCAGCAAAGAAAACTAAATACTTTAGTGAACTTTTCTAGATCCAGATTAATTGTAAGAGACAGGATATTTTATAGACTGGTCAATAATAGGAATGAACAAGTACATAATGTTCTGATGTACCAACAATTTGTATTCAGATGATATCTAGATGATACACAAGGAACAATTACAATTCTCCATTTTCTGTAGATTTCAAAGGGCTCAAGTATTCTTAGTAACATGAATCACTTCAGTCTCGTATTTAAATTTAAAGGGTTTATGGCAGTTATGAAACTCAATGCTCAGTCTTGATTGCTGTACATTTTGAAGGTGGGTCACATAAAAGTCTTCAGTCGCTATTGAGAAAATACAATATATGGAATGAATACTATGAATTTAGTTTTGCAAAAAATATGGAATGAAAAGAACAGGAAAATAATTTGCTCTAAAACAACCAGCAAGCACTTGGGGAACTACTTACCCCTACTCCTTATAAGACAGCAAGCAAACAAGCAAACTGTTCTGATAGATTGCTTTCACAGGTAGGAGGCCCAACTGGTGCGTTCCTTTATGAACAAGTTTGGAATTCAAGAATACTGAATTCAGTGAGAAGTTTTTCTTGCTTATCAAATGTCTGGAAAATGGCAGTGTTTTCTGGAAGACCAGAAAAGGCTTCTGCCAGACTTGGTTGGACCTACTAAACTGCTAGAAGCAGGAGTGGCAGAGCTAAGGAAGAATTTCTCATTAGTCCTTGTGTGTTTTCTGCACAGATAACACTTCATGGAAAAACTATCAAACAAATTTGAGTAGTCTGATTATTAATAGCTAATACATCTTCAGGGAGAAAACTTTAAGAAAAGTCTGGATTTCATATTTCATTACCTCTTGTACCAGCATTGCATTTTTGTTTGTTTGATGCATATTATTAATCAGAGGATTATAAAACAGAAAGAACAGAAAAAGGTAAAAAGGCATACTGAAGAAATACCAATATAAGCAGGACACTTTTCCAACTAGATATTATATTTATTTTCAGTATTGGCAGTACATGCTCAGCAATGTGCAAATATGATGACCATAGCTTTACCTCAAACGGGTTAAATCTTGTACAATAATATACCTTCCTTGCAAAGCTAGATAGCTCAGAATATAGAATTTTATCACCTCTAAATCAGAATGGACTGGGTTGGAAGAGACCTCAAAGATCATCTAATTCCAATTCCACTGTCATGGGGTCACTGGTTCAAATCTGTCCTGTTTAATAATTTAAATAATTTCATCTGGCCTATTATTGGTCAGAAAATATTTTTGGATATTTTTTCTCCCCAAAAAAGCTACTGCCATGAGATGCAATCTATCAAAATTCTTATTAGCTACTGAAATCTGAACAAGCACAAGGTTTAAAAAACTGTTCATACTACTGTCTTATCTTCAGGGTACTAATGGTCATGGGATATGGGATATAAAAAGTAAACAAGATAGAGATTACTCAACCTATTTAAGAAATACTTAAGGATTTAAATACACCAACATAAAGAAATTCAAGTTTATAGACCATATAGCTCCTTCTTCTCATACATTACATATCAAATGCTTTTTTATTGTACTACATGCTTTTGAAGAAATGACACCTTCTTAGAAGTGTGTAATGTGACACAGTTATTGTTGCTGTTGGAACTATAATATTAAAATTTATGATTTATGCACACATATTCTCAGATATAATGCTGGTTTCCTGTACTATTTAGTAATAAATTTTCTCTTTCCCCACCAGTCTTCTATGGACTACTTTCTTAGAAGAGGTAGATTGCTCTCCTGGGTGAATTTTTGCCCTTTTCGAAGTTAAGGGGAGTTCTGCTTTCAGCTTCAGTGGAGGGGCATCATTTCAGCCCAGACCTCTGCACCAAATACAATTTCTTAGCAATATGCCCTAAAGATCTGATTCTAGTCTCACTTATGCATAACAGAAAAAGGGAGAGAGAAAGAAACAGAAAAACATGAAGGCAGGAAGTCCAGACAAAGCAAGAAAGCAAGAGAAAGTCTCAAAGCAGAAAACCAAGAAACCAAGCAAGTCTTCTGTTCCATGTCAGATTTGTATGCTTTATATAATTTCTTTGGTGATTTTCCCATCATTCAGCTTAATAATATAAACCCAAATGTAATATTATCAGGACAGTTCTTATGTCTCGAGAACTAACTGGCGTGGTTTCTGTCAATGACCCTTTGTCTGTTCTTTTTAAAAAATAAGTCAGACATTTATTAAAGCTCTAATATGAGTTCAGATGTGCTGTGATAGCTGGTTATATCAAGAGGAAATAGTGTCCAAAGAGAGAGCATTAATGGCAAACATTTTTAACATGAAAATTTATGAGCCTGTCTGCTTTACTTTGCCATTTACAGACTCTGACATGGAATTTCTCTACTCCAAGCGAGCATTTTAAGGGACTTAGTCACCTTCCAAATACCTGTTAGTGCTGTACAAATGGAGATGCACTTAAGCTTCATGAAGGCCTGCTCAGCTCTGACAGAAATTATCTAGCCCTACAAATGTGTGTGTGCGTGCACATGTATGTACACTTATACTTCTATATATTCACTTCTGTGCGATGCAGAGGAACTATGTATTCCTTGGCTATGCCAGTCCCCAACTAAAAATAAGTAATGAGCTTTCAGAATTTGGTATGATTTATTTTTTTTAATGAGATTTTTAACATGAATGAAGAATATTTAGTATATTGTAAACTCCTGTGAGTGACTCTCAGAAAACTTGACTGTAAATTTCACAGTCAGCAGGAGCTCTAGGTATTCGTCACCTTTGAAAGCTGAAGACTACGTCAATCTCCAAATGTCAGGCTTCTTTCTCATTTATTTGGTGTTTATATATCTTTTAAGAGGAGGAAGATGAGTGATGGGGTCAAAGTAATGGATAAATGAGAATGATAAAACTTCTACTCTCTCAGCCTTAACTGACATACATAAGAAATAGCTTTTCAGTAAATACCCTCCTAGAAGGCTGGTGTGCCTGCAGAACACACAGTAAAAACCTTAGGTTACCTTAGGTGTTAAACTCTTCGGTGAACTCTTTAAAAAATAATTGAGCAGCATCTTGCAAAAGAGGTATTTTTTGTGTTCTTGGAACAATCAGTGAAATGCACACAGTACAAGAATAAAAGTAAACTAGAGTGGTTTCAAGGAAATAACTGTATGTATGAAATTGATTTTATTCTTCCATAATGTTTATAATGCATAAAGCCATTAGAAAACAAAACATAGACTAAAAATGCTGAAAAGTTAAAAATAACCCCATTGTAGACTCTATAATGAAAGCCAACTCTTTTTTAACTTTGTTGCTCCTGAAAATAATAAAAATCTATCAGCCTTCATATACCCACTCCTTTTCTAATAACTCACTAACATTTAAACTGCTTGAAAAGAGTAGAGAAACACATCAAAAGTTCAAAAATCTGACAACGCTACATTATTTAATATATGTCATACTTACTGGTATTTTAAAATTCCAATGTCTGTAGTTTGCTATTGTACACTCAATAAACTGGTCAAAAGCAGCTTTTAGCACAGTTCCAGTTGATTCTTCTGTTAGCTCACATTGCTTTTCCTCTCTAGAGATGCCCAGATGATTTTTTATTAAAGTCCTTTAAAATTTACTTTTAAAAAATAAAATTAAGTATTTTAACTTTCTTTTTTGTTTTGTTTCATTCGTTTTGGGGTTTTTGTGTTTTTTTGTTTGGTTTTGGTTTGGTTTTGGAGTTTTTTTATTATTTACTTAAACATTTAGTCCTGATCTACGGTAATGCAATCTTTCTTCTCACACAAACTTACTTATGGTACATCTCAAGCCACTTCAGCAACATAGATCATACCCTGTGGACTCCAAATCTCTGCCTAGGGTAATCTGGTCTTGTCTTCCTTTACCAAAAGGAAAGTTGGGTTCTACAGCAGGGAGAACTGTGTTCTTGAACCCAGTTTATGAGACACTGGGTTGAGGCCCATAGTACAGCTTTCAGTAAAAATATATTTGTTCATAATTTGTGTCTGAATTAGAACATTTTCTCAATTAGAAAGTCAATGTTTAATTGTTCAACACTGTTTATCCAACCCTTAAAAATTTTGAACTTATCCAGACTACTATTTTCTGCTGCTTGCTGTAAGAAAGTGCGCTGGTGATATCTGTCTACATTCAAGGTTTTTCAAAATAATGGTCTCCTCTGAATTTATATTTATTCTTGGAAACTGGGAGATAAGTGGTGTAGAATGGTTGCAGATATATGTCTCCACTGAAGGAATTTAATCTATTACAGTCCAACTCATCCTCACAGAATATGCTGAGCAAGGGACCCACAAGGATCGTCAAGTCAAAACTTAGCCATGCACAGGACCATGCCCAAGAGTCACACCATCTGCCATAGGGTATTGCCCAAATGTTTCTTGAACTCAGGAAGGCTTGGTGCTGTCACACTCTGGCTGAAGAACCTAAACCTCTCCTGATACAACTTCAGGCCATTTCCTCAGTGTATATGCCTCCTCTTCCCCTCGTGAGGAAGCTGTAGACTGCTGTGAAGTCTCCCCTCAGTCTCCTCTTCACCAAGATGAACAGACCAAGTGACCTCAGCTGCTCCTCATATGGCTTCCTTTCAAGACCCATCACCATCTTCATTGCCCTCCTTTGGACACTCTCTAATGGCTTAATATCTTTCTTATCTTGCAGTGCCCAAAACTGCACACAATATTCAAGGTGAGGCCGTCCCAGTGCAGAGCAGAGTGGGACAATCCCCTCCCTCGCCCGGCTGGCGATGCTGTGCCTGATGCCCCCCAGGACACAGTTGGCCCTCCTGGCTGCCAGGGCACTGCTGACTCATGTTCAACTTGCCATTGACCAGGACTCCCAGGTCCCTTTCCACAGTGCTGCTCTCCAGCCTCTTGATCCCTGTTCTGTACACACAACCAGAGTTGCCCCATCCCAGGTGCAGAATCTGGCACTTGTCCTTGTTAAACTTCATACAGTCAGTGATTGCCCAGACCCCTAATTTGTTGAGGTCTCTCTGCAGGGCCTCCCTGCCTTCAACGGAGTCAACAGCTCCTCCCAGTTTTGTGTCATCTTCAAACTTGCTCAGTGTCCCTTCCAGTCCTGTGTCCAAGTCATTTATGAAGATGTTGAAGAGCACAGGGCCCAAGATGGAGCCCTGCAGAACCCCACTAGTGACAGGTCAGCAGTCCGATGTCACCCCATTCGCTATTACCCTCTGTGCTTGACCCATGAGCCAATTACTAACTCACAACATGATGTGTTTATCCAGCTATGCTGGACATCTTGTCACATTGTACCAATATCTCTTCATTTTTGCAGCATATGCCTGGTTCTTTCTCTGACACTATCACACTTCATATTTTTGTAACGAGTGACTAAAAGGTGAATAGTATATATTCAGCATATACAAAATATACAGTAACAGGCTTACTTTTCATCACACGACAGTGCTTGATATACATTTTATTTAATCAAAATCCCTAATCAGTATTCTTTTAAAATTTGCTTAGTAATTTGTCAGTATCATTTCCTTCATTTTGTTCCTTGTATTTGCAGAAGCATCAATTGCTAGCCAGTAGATCAAACCCTAACAGAATCTTTTCTCATTGCTATGTATTTTTATAAAGATTGTAGCCTTATAATAAGTGTTTAAATTTCATTTAAAAAAACCCAACCCTTATGCAAATATTCTAATTTAAAAAAAAAAACCCAACCCTTTTATTATTGCAAATATCATTATTAGGTAACATCTTACAGAAAGGCTTATCACTTTCACAATAATTAGATTCTACTGTGATTCTTGTTCTCTAAGATGTTAAAAACAGCCATCAAGATTTGAGTCCCATTGTTAGATACTATATAAATACATTAATTGGGATTCCATTTAGCTAAATTTAAAAGTTACAAACTTATTTTAAATTCATTACTATCAAAGGAGACACATTCAGATGAATTCTCATTCATTGCATCTATCTCAGCAACCTATTTCATGCAATATAATTTTACATATCAAAAGTACGAGGTAGGCTTATGATTTTTAGAAGAAACACTCAACAAGACAGATAATTGGCACAGCAAATTTTAACTTCTCAATCAATGGTTGTGACAGTAACATGGTATCTCATACACATTCTACCGAAGTCTCAGAATATATTTTTTGTTGCACAGAAGAAATTAGGAAAGGGGCACAACACTGTTCATTTACTTCTGCCTTGTAAGGAACAACTCATGGTAAAATTGAAAATAAAAGTGATTATATGAAAGCAATCAAAAAACCAGCACACCTTGCTTTAAAGATCAGGAGAATGCATCATTTTTTTTACAGAATGTGGAAACAGAAGTGTAGGGAAAAAAGAACAACTACAAAGGAATAACACAAATTTGTAGGCTTCAAATAAGAAAGGATGAAGAAGGATATCGGCAGAAAGACAAAAGGAGCTAAAAATTGAAACCAAACAGTTCAATGGAAAAAAAAAAAAAAAAGGGAAAAGAAAGCAAAGGAAAGTGTACTTCAGTTACTTAATAGCCATTAAATTTACACAGGACAATAAACTATGATTTTTTTTTTTGTCACAGGGCAGAGAGAAGGCTGACAGGCTCAATATTTTATTAGCCTCAGCTTTCACAAAAAATAATTCATGACCAAACACTTAATTAAAGGAATTTTAATGAGGGGCTAGGATCATAAAGCAGAATAAAGAAGAAAAGTGTTATATACGATACAGACTCTGAATGTATGCAAGAACGTAAAGTAGAATGAAGTTCCCTTAGACAAGTCCATGAAACAAAAGTGATTATCTGACGATTAATCAATAGGACGTTAAACAATAGTGAGTAACTGAATAACTTTTCTGCAGTCATTCTGCATTAAAGACTTAAGTCATTATAGCTAATAAAAAACAAAATATGAGATAATGCTGTTGGAAAATAAAGCCAAGTATACTAGAGAGATATAATACAAAGATGTATTAAGAGATGTGTTGCATATAAAACATGAGGGAAATGGACAGTTTATTTGCTCTTCTATCAGTTACTGATGTCCCAGCTAGACTACCACATCTAACTTAAGAAAAAGTGAAATCCATCGTAGAGAATCCAGGGTAGGGCAAACAACTGATATGAGGTTTCTAAAATAGATGTAGATCTCAGTGCAGGTAAAATGATGCCTCTGGGAAAGATAAAAAAAGCCATGTCCTAATTTTATGCACACAGGGATGAGCTCTGATCTAATTGTTAACACACAGTAAAAGCATAATTGGGAAAATTATTGCTGGTTTGAACAAAGGTCTGCTCAATGTTTAATAGCAGTCAAATCCATTGTCATTCATAGTAAAGAACTGTGAGAAAAAAACAGAAACAGTCATTTTGTTAATATATAAAACTGTGGTACATCTCATCTTGAATACTGTCTGCCTCTTGGGATTACCCCAACCCAGGTGCAGGACCTTGCACTTGGCATTGTTGAACTTCATGAAGTTTGCACAGGCCCAACCCTCAAGCCTGTCCATGTCCCTCAGGATGGCATCCCTTCCCTCCAGAGTGTTGACTGCACCACACAGATTGCTGTCAGCAACCTTGCTGAGGGTGCACTCGATGCCACTGTCCGTGTCACTGACAAAGATGTTAAAGAGTGCACTGGGTGTTTTGGATGATACAAGTTTCAAAGAGTTTGAAAAGTGATCAAACTCATGAAGGAAGAGTCGAGTGAAAAGTTTATTCAAAGACATCATCAGCCTCAGGTTAGAATATTGCTCAAAGCCAGGATGATATTCTGGAGAATTGTTCCTATGCACCTGCCTTCTCTTCAAATTCCCCTCAGAGGTAGTAGGGTAATTCTGGGATAAATAGGATCTGTCAGGAAAAAGAGAAGGCCCTTAGATTTTTTTAGTCCAGAAAAATGAGACTAAGTGCAAGAAGCAGCACATATAAACTTCAGTGTTGTATGAAATTGTTTATAAGGAACAATGATAAATTTTTTCAATAAATTTAGAAGCAAAAGAAAATAATAGCTTAATTTTCACTAGCATAATTTACTATTATGAATTATTATGAAAGATGGAATATGGTCTTTCTGGGGAGTTTGTAGGATAGATTTCAACAAGTTTTAGAAGAGTAAGACAGGCAGACATTTGTTAGAATATAGTTGATCTTTCTTCTTTGCCAGAAAACTGATTAGACCATTCTTTCATCTTCATTTCTATTTTATTATTACTATTTCCATCAGAATAGATGAAAAATTAAAGACACACCCTTAAAAAAATTACAAAGTTAATTAAATTAATTAAGTAAAGGTCTGAGACAACACATCTCTTGCTTCTTTCTTTCAAACAATGTGGTGAACAGAACTTAAGGTTTTATAATAAAAATGTTCTGGCATTTTTTATCATTTAAAATCTATTAGATATCCCTGAGTGACGGAAAATTAAACATGAGCACAGAACTGAGCCTCAGTTTTAGCAGAAGGTCACCTCTTGAATAAAGGGAGAAATTCCAGTATAATCTTGTACAAAGTCAGTTTTGTGGATAAATACAGCATACTTCAGACTCCATGATACTCAAGCAGTGCTTTTCAGTCAAAAAGAACTTGAAAAATACCAAAGCATTAAATAAGAAAGCATTTTTTGGAATTAACCAAATCTAAACTTTCAATGAGAAGAAAAAACACCAGTTTTGTTATTAAAGTTGCTAAGTTTAAAACCTTCCAATTATTTTTTTAGAATAAAGCTTTAAAACAGGAAGCAATATGAGGTCCCTACGGAAAAAGGATTGCTTTCTTTTCAGAGTGGGAATACCTGCACTTTCAACAACTTCCTCCTGTCATCTGATTGTTATCATGAGTTTTGTCCATTAACTGAATCCCTTTTTATTTACCCACTTCATCTCACTTCTCACTTCTCATCTTCTCTGTATGGGGTGGGAGGAGGGATAAAGATCTGAATTCTGGGGACTGCTGCTGTAGCAAACTAGTGAAGCATGATGCCATGATATCTTACATCACTACTTTTACCCTCTTTATCCTTGGATAACTGTTTTCAGATAGGGTGCAGTGCAAAGGACAAAAATGTATGAAATTAACTTTTACAAAATTCATTGTCTTTCTTGTCATAACTGTATTGGTCTTACAGTTTCCAAACCACTAACTTGGAAGTAGAAAGTGGTGTGAGCTAAAACACATCCATACACAAAAAGATACCAGAGCAGATTAACATACACACCAAAGAAATCTAGGTCAGGCTTAATATCCTTCAAATTGCAGCTGACACAATGAATATTAAGCTAGCCAACCATGAGAGATGCATTCATGAAACCAAACCAATGTAGGTTTTTTAGAAGAAAATTCATTATAAAATACTGATGTTTCTGTGATTTTTCCCTGTACAAATTGTTCCATTTCTAGAAAACTCATCACAAATAATTAATAGTGGATCTCTAGCAGCAATATTTTAAAATACTGAAATAATTGATCAAGAAAGCCTAAGGTAGGTATTTTTTCCTGCACATAGTTTTTATCAAAAGATGGGGAAATAAGGAAGGAAAGGAAGGAATGTAATTGCTTTCCCTCTAAGAAGGAGTTGAAAGAAGACTCCTAGTAAACTGAGAATTCAAGAGAATTTTTCTGAAAGTACTATTGAGTAAAAATTTCTGCAGAAAACAGTAATAAAAAAAATTGTTTGGTTAGCTGTTTACTAATTTCAATACATTTTAGTCATCTTTTCTTTATTCTGTGAAGACAATATTTTCTGGGAAATATATATACATATGTATAAAACATTCACAAAAAATGACGTAAAATGTAGCACTAAACAGCACTGAACTTGTTATGGGAGGAGAACTACCTTTATAATCTGTGGTTTACACAGTTCTGTCATAACCATCTTATGAAATCTCTTGGAAAGGGACATAGAAAGGTGATGACCAGTCTTCTCTCTGCTGGTGTTTTTTATAACAATAATTATTATAGAGATATAGTACCTGATAAGAAGCTAACATTGCTTTGAACAGTAATTACTTAAACAGAGATACCTGAGCCTCATGCGGGGGTAATCTACCCCCAGCACATCCCACCATAGGATTTCTACTTCATACATCATACTCCAGTGGACTGTGCCCATTCCTCACACCTGATAATTTTTATAAAGATTTCATAGAATTGTTTGTTCTCATAGGATATCATGGCTGCTCCACAAAGTTTTGTATACAGGGATGCTACGGATGCTACCTGCTGTAGTTGACCCTGGTTGGCCAGGAAAGCTAGACTAGATGATCTCTAGTGGTCACTTCCAACCTTGTCCATAATTGTGATTCTGTGATAATCCAGTTCTTTGAGATCATGAATGGGCTTAGAGGAGATATTTTAAAAACAAATATTTATTAAAAATGAATTTGAAAAATCATTTGGAAAAAATGCCTCAATCTCTGCTTCCCTTAAAGACTGGACAGAAGACATGTTATTTTTCTAACCATATTCCCTCTTCTTCTCCGCTAGGAATTTTAGAAAAAGGAAATTATATTAAACAAACAAATGCCAAAAAAAAATAATAAAAATCCACTGTTCAAAATGGATTAAAGCCTCATTAAGCAGCAACCAGGACTGATGTTTTCAGTCAGTATGATTTATGAACTTTTTTTTGTTCTGTGCTGTTCACCAACAAACAAAAGAACTGCACCGGAACTAATCCCTGGGGCAGGGGGGGAGTGTACACAGAATGAGCACCATTTTAAAACTCTTAGGCCACATTGAACAACAAAACTATGTAAAATGTTAGTTAATTTTCATTGCATATTATTTGAAATAGTGTGATATAACCATTCCTACTGAAGTGTGTGTTTTCTGCCCAACATTATCGTCACTAGTTTTTTATGATTTCCCAGACTGATAAATGTGAAACCAAATCTTTCACAAAACTTACTAACTGAACTAGTGATTTCACAAAAAAGGCTGGGTTTTACAGATGGGAATCTGCACCTACTCTTCCAGCACTGTCTGTGAATTGAGAAAGTAATGATAGCTCTTTAAACATTTTTATGATGTTTATATAGAAGGTGTTCTTACATCATTATAGAAAAACTTTTAAATCCAAATACTGTCCTCAGCCTCTCTCCTAAATGTAATGCTAAAATAAAGGCAGTGTGAAATTTTAAAACAATGAAAATACCACCTCCAGTAGAAGGTATCAATACTGTGTATTTTCATAGAAATAATCCTCACATGTGCATATTCAGTATCATAAATTGTTTACTTAACTTGAACATCGCAAGTATCTCCTGTAAGTGTGAACATAAGCAAGTTGTACTCTCTTTTGGAAGACTGACCAAATAAATGGCTATGAAAGTGGATATTTGCTATTTAGATTCCAGTTTGTCTCAGTTCTGCTTTAAAAAACCCAAAAACCTGATGCTACCTTTAATTCTGATTGTTTTTTACCAGAAATATGGTTCTCACATCTTATAAGTCAACAATTAAATACAAAAAGAATAGTATTGTTATCATCTCAAGCAAAATGTATCTAGTAGCTTGAAAAAGGTCTAAAAAACTGGTGACATGATTCTTATACCTATGCTGATGATTCATCTTGTTCTACCTTTACCAGTTAAATTGAATCTATATTATTTCTGAGAGATAATTGTCTATGCTCTTTCTCAAAAAAAAACCTCTAAGTATTCCTATTATGGAAAGGTTAAACCTTTTCATATAAACAACTAATTTGAGAGATTGTGTGAGGTTGGAATGAGATATAACCAGCTAACTGAAAGATTAATCACAAAGAAATTACTAGATAGCTGGTAGACATTATACAAGCAAATACAGTTTGGATTCTGTACTTTATAGTAAGGAATTTTGGTTGTTTTTTTTTTAAAATGCTGCAATAATAAATAGATCTTTTGTACAGCATTTGATGGGCAGCTTTTCTGTGAAGTAGAAGAATGAGCCTTAAATTAATAGAAAGATTTTATATTTTTCATATGTAAAAATCATTATTTTATGTCTAATTAGGTACGCAACAATGCTTTTAAATTATAACAGGTGATACCTCACAGCAAAAGAATATCTGTGTACTTAAACAACAGCCTGGAGAGAACTCTGTGAGCCAAAGGCACTGGCATCTACTTAAATACATATGCCATTTTCAACATAATTAGTTACCTAATTGCAACCAAAAACTTAGTCAATGCACTTCTACATGTAACTAATTAGTTTGTTTAAAAGCTTTTAATTTGTGGTACTTTATTCTTCATTTCCTTCCTTCGTCACATTACCAGAGGATAGATTTGATTTTCAAAAACAACAAACACATAAAATTAAAAAGGGCATTACATAAAAGAAAGAACTATGGGGCAATATACCATTAGTGTTACCTAGAATTTTAGAAACACAATTTTTTTTTCTGAAACTATTTTAACTATTTCAACATACATCTTCATTATATCTGCATTGTAACCGCTATGTGTTAAATGACTCTTAAGACTTTCTAGATAAACAGAGCATCAATTACACAGGTCAGATTTCCATTGTAAACCTCATACAAGCAGGGAATTGTAACCAAATAAAGCTCTTATATATTTGTATTTCTAATTTGTACCATGCAGATCAGGAATAAATACAACAGCTTTTCTATCATTATGTCCCAAGAGGTATAGAAGTTGCACTGGATGCAAATCAGTATACAGGTGTACAAAGAAACAAGGAGATCATTAAAAAAAAAAAAGCACAGAAGCATTTTCTGCAAAGTTGCATATATTATAAAGATTATCACAAACAGTTAAGTGAAGGATTTACAGAGCTTCACTTTTTTTTCTCCCCCCATTTTTTTAGGGGGAAACACCAAAGAAATTATATGGTATTTACTTGAATTACTCAATTAGTGGTCAGAGGTAGCTCCTCCTCAGGCTGAGAAAAGGAAGAAGTCAAGTTCGGTGTACTTCAAGACAATGCAAAAAACAATAAAAGGTGGAAAACAAAAGAGCTGTCTCGAGAATGATGATTTGCAACAAGATGATTTATGGGTGGACCCAAAAAAACCAAAAGGTAAGACAAAGATAAATCTATACACAAGCAGAGCCCCAAAGTCCCCTAATACTCACTCCCTACCACAATAACATATTGTAACATTTGTAAAGACCAGAGAGAGAAATCAGAGTTACAATACTCAAATCTAAAGATACTCAGCCTTTACTAGGTGTTTACTTCTGAAGAGACACGGGAATCCACATGAACATTTTAGAGCTATGAAATATTCATCATGATGAGAGCCTAAAAGGCATAACTGCATAACTCACATATCCCATTTGAGGACTGACAAAAGTCATGCAGTGGATTTTGGTATGGTGCCCCTGGTGAGCTGAAACACAACCAGAGACGGAATGGTACACACTGAGAAAAGAATCAGCAAGACCAGCCCGGATGTAGGACAAACAAGAGTCCTAGAATGGTCATTGAATGGGAATTGCTCACTGTACATCCACAAGAAAGGGTCAGGGAGACAGTGCAAGGTTTACTTTGGACAGTTGGAAGCAGATCTGGAGGAGAGTTAATTCTGTCTTACAGTTATGCTATTGACTTCACCTAAAGTGGACTTAATTGGTGACAGCACAATATACAGCCATAGCCCTAGACATAAGTTCAAGAAAACAATTTATGCAGAGTATAGGGTTACAACTTAAACCTGATTCAGTGATAGGGAGAAAAAAAATAACCAAAATAAAAATCAGAAAAACCTTGGATTTTATAGTAGACATAAGCTTTGAAAGCAAGGAAAAAATTAAGCTGAAGGTGACAGATGAAGGAAGGATTAAAAATTCAAAAGACTAAATAAAAGAGAATGAAGAATAAAAATTCATGAAAGAGCACTGAGGACAGAAAAATAAAGTTGATAAAATCTGATGTATCTGTAACTAGAGGAAGAAAGAAAGTTCCAGAAGAATATGACATAACAAGAGGGAGAAGGAAGGAAACAGGAATCACCTTTATCCAGTGGAAATCAGTGTATTTGCATAAAAATTAATAGAGTTGAGAGAAGAATCATGTACATATGTAAAATTTTGGAAATGTTTATAATGTATTTGATGAAATCGTTAATGATAGAAAAATCCTGAAACACAATTGTCTTCTGATGGTTTATCATTGTCTCTTTTAAAGTGGTGGAGGGTTTGAGGGGAGTGTAGAGCTGCTAGAAGGTACTAACAGAAAAGAAAAAATGCTGCCAGACAGAGAGACACGATGCGAATGCATGCTCAATCAGGCCTTCTGTGCAAGGTACAGTGTGCCCTTTTCCATTAACAGTATTACTTATTACAATGACTGTTGTCCAAAAGGAATTTTCCCAGGGCTCTCCTCTAACAGCAAGCAGGAAAAAGGAAGAAAAAAACAGTGTCCAAAGAAACAACCGGCATGCAAAGTTTCTAGGGAAACAGAGGGAGAGCAAGAGAGAGGCATATTCAGAAAATGTTCAAATCGCTTAAATTTTTCGCTTCTCTCTCTCATGCCTGGAGAAGTGCTTTTCATATACACATGCAAAAGCGCTGAAAGTTTTCTAAATAGCTGTGCTCCCTCCTCCTATGAGGTAGTAAGAGAAAATAAAACTTAATGTCTGAAGCAGCCTTAAATTCCATTCTTTCTCATCATTTTGACTGCAGTAGTTGCTGCATCTTTGTCTCCAATGAGACTGGACTCTTTGAACTCTCCTTAAAATGGCAGTGATGGTAGTAGAGAACCCTGCTCTTCCAGCCATCGGTACCACCACTTAACTGTGAACACAATTTTATATATATATATTAAAAAATTTATCTATATATATAATTATATAAATGTCATTGCATACAGATAAAAGCACACCTACTAATACTACATATTATATATTTAATGCTTATACTGAATATATATGTCTGTGTACATACATACTCTTTTATACAACAAAATCTCCCTATGTTTTGAGGACAAAACAATAAGGAAAATTGGATTTTAAATTTGTAACATGCTTCCTAAGTTTATATCTAGACCATTTTCAGATGGTTATCTCTGCATTGCCAGTTGAAATCACTGAAAATCGATGAAAATTTATTTTAAACCATGACATTTTGAAAGAAATTGTGGAAAGAAATTACTTTATACTTGAACTTTCTGTTTTCATTTTATTACCTTACTATGGGAGACTGTAATTAATGCAGCTCTGTATCTCCAGCTTTCAATTTCCTCTGTGGTACACAGTATCTTAAGTTCTGGGCTTCTAACTAGCCCTTTAGTCTATTAAAATTAAGACATTCAGCCTACTTCATAACTGTAGGTCTCAGGGATACTTCCTGGCACCACTGGTTCACCCTACTCCTGTGCTGGTACAAGGCCCACAGGCACATTCTATTTTATCCTTCCCTTCTTCCTTTGGGAAGGAACAACAAGTATACAGAGGCTAGAAAGAAGACAGAGCACAAGCTACACCGGAGCAAAGACAAGGGCTGTATTACAGTACGTACATGTTACATAGCTTAGATACCATTGCTTTTCTAACTCTACATGTATTTCCAGAGCTCTGATGACTTGCATGGAGTCATGGGTTTCCTTCTAGTGAAGAAATTTTAGGTCAAGTAATCTTGAAAATATAGTCACAAGCAAGGCATGCACCTCTATTTTCTCACCCCAAAACGACACAGGATGGGATCAATTCCTCCACACTAAGTATCTATGCTATGGACATTCACACTTAATCTAACAAAAGTCTAAGGAAATGTAACCATCTCTTCATAAATTAGTTTAAGCTGGCATTAAAATCTTCTAGTGGCAGAAATACTACAAATTTCCTGCATAAAACAATATGTAGTACATAGAAATTCTTTAGTTATCAACTTATTCATAATACTTAATTCATAGATCTTAACAGTTTAATCCAACCAAATTTATTCCAATTTCATATGTTTTCTAAAGCTATGGGCAGTAGTTAATCCTATCAATCATGTAACACACTTTTACATATTGAAATTTGCTATCAGGTCTCCTCTATCAATCTCATATTTTCTAACTGTTCCTTTTCCTTCAGAATTCCCTCATCTATATTCATGCTGTGTGCATCTTTGGGGTATACTCAGAAATCAATCTGCAGTTGCTGCTGAGGCTTTTCCATTTCCATACTGAGTAGAATAATTATCTACTATGTCTTAAAATGATGTTTCTGTTAAGTAACTAAATTTAGTTTCTGTAAAACTAGCATACTCTTGCTTGCTATTCACTTCATGCTGCATAAATTCACCCCATTCTAAACTCGTTTATAAAAACTCCTAGTCAATTATCTCATACCTTGCAATTCTCATGACAAATGTGATGACAAGAATGATGCCTCTTTGTGAAGTAAAAAGCACATGACAAGCTACCTTATCGTGTCTGTCAGGCTGCCTATATTGATGCATCAGTACAGGAAAGACATTTTCTACTATGAATTTTTATTTCTTTGTTTGTTTTAAGAGAAGTGGATTTTTTGACTGGGTAATTTTTTATCAGTTCCTTGGAGAAAAATTGTGCCCTATTCCATGCTACAGACTGGGGAAAATTTATATTTTCCTACTTTTTGTATTGGCAGATATTATTATATTTTGCTTTGTTTTAAGTACCAACACATTGGGATTATATTGAATATATAATTTCCAATTCCAAGAAGATTACTGACAACAGATATGCAAGGGAAAAAAGGCTTTACTTTATGCTAATACAGTGCCATCTATTCATCATCTTACTGACAATAAGTCCCCTAGTTTGGGGATCAAGTCTACTTAATGTTTTCCGTGCAAAATCTTACATCTGGATATTTCATTTAGACAATATCTCTAAATGAAGTGAAACAAACAGAAATTAACTACTTAGCATACACGTTTCTCAGGTTAGAACTCTCAGGTTTCATTTATTTTTGTGAAGTTTCAGTAATAAAATTAATTACTTGACAAAAAATTACTTGAATATTCTATCAGGGAAGAGTCACTGATGTATGCAGATTTGCAATTTTTTCAGATTTTCTCTTTTCAAGGTTACTATTTCACATTTTTTTAAAGCAATGGTCACAGAAAATGGAAGGAATTAACAAAACAGCTGTATTAATTGTATATCATACAATCATTTATTCAGTAACATATAAAAATCCTGAAACCACTGTTTCTTAATGTCTATATAAATCGAAGTGTGTTGTCAAGACTCAAGAGAAAATTTGCTATTGCTTCCGCTACAGGCATTGCCTAAAAGTTGTTACACAGTTGTTGTGGAGAGATGTTCCATACTGTGACAGATCTCCAGAGCCTCTTCTAGAGATGTGCAAAACCAAAATGACATCTTCACCTATCATTTTTAGTAAGTTGTGGAAATGTGTCAGGTTTTCAGGCCCTCATACTGTCATCATTGTTGAGCTTTTCCATTTCCACAAGGACAAAATGACAAGTACTGTTCCTGAGAGCAGAGATGAAACCGTGGTTGCAACAGGACTCAGACAACAGCACAGTTTTTCCACTTAGACTTTAGTGACTAGATGTAGTAAAGGAAGAATTAAATATTTCTTTGCTGAAATTGGGAGAAATTGTCTCCTGCAAAACTAGACAGCTTATTTGCTTTCAATAGCTTTGTAGGTCAGAGTACGTGTTACAGCCAATCCTGATCAGGTGATCAGAAATTCACTGAAGGTTTTAAATTAAATAGGTAAATAAATATATAAATTTTAAAAATCACAGAATATTCTGAGTTGGAAAGGACCCACAAGGATCACCAAGTCCAGCTCTCAAGTGAATGGCTCATATAGGAGACTGAACCTGTGACTTTGGCATTATTAGCACCAAGTTTTAACCAAAACTGAGCTAATCTCAGGGTCCTGTGTTCATTAAAAATCACTGTGATTGCAAACTATCAAAAAAGCTTGGAGAAAGTTACGAAACACAAAGTTATTAATTTCCTATCATCCAGTGTTCTCAGGAATTCTCATTCGCTTTAATGCACATTAAGTACTGCAATGTATTTCCTGGTACATAAATTTGGCCTTCTGTAATTTTTGTTGATGGCTTCCCTTCTTCCTTTTGACAGACTGAATGTCTGGGTTGCAGCTCAGCCAGACAGAGTTTCATGACAAAGCAGTTTGTAACTGGATTTTGTGTGTCTAAAATCCCCTAGTTTTAAATTTACCCAGGGCCTTGATCTGCTGTAGCAAATACTGTGAGGCTAATGGGATTTTGATATTATGCTGATGTGAATATGGCTTGGAGACTCATGTAGTCAAGATCCACAGAAACTTTTAAAACAACGTTAAAAGTAAGTGATGGTGATTAGGTCAGAAATCGAGACTCATTTTATTTTAAATATCCCAAGATGAGTATAATCAGAACATGGCTGAGATAGAGAGGTGACATATCTGTGTGAAACTGGAACTCCATTCTGTTTTGCAAACAAGATTTCTTTTGTGAAGCTCCAATTTGAATCACAGGTTTGAAATTTGAGATTCATGCTGTATTGCATCTTCCTTTGGGGACTGCAAATTCCATTTGGTAATAAGATATTTAGCCCTAACTTAATTACAGTATCTGAAAAGCTGACAGGGAATAAACATGACTAATGATTCTGATTTGCTCTCATCTGCTCACCTATCCAGCAATCTCTCTGCACAGAACCTTGCAGGGTGATCACAATTGATGATGTTTACATGTCTGACATTAGAAATAACTATTGTAGCAAATCACATTTGTATCTGTGAAGTACTTTAAAATTGAGGTAAAAGTTGAAAATAACTGTTCAATTTAATCTGAGTTTAAGGGGCAATTTCTGCCAAATTTCTCATTTTCAGAATAAGTGAAACATTTAATTCTCTTTGCAGATCTACAGGAATGCAAATCCTGTTTTCAGAGATGTCCTGTTCATGACATACATCAGCAAACAAAGCCCAACAAGAGGGAAAGCAACTTAATTTGTTTTCAAATCTGCATTTATTGCCAGCTGCTGTCACTCTCAGATGGAGAGTTTCAGGTACTTGAGAACACCAGCTTAGCATTCTTTCCTTGTTTCAAGAGACATGAATTTTATTCCTCCAATCTGCTTCTATTTAATCTAAGCAGAATTTGTCTCCAGTGAGTAATGGATGTTTTGAATGTCTCCTAATTAAAGACAGTGTGTTTAAGCACATATTATACTATTTATATTTAGACTGAAAGTTTCAGTTACCTGTGAAGTGACAACACAGAAACAAGGTTTGAAAAGCTAAATCATGATTCATTTCAGTCTATTTTTCAGTTCTCCTCTCAGCAGACCTCTCTTACACCTCTTGATTCCTAACAAATTTGGCAGACCTTTTTCTCATTCATGTATAATCACATATCCATATTTAAAAATACATTTATATGAGTAGATATATGTATATACATGCACTCTATATTCAAATTGAAAATCCAAGTACATTATATGAAATATTTAGAAGGGCTTATAAATTTAGGTTTATAAATTACTCTAGGCTGTCACAGTAATATAATACAAGACAAATTTCTTCTCCAGAATAAAGCAGCTGTCCCAGCAATCTCATGCTAAATTATGATTACAAGGCAATTACACTGGAAGCTTGTCACACACCTGAACATCAGGGATACTCTTCTATTATTGACCGTCCTTCAAGTATCAACCATTGAGGATACTTGGGAGGCAAAGAATACAAACACGAACAGTTTGCATTCATCGCTGTTAAAGGTGCACTACTTACGCTCCAAAGACGCACACCATCCCTAAGGTAACCTGACATACATGTAAGTGTACATCAAAGAAGAATTTTCATACAGTAAATGAGTCAAAGATTTAAGCCCAAAAGTTAGCTGGATGTTTGTCAAAACTTGAGCGTGATATTTTTAATTGCTTTTCATGAACCATCTAATTTGTTATGAAGAGTGACTTGTGTGCCTACACATAAGTGACTGGTGCTATTTTAGGTAGTCTACTGAGACATCCTCATGACAAGGGCAGCTATAACACAATGTTCAAGAGAATTGTGCCTTTCTGAAGCTGTAGCTTATAAAACTAGACACGATAACTAGGACATCTAAAATACCACTGGACAGGTATGTTTAAAGCAACTGAATCCCACCTATTAAGCTTGTGAAACTTAGAGTTTTTCTTTTGAAAATTAATGGTTGAACAGAAAGACTTTTTTAATTCAGTCCTCAACTTTCAACAGTTAAAGATCTTTGATGCAACAATGTGAAATATGAATTGCAGGATCTTCTTAAGCATTGAATATACAACATGGAAAGTGCTTATAGCAGAAAAGACACCTAAAGAAGTAACCAGTAAGAGAAAAAGGGAAAAATATCCTTCATCAACATATGCCCTTTTCCCGGGAGCAAGTCAGTATCCAAAAAGTAAGTACTGCAGAATAGAATTGAGCAGTTAAAAGGTGAAACTTGTCAGAAAAGTCTTAAACTCTGGTAACGGATCACTCTGGGACAAAAAGTAGATGTCCAGCATACCTTAGCATGTTCAAAATTATTTTCACATGCCTGTGTATGAAGAGGTATGGCAAACAGATCTGCAAATATTTCTGAAAGACTACAAAATCTGTTAAGTGCATCAAAGGATACACAGGAACAAAACACAATTAATTATGCAGAGCGTCTTACAGACTGACTTTAGCACTGATACAAAGATATATGGGGGATACCTGAGCATGGAGTTGAGGACAGGGCAGGGATAACAGAAACATAATTTCCCATCACATTCCCTGAAAATTAAAAGCAATAGGATGAGTTACACTACACTGCACTACATTAGCTGATTAACTGTTGATGTGGATATTTCTACTGTAAATGGTTAGTTGTGTCTAGGCAGAATTTTAAAGTCTTTACATCAAATAACAAGACTCAAATTACCTGCAAAATGATCTGACTTTTCTTGTTCTTAATTATCATAAAAAATCCAAACATTATCCACAGAGAAATGAAAGGTGTGGATGTAGTCCTGTGCTTTAAGGTTTGTAACGTTAGGGGCTTGCTCTTCACAGCCCTGTAACATTTCACTTGTAGCACTGAAGTCTGCTTCAGACTTGTTAGTCTTTCACCGACACACCTCAAGGCAGCTGTGGTTCTTTTACCTTGTACTCCTAAATGGTCTCATCCTCATGGCCACTTGTCATCAAACTGCAAGACTTGAAAAATTCAGTATTACCTATACTTCTATAATTCTCTGGGGGGAAAAAAATGAGTATTTGAATTGACAGAGGAAAACAGTTTGGTTCAAAAGTCCTCAGGCATTTATTAACTACTTCAAAAGTTGATGCAAATTTTCATATTCTATGTAGTAGAGGTCCCAAAAGAACACATCTAAAGCTAATCTAACCAAACCTCTTCAAACATCATCAATATTTTCCAGCAGAAGAAAACAAAAATTAGGGATGTCTCAGTAATCTAGCTGGAAACTAAAGCTTCCTTTAAAGAAATACAGAAACTCAAACAAAGAATTAACATTCTAAAAGGTTTATCACATCTTTCAAATAATTCAAAATGTTCAACATTTTTTAGATAAATAGTTTAAGGAAACAGAGAAACAAAAACACTGCAGCCAAACATCAGCAAATACTTTCAACTAACTATCTAAATCTGAAAATGTAAAAACACATAGGTGAATATTTTCTTCATATGGAAGCAAATGTAGCAGTTCACTAACTTCTTTAATTGCCTTCCATACATATAACAAAACTGAGCCCTTTTCTATCCCATGTGACAGAGCTCTTGATGGAGACCAGAAAGCACTTCATATTAACCTCTGTCTCATAAGCAAATAAAGTAGGAATAACATCAGTGGAATAAACTTACAGAAATGAAAAATATTCTGGTGCCTAAAGATTCCTTATGTCACTTTTGCCCTTTCTATAAATTTGTCTCAAAGAGTTAACTGTGCTGAAATAAACATTAGCATAATGCCTAAGGATACAATTTTTCACCTGGCTATGGAGTGTTGGCAGTATAGACACTGAATCTAAACTGTAGAATAATTCATTAGGAAATATGCAGTAGCTGTAGCAAGATTTACTACAAATATGCTTCAAGTGTTTTTAAAAATTAATATTATGCTGCTATGCTTGGCTTAATTAGCTTTCTTCTTCATTTACAAAGCATATCTGTCTGGTTTATGAACTCAGTCTCTATTCCCCATTCTTGAAAACCTGTTTAATTAAAGTTTTAACTACTGCATAAGTTTTAGAAACAGTAGAATGACTTTTATTACTATAAACTTAAATCTTTCTTTTAAATATGATCATACCTACACATACTATATCAGAAATATGACAAGACATGCTCCATAATACTCCTGAATACACACACAATATTGCTACTTACAATTATATGTGCCATCTATTTGCACTGTGTTGCAGAGAGGCAATTTTGGTGGTTTTGCACCGAAAGTTGCACAAGCAGTCGGATCATGATTAATTTAGCCAATCAGCAAGTCAGTTCCCTGAAATCCATTAAAGGTCACCTTTTTTTTTTTTTTTTTTTTTTGGTTCATACCTATTTCTAATCTGTTCATTGATTTCCTCATCCATTATTCTATTCTATCTCTTCTAGAGATCCATCACTTATTACGCTCCCACCTCTACTAGTAGGTGGCTATACTTTGGTTTTCAATTATAGCAAATCCTATCACAATATTTTTCAGCATTTATCATTTCCTCCCATTCATGCTATAATAAATTATTAAATACTAATTTAATTTTGGTATATATACAAAATAGAAACCTAGTCATTAGAAATGCTATCTGGGATATACCCAAAATGCTAGAAATGCATGACATACAGTTTATCATAACCTTTTTTTTGGCTTCATATTAAAAACTTTGTGGCATAATGGTCAGTGAGCAGAAATTATTTGTGCAATCACTTCCAACAGACTATAGTAAAGCAGAAAATATTTTTGGCCTACCTATGCACAGATGCTGGAGATCCCACATAATGACTTGTTACCCATTATACCCAAAATACACTACAGTTTCATCACCCAATTTACTCCAGAGCAGCGGAATGTCATCAATAGTCAGTTCTACAATAATGAAAAAAGATAATAGTAATTTTCCCTCCAATTCTCATTTGAATCTCATAACCACTGGGGTGATCAATCTCCAAACCTTATTAGTTCTGCTGTTGTGAACTATTCAGAACCTCATTTCAAGATCGGTGGACCTCATTTCAAGGCTTGCAGTACAAAACTATAGAGGCAATCTTTTTAAATGAACAATTTACAATTAATATTCCTGTCAACATATATTTGTAATTTTTACATAATAACAAACACAATAATGTCAAAATTTTCATTTAAAACCTGGTCAATTACTGCATATGGCTGACACACTGTGCTATAAAACATGCACTGGCACTAATAAACTGTTGTAAATCTAATGAAGAAAGGAATCAAACAAATGGGAAACTTCACGTTATTTTTCTAAGTAAAAAAAAAAGATAGAGAGATAAAGCATCGTCAGTTCATTAGTGTAGAATTTTGTATTCACCACTCCGCTCAATGGAAAAATATGAGATGCATAAAATCAATTTTGAAGAGGTGACATATTTTTGTATTCTTTACATAAATTCTTATCCCAAGGAAATGGGGTATTTTATATATCCCCCCAAAATGTTTTAACCAGATTTACATTTAGACTAAATTGGCCTGTTTCTCTTAACTTTAACAGAGCTAAGAGACTTCATACCAGCTGAAGCTCTGATCCTATGAGAGTATGTTCAGATGATCACAAATGGCAGTGTCAGTGCATTTTAAGAAGTTACTGTGCTTCTGCTGGAGTTGGTAAGCAGACATGTGGTCCCTGTCAGCTCATTGCAATGACAAGTACATGGTGTTCACTTAAGCTGCCATCAGCAGTTCCAAAAGGGAGCCCAGGTGAAAGCATTGGAAAGATGAGCATTTAGGAAGAACACTGGAGGCAAGCTATGGGGTTTTTTTATGTGCAGAATTAAAAGTGATGCAGCTGCTGTAGTTTCCATACCCATTAGACTGGAGTGGTAGCACACACATGATCAACTTAAATGAGTCACATCGGGGAGCAGTATCTCCAGCTGTGAGGCATGAAAGAAGGGGAGAGAGTGTTTGTGTGTGTGTGTAGAAATGGAAGGGGACCAAAGAAAAGCAATACCTTTTAAAAACCACCACTTCAATCATTTGCAGTTACCTGACCATTGCTTGAACCGAAATGAACAGAAAGTCTGCTTAAATCTTTCTTCAAAGGAGACAAGAGAATTCAGACAAAAACAAAACAAAACAAAACAAAACAACCTCACAAAAACAAAACAAACTAACCAACCAAACAAACAAAAAACCAAACTAAAAAACACACACACACACACACACACAAAAAAAAACACCCTCAGCCCCCCAGAAGTCATCATTTGGGATTCTGAAGCTAGAATAATGACACGGATAATGAAGCAGCCCCACACAGACTATTTTGTAAGATAGTTTTCTACTCTCTATTGGTAGGTGGATACAACTATTTCACTGTATAACTGGCTGAGTCCAGCACCCTAAATATATTCAAGAATGATAGAAAGAGGACTTTTGCACCACTGCTGTAAAACGAAATAACCAGTAAGATTTATTTATATTATTCAGAGTAGACTCTTCTGTTTCAGCATGTTTACCTTCAATTTGCAAACATAAAAATTTCCCTGATCCTAATAGAGCTCAAGCTAATAAAAATTGTAGTTTCAATTTACAAGAGGAAAGTGCATGAATTTCCAGGTTTTGAACGTTGTTTGCCTTCCAGTACACCTAGAAAAATCTGTGCTGACATACACATGAAATTATTGTCCATTTTCTGAGCTGAGGAGCCCAGGGAGCTCAGTTAATATCTGTTCCACAAGCTTCTTATATAAGCATAAGCCTATAACAACATCTTTCATCCTGACTTCCCCATCTATAAAATGGGCTTAATACTATTTCCTTCCTCCTACCCCCATCTTTGTTCTTGTCACAGTGAGCTTTTAATGCAATACAAGTAAATGAGCACCAGAGTTGGAATGGAGCTCAGCTTATATCCAGAAACTACTTAAGCAGACATCTAAACGCTGAGAAGATTAAGTTCTAAGTTGCTCAGGACAAAGAGCATTTTTACTAAACACACCCTGCATTCTTATGCTTAAGTATGGATTTCAGTGCCAAATTTCAGACCACCAATGACATTTGTATCTATAGGTTAGAAAGCAAAAAGAAAATAATTTTTGAAAATTAAAATACATAAAGGCATTTTATTAACCAATTTTTTTTTTAAATGTTAATGCATTTTATTTGCTTGCTGCTCACTTTTTAAAAAATATTCATAAAGACAACCTATTGAGTGTCCCATTGGGTTGATTATACTTGAATGCATATCTTTTCTAGCCATCTGATGTCTTGGCAGAAAATCAACTTTCATGAAAGAGAAATCAAATATGTTTCTTTAAAGAAAAATGTCTGCAAAAGACATGCTCTCTTGAATGAGATAAATACACTGCATTTGTTTAAGCTTCTAACAAAGTAACAGGTTTGAAAATTAGTATTTGGTATCACAGAATCATAGGATAGTTCAAGTTGCAGGGGTCCTCAGGAAGTCTTTAGTGTAAACTCCTGCCCAAACCAAGGTTAGCTTCAAGATCTGTTACTGAGAGTGTTATCCAGTTGGGTCTTGCACACATCCAAGGATGGAGACCACAGCTTCTCTGGCAACAGCCCTACTGCCCGACCATCCTCATAGACAGAAGTTTCTTTTATCTGGTCTGAACCTCTATGCCCATTGCACCGCTAGGCCAAGTTCCACCTTGGTGTTAAGTTCCCCATAGGTATGTGAGGCTCTCTGCTACGTCCCTTGTGTGTATCACAGCCCTGTTCATAATGCTTGTTTAAAACCTATCAAAAGGTTTCAACATCCTAGAAAATAATTTTGTAGAAAGTGAAGATCTGACTAATATTGATACTATCTATTCTTACATTGGTCTCTACTCAGTGTCCAGCACATGGAAACCAGTCAGGAGAAGCAAACTGATGACCAGAACTCTGCCGGATATTTGCACTGCAGACAACTTCATTACTGACCAACAGTGGGATAAACCAGCAAAAGTTTTATGTTCCAGGTACCAGTGTAAGCACAGCCTGGACAGGCCATGGTACTTCAACAGTACTTTTCCCCACTTCTCTCCCAAATTTCTGTTTTCCATCCTCGTAGTTATCAATAAAGTGCTTGTTGGCCTCTTTTCTCTTAGTTCCAATATATATATTAGTACAAGATAGAATGGTGCTTTGCATAGCTACAGCTAATGCTGGCAATAAGTGTCTGAAGAATATACTAGATTATACTTCACAATAACCAGGGGCTGCACAACTATAGGGATTTATTGAAAGCCATGAGAGATGTTACTCCAAGGTGCCTATAGAGCATTTAAAAAATTTCCCCACTGTTTATTACTCTGGAAGATTAAAACAGTCTTTGAACACTACTGAGACTCGTTATGCACAGTGTTCACAGATAAGCCACCTTGAAAGAGAGGCTGCTTTTTGCATTTTTAAAGTGTTGCTTCTCTAATTAAATTTAAAAAAAAAAATTAAATCCCCTTTTTGCCTCCTGTAGAAGTAGCTGTCATTTGTGTCTTGGCTCAGATGCACATTAATAGAGAGTAGCCTACCACATATTGCAGTTTGCAATTGCATACTCAATTTTTAGTACTTTTGGGCTTAGTCTGAACAGTAACTATGTGAAAACTAGCATTATTGAGGGTGTCTCTTTTATTGTCTCTCAGTGTTGCCCAAATCAAACCTCCTTACTTCAGAGGTAATAGGATATGTTGCTTCTTTTTTTTTTTTTTTAATAAGTTAACACTGCAAATTCAGTACAATCTCAGAGAATCCTATTACACTGGCTTTTTTTCCTTTAATATTAAGACTTCCAGAGGTCACACGGAGTCTACACTGTAACTCCATTTATTTCAGTGAATTTTGACAAAGGAAACCAACCAAAATATCAGAAAAAATATACCTGGAATACACACAATCTGTTAACAATCACACTGCTGCTATCTGCAGTGTTAAGAAGAAAATATGTCTATAAAGTGTTATGGATATTAAAGGAATGAAGACCTTAGTACTTGGAGCAATGAGTAAATATGGCTATAATATTAACACTCACACATTCCAATCGAGTAGGAAAAAAAGGTAATTAATTAGTCTGGAAAGCTATGTCTTTTTTTTCAGTCCATATATTTGCCTTTCTGAAAACTTTCTGAAAAATAAAAAAGTGCATTTTTTTCCTGAAATTCAACTTTCTATTCCTGTTCTTTCCATCACTTCAAGCACTTTCCTCAAATATTAGGCAAGCAATCGAATGCAAAGCAAAAACAAACAAACAAACAAACAAACAAACAAAAACCAAAAAACTCAACTCTGTATTTTATGAGTTTGAAGAATGCCAAATTTCAGAAATCCAGATTTTCAGACCTTTATTACTGGGCCTAAAGATTCTACAGAACTTTAGAAATTAATTATGGATACAGAAAATCTTCATCTTGCATTTGTCCAGTTGTTTATCTAAGCAAAAGGCACTACAATATACATTCCTGTCATTTGCATTTACAAAAAGGGAGTCCAGTCAGGCAGTGAGTCTGCATATGGAAATGGAATCAAAATCAACACAAGCTCTATTTAGGAGACTTGCAAGAATACAATCAATGCTAAAGAGTCATGACAGAGCAGTATGGATGGAACCTAAAAAATATTTCATCAGTACCTAAGAGGAAGTAGTGCAAAATAAACTGCAAAATACCTCTGAGTATTCTGTGCACATGGACACAAAATAGGAGTATTTTGGAAGTCAAAGAGTTTTTCATCTAGGGCAATTTGAATGCAACTGTGTCCTTTAGATACATAAAGTGCAGAGACAGAACAATATGAAGAATACAATTAGTTAGTTAAAATGAAAAATGTTCCAAAATTTCTAACCTCTACAGATAGTGCTGTGTCTCTGTAGAGTGCAATCTGTTCTCATTTCTGTCAATTCCACTATCGCTCCTGTCAATGTGGATCTGACCACTCAGAGATTTTTATTATTTTATTTTTTTTATTTTATTCATAACCCAAAGATAGAGACAGTGGACTTTGCTGAAGAAGAGATTAAGGACACAACTATAAACATACCCTGTATACCATCATCAGCTGTAATTCCTTCTCTTTTAATGTGTTTTACTGGTAATCCATTTTCATATTCCTATTCTGTATTTCCTAGTCTAACTTTGAGCCACTGCAAGCAGTACTTTACCACATCACCCATACCTCAAAATAGTTACCAGAGGTCCATGTGCAGTGGGAAAAGAGGGAACAAAAAGACTCATACTACAGCACTAGTGAACATAAAATTGTTTCTGTGTGATTAAATGGCAAAGGTCTGGATGCTACTCCTGCCAGGTGATTACCCTGAATATGATATGTATAGAAACATTCTTGTGCTCCAACAATGGCAAAGTCTGCATTTTTTGGAAGGCTCTTCTGCTTTCTAGAAGCAGGCACTAATTTTTTGGTATAATCTAACATAAGTTGCTATTAAGTAGTAAAGTCTCTGCATGAAGACAGATGTTCTGTTGGACAACTATTCTTGGACTTTGAGGAAAAAAAATTTGGCAGCCACAACAGTGTTATGAAATTGAGTTTGTTCAGTGTTTAACAACAAAACACATCAAAGCAAAAAAAAAAAACAAAAAAAATAAAAAAACAAAAAAAAAAAAAAAAAAAAACCCAGAAAAACCTTGTTCATCATCTTTTTCATGCTGAAGGGATACTGGATGCTGCTGACCCTTTGAGAGTAATGGAGTAATGGAGTAATGACAGTTTGAAGCTAAAAGGATTCTCCAACAAGGAGGCACGATGACCAGACTTTGCTTGTATTTTAAGAAAGCATGGGATCTTTGACTGGAAGAAATATAACGGCCTTCATGAACTTGACAACTGAAGTTATACTGTGATTGCTCTATTTAATAGATACTGGTGGACTTTATTCTTATTAATTATCTACCTTTTTGAAGACCCTTTATATCTCTTCCCTTCCTAACTTTCTGTGGCAATAGTTTCTACAGCTTAATGATAAATTTTGTAGTAAAAGTTGAAAAGTTACTGTTGAAAAGTTGATTTGGACCTACAGCCTGATAATAAAATGACCTACCTCTGCATTGCCATGCTTTGAGAAACAAGGAGTATTTCCGTATTCATATCTTCAGAACAATTTTGCAAGATGTAACATTTAAACACAACAGCATTGTGCTGAACCATTCAGTTCAGAACACTAACACCTAAATAGTCTAACAATATCCCTGGACCAAAGTTTTTTAACAGTTACTCTTTCTGGAGGCTCACAAATCATTCTTAACCCAGGTACACTATTAAGAAGCAAACAATTAGATGAAAGAAACATAACCAGCACATCAAGCTCCTGCAGACTCGTGCAACCGCGACAGACAGGAGGAAAACAAATTAGTTTAGCAAGGTACTGAACAGACTTCATTTCAAATGTTACTAGCTTAATCCCAATTTTGATTTCCTTCACATAAACCTTCATTTATTTGTGTTACTGAAAGCACACCGTAAATCATCTGTGATAGATAACTACAGATTTTTGGATTTCCACCAATGCATATAAGATAAATGAGCTTTAATAAATTTAATTTGAAGTTATTACAAGTGTTTTATAATACCAACATTAATTTTTAACAAATTAGATTACATTGATATTTAAAATAAGGCCTCCTTTGGAAGAGTTATCATTTAAACAGTCTCTAGGAACCATTGCAATGATTTCCTACTTAAAGTTATTTCTCCTGTGAAGTCACAGAAGACAAAACAAATCCTGATCTATGGGAGCTACACTTTGCAATATTGTCTATATACGAGTGGACCTATAGACTCACTGTCAAGGCCTAAATGGTCATTTCTTAGCTGTTCTCTAAATTCTTCTGAAGAGGAAGTTCTAATAGCTTATCCAAATTAAATTATCTGTTATAGGTCTGTGGCATGTACTATATGCTTGGGGATTTACAAGACACTACCAACTCACTTCACCTGTACTAGCAACTGGCTGGAAACAAGAATAGAAAACTGAAATGCCAGAATTTTTATTTCAGTGGGTTTGTAGCATTTTTCAATGCTTCAAAGCATATTTCAAAGGTAAAGTACTATGTAGTCCATAATGTCTGATTACCTTAAAAATAAAAAATGAAATGTCAAAATAGGCCTATTATAGACCTTTCACTGACACTCCTTTTTAAAAACTAGAAGTCAGTCATTATTGTTTTTGAAATATCACAATTTGTATCTTATTAAATGCGTTTAGAAATGAAGATTTGAAAAACAGGATTTTTCTGCCATGGAATCATAACACCTGAATTCAAGTCAAAATATAAGGAACCTTTCCTATGGCATTGATAGCTCTGCTTATTTGACCATTCATTACTTTCAATAATAAACAAACAGTAAAATTCTAACTAACTTACCTTAATTGATAACATGGAAAAACACAGCGTTCTTGTGATATATTATCCCTAGTCATGCTCCAAATAGATCAAATAAAGATAGTTCATTCACCTATGAAAGGTAACTACAAATCGCAGACCAAATTGCCTACACTGTTCTTATCTCAACCCATGACCAGACTGTTTATCATGATTTAACCACATCTGGCAACTAAATGCCATGTAACCACTTGCTTAGTCCAGCCCCCTTCTGCCACCAGCGACGGGGAGAATTGGAAAGAAAAGGTAAACCTCATGGGTTGAGAAAGAACAGTTTAATAATGGAAACAAAATAAAATATAATACTTGGGTAACAACAACAATTAACAAAATTGTTATTATCATCATCATCATTAAAAAGGGAGAGAGAGGAATAAAACTCAAGAAAGTGATACACACTACAATTGCTTGCTGTCTGTTCTCAAACAGTGCTTGGTGCCTCCCAGATGGCCCCTGAATATGATGTTCTGTGATATGGAATATCCCTTTGGCCAGTTTGGGTCAGCTGCCCTGGCCATGCTCCTTCACAGATTGCACCTCCGCACTGGCAAAGCATGAGAAACTGAAAAGCCCTTGACTTAGATAAGCACTATTCAGCAACAACCAAAACATCACTGTTATCAACATTATTCTTACTCTAAACACAGCACTGTACCAGCTCCTGGGAAGAAAATTAATTCTATCCGAGCTGAAACCAAGACATACAGTTACAGCAAAAAGCTGTGGGACAACTGTCATGTGTTCAAACTAAAAAATGCACATCTTAACTACTGAGATTAGTATTTCTATCAATATATTCATCTAAAGTTTTTTACCACAGACGAACAAGGATCATCATAACGTCTTCTGCATCCACGAGTGATACACTAACCTACAGGTTATCAATATTCTGCACACACTCTCACAGCCATTATGCCCCATGCCTTTGTCCATCTGGCCAAGAATACCCACAAAAGTTAATGGAAAGTTCATAGTCTTAAGGAGTTTGAATGTACAGCATAGTTAATTTCCTACAGCTGCAATTTATTAAGTTGTTATTAAATGTCCTTTTTTATCAAAATCTATATTCAGTTTCAAAAATGAAGGTAAATATTTTAATAATATAGAACTCTGTAAAGTAACACCTGAAGTTGCCTTATATTGTTATCTCTTTCTGACTTTACTAGAGCAATGAATGAGGAATACTGAATCAGGAATACCCTTCTTATCACTTACATGAATTACAGCTCTAATACCAACTGCACCACGGAATAAGTACTTTTTAAAGGACACAGGTCAATAAAAGACATCACAGAGTAGCACGCATACTAGTCCTATGTTTTAGTTCTTTAAAGTGATAGTTTTAGCTGTAGATGTCTATAGGTTTTGAATGTCAAATTACCTTCTTAGTGCCTACTGTATAAGACATTTCACTTCAACAGAGAGATAACTATTTTGTTTTCTCAAACTGAGATGATTCTGAATTTTTCAAGAAATCAAAAATTACATTGACTTCAAGAGAAAACAAACATAGACATATTCCACAGTTCCTACTCTATTAACTGGTGCTCACTGGGACCACACTCAAATCCTTAATTTGAATTGCAGCTGTCAAGTACTTCTAAAGTATTCACTACACCAGAGCAAGAATCATTATCTAAATGAATTGAGTCACAGTCTGCCACATTGTCTGAGATCTCCCAGGGTCATTCACATCTTAGTATGGGAAACTAGGGATTTACCCTGCCAGCTCTATGTCAGTTCTATTCTCTGCTTGGGAAAAAGAAACTTCTTCAAGCAAGCATTTTCTTCAAAATAATACTGTTCTCACAAAAACTTTTTATTTACATCAACTGGTAATTTATTTCCACCCAGCCCCAGTACGAAGGTCTGTCAGAGTAAACCAAGTCTTGAAGTACTCTAGAGTCTATTCTTGCTACAATGCTGTTTGTTTGTTTTTTTCTGATAGAGTAAGTTACACAAAATCAGTTCCACATATTCCCTACAGATTCCTACACACTGTGTAAAGACAGTCATCTATGAGGGTTCTTTGTCTCAAAAATAATATATATATATATAAAATATAAAATGTAAATCCAACCAAACAACAAAAACCTGGAATAAACAAATAAAGAAAGAAAAGCCTAAAAACAAATCTATTTTATTTGTCCATCTCAGTATGAAACAGCAGTTGGAGTTAGTAAATGAAATATCACAGGCCTATAATCTTATTAAAAAATGCTGTACAATCACCTGCCCCTTGATTTGTGGCAGAGATATTCTCAGAAACCACCAGTATTTGAGCCCGTGTACCTTTCACGAGAGAATGAGTAGCTTTGTGTAGCATTTCTCCTCTCATTAAAAGGGAGACAGGTACAATGCTGACATCCTTGTTAAGAACAGATAGAAAGAAAATGCCAGAAAGTTCTCATTGTCTAAGATACTGATTTAAAATACACTGAAAGCTGCAGTCTTCCTATAACAACTCAGAGACTAAGGCTTAAAATACTTACTTGATAATGTCTCCTTCAAGTGCAATCACTCGTTTAATGATCTTCTGTTCAGGATTTCTAGGAGACCTGACACAGGGGATAAAGTTACACAATCAGTAACGTTCCCATTGTTTTAAGACAATGAAAATAAATTCCACAAAGAAATAGACACTATGAAAGGCATTAGGAGATTCCATGTTTTCCTTGATATAGCATCAATCATTATGTTCCATGCTGAAGTGAAGCTATTGTAATTATTCACATTGCAAACCATCATTGAAAAGCAGATGCTGAAAAATGACCTCCCACTTACAAACATTACAATAATCAACTTGCCTTTTATCATGAAAAATAGACTCCACCACATTAAAAGTAAACATCCCACTATCAATGATGTTGTTACCTTTGTAAATAGATTAACGTATTAAACCCTGAATTCACCATCATATTGTGTGTAAACATATATGTCATTCCCCCACTTTGGGGGAAAAAAAAATCTCTCTATGTTATGTTAATATCTATCACTAATTTAAGTGGATGTTGCCTAGGGAATTGTTGACATTTAAAAAAGAAAAAAAAAAAGTTGTAAAATTTTCTGAAAGTTTCAGCTTTGTCCAAAGCTTCTTAATCATTGCCATATTTTCACGTGCAGTTATTTTTCCATAAGCATCTTTTATTGAGTTGATTCTGATCATATATTACATAACATTATGAGAAAACAAAGCTGAACTTGCATGTCTAGCCTGAATACTCCAACTTCCTGGATGTATATTGATAGACAGGACTATTAAAAGTGTTATTCTACTGCAGTTTTGACAGGTTTATGTAGATATATGTGATGTGCACCACAAATTTTCATTCTTTTCTATATACTTTACCTTCTTTCTCTCTTCACTTTTAATTGTTTAACTGTGCAAACTTAGTAGAGTGTTTTCAGCTTATTTTAAAAATTCTTTTTATTTCCTGCTTGTGCATAGAAAAGTCACTGAAGGAACAAACTGTTTTGATTTTCTGCTGATGCTTGGGTTCTGCCTATTAGACTCCAAGTATGCTCTGCTAGACATGTAGTTGACAGAGATTTATATTACAGTTTTCATGGCTAAAACCATTGGCCATGCCATCCTCACAACAGACCAGTATCTTTGAGCTCATCTCTGGTCAAGTGGTAGCACACTAAGATTACATTTCTTTAGAAAGCAAAGCTGATATGAGTCTGGATGAAAAGCTTGCCCATGCTGCTGCATGACTAAAGGCATTTGAGGCTCACTTCCAGTTCAAAAAGTTAAGAAGAGAAATGGTTTCAAACTTACTTGATTTTTTTTTTTTTAATATCAGGCAAAAAATGTACTCCAAACATTTTAAAATTTAGTTTGGGTTTCTTGGGTTTTCCTGTGTGTGTGCTTACCATTACATTTGAAATAAATTTATCTTTCAATGTAATGAAATAAAATCCAAGAAGCCTAATTTTGACTTTCAAAATATCAAATAGTTTCTCTTTACGGTTTACAAAGCCTAGGAACCTTATTTTCACCAAGCAGTGGGAAGCAAAGAACATGAATAAAGACCATGCTTTGATTCCCTAGTCATCACTGGAATTTTCAAATCATTATATAATTCACAGTAATATTTTATTTAGCATTAATTACCTGAACAGTTGCATATTGCAGTTCAGTCTTGCCTTTAATGTTCTCTCCCAGGCTGAGAATACACATTTTCATAATATTTTACATGTCAGTCTTGGGAGGAATTAGTCAAGTTTTAGATGCTCATACAATTTAAATATGTGGAATATCAACAGCACTTTCTGGTGCTGCTCCCTAGCAGGATTCAATTTGAGCATTGATCACATCTTATTCTCAACCAGAGTACATTCTAAAAAAAAGACAACACACCTTTATTACAAGCTGTTATAAATCAAAAATTTTTGAAAAAGTTACTTTACTGTTAATTGATTTAGTTTTTAATTCATTTAAGTTCAGGTTGTAATATATTCATGTAAAATTTAAGCAATGGGAATTATATACATAATGTATGTGATGAACTGTACATTTCTTAAAGGTTGAATGAAAACAAACTTGATGTTTGCTCTTTCAAAATTCTGTTCTGGTTTAACACCTTACTTTCAAAGGTTCTTTGAAACTTCCCACGGAAGCATTTCCACTTGATTAGTCTGTATATAGTTATATATAATATGCAAATACCAATCTCTCCCTTAACTTTCCTTTCTCGTGAAAATAATTCTAATGACCTTGAGTAAACATCACTCTAAATTTGAGGTACGTGTAGTTGTTCAAAGGATTGCCAACAGGTGAAGAGAATGTTTTGTTGGACTGCCAGTGTGTGAATAGGTGGTAAGAGACACTGGTTCTGAAGCAATGGATATTGATGCCTTCCTGAATGGTGTTTAGCATAACACTGGGAATTCATTGAACAAATCAAACAAGGAAAGAGGGGGAAAAAAGGCGCAAATATTGTAACCAGTAATTGTTTAGTACTTCTCTGTCACTGATATCTGGATGAGGTAACAAGCAATAACCTTTGAAAACATGAGTAATTCCAAACAGAAGGACACAGAAAATACTACAGCATATTATTTCATTGTTCTTATATAAAAGTCATGATCCTTTCAAGTCATACTGTGTGGGAGGAGATGAGAACCTTACACACAACGACTATATCTTGTCTCCAGAGGATTGCATTGAGAAAATTTGTACATCGTTAATATGATTCTGTATGAATTAAAGCAACCATCCATACTTTTACCAGTCAGATCCATATGTGATGTTTCATAGAGCAGTCACCATTGACAATTTTCTAAATCAGCTTCTCAAACACTTGAGCTTAGATTTTTCTCAGTAGAAAAGTTTCTTATGTGTGGATAACTATTTTTGACCAGGTGTGAATTAGGGATAGCAGCACAAGTACAAACAGTTCTCATTACTATGAAAAATCTCAAGCACATTGCAAATATTAATGCACAAGTAGCTGCTAGCAGCACATCAGGAATGCACTAGGAAAAACAGCTCTAGAAAAGTAACAGCACTTCTTAAATGTAGATTGAGTTCTACTCCCCTTACAGTCACTTTTCCTTTATTCATGAAGAAAAGTGGAAAACAAACAAGTCTAGCGGTTTGGCCCTTAAACCATCAAGTTTGATGATAACTCAGTGTTACCAATTTCTCTTTAAACAACAGTATCCTCAGATCAAGCACCTCAAGAGAATGCCCACTGTATAATACAAAAAGAAAGCAACAGCATGTGTAGCATCGAAGACTGATAAATATTTTTGATTTTACACGTCAAAACAATTTTTTAAACTTCAACTACAGATCACCTGATTGCTGGCTGCAAATAACAGAACAAAGAGCCACATCTTTTTTATCTGAAATACCTTCTGACAGTGGAACAATTCACTCTGCCCTAGAAAAAATTTCTAATTTGTTCCAGACATTCAGTTTATGCAGTGCAATGCAGAAATTTCAGCCTCATTCACAGACAAGAATTTTGACATCAAAATTTAGATTCAGAGTTTTATTAAGACAAACAATTTACCAAGGGGAAAAAATAGACATTTAGTACATATTTGTTTCTGGTTTCCCAGATGCCCTTTTAACAACTCTGCATAAGCAACCTACCACAAAAACCTTTATGTTTGTCTTATTCTGTATTGACTCAGCTATGTAATCTTCATCCAAACCCAGCTTACATTTAAAACTAATGAGCAATTCCAAAAGAAAAATAAATGTCTATATCAGAAGGACATTATTAACTTTGAATTAATGCCTCTCACATTTGGTCACTTGTTTGAAAAGAATTGAGAGAGAAAGGTTAAGTAGAGGTGAAGGTAGATCACCTCGGTGACTAGGGCAGATTCAAATTCCTTATTCAGTCTCAGGGAGTATTTGAAGATACAATGTTATCATTGAGATATTGCCAAAAATACAGTCTGAAATAAACTAATAATTGGCAAGTTCATAAGAAGAAGTATTTTCCCTAGGAGGGATAAAAGACCAGCTGATTCTCTGTTAAAAAGTGACACTTTTTCTATTTCAGGAAAGCAATGACAACCTTTCTTACTTATTACCTCAATATAATTTCTTCAATAAAAATGAATCATTTATTTACATTTTTCCCTTTCCACCACTTGGATGATTTATTTACTCCAGTAGATAAATCTTAGGACAATAATTTTCAATAATCTTTCCATAAGCTAACTAACATTTGATCAAATATTAAATTTTCATAACAGTTCTAGTTTCTGTATGTGTCATTTCACTCTGCTTCCATTTTTTTTAATTTTCTAAGTACATTCTTCTGAGAGTGTCCATAGTAAATCATTGTTAACTTAAGTTCCTACAGGCCTTTCTAGAGACAATTCTTTCAGAAAATAAGTGAAATACAGTCCAACAGATTAGCTTAGTTGGTTAGAGCATGGTTCTCATTATGCCAAGGTCACAGGCTGAGTCCCTATGCAGGTCATTCACTCAACAGCTGAACTTGATTATCCTTGTGTGTTCCTTCCAAGCCAGAATACTCTGATTCTGTGATTTATTTTTTTTTCCTTGAAAAAAACCAGATTTTCTGGGTACATACCTTAGAAAGCAACCTGATACTATGAATTCATGATGAAAAAGAAGCTAATATATTTCAAACAGACAGCTTCAATTAGATACTTTGATGATCTACATATATTTAATGTTACCCATCCATTATCCTAGACAACCTGCATGGTTTTGGGCTCACTTTTGAAAATTATTGGAATTTTGATACTAACTGAGCATTTTCTAAACAGGTCAAATAACAGGCATTTATTAAAAAGTTGGAGAGAAGTTTTGACTGTTCATATTTATCTATGTATATGCATAAGTATTTTCTTAACAAATATTACTGTTAGAAAATTACTTCACTTTTGATGAGATACAAGCAAGATGCTTAGGCTGCAGCTGGAAGTTTGTGTTCAGATTATTCTTTACTTCAGATTGAGATTTATGTGATTTTATCATAATTTACATGGAGACAACTAAAGAAATGAACACTATTGATGCAGTGTAAACAGACTGAAAGACCACCTTCTTCAAAAATATTTCTGCTTTAATTTATGTTGTTAATGATGGATACTGAGGATTTAACGCCATAAAAAAGGATAAGGGGGAGCTTTGGAGATGTTAGGCTCACACTGTGATCCAAAGCCATTCACTCAGTGACCTCTTCATTTCCATAAACTGATTCCTCTCTCATCAACTATTCCAGCCTAGCTAAGTTTACACTTCTGGAAATTACCAGGATTTTTGAATAACAGAATATCCTGAGTTGGAAGGGAGCCATCAGGATCATTGAGTCCAACCCTTGGTCCTGCACAAGGCACCCCAAAAATCACACCAAGTGCCCAAAAGTGTTGTACAAATGCTTCTTGAATTTTGTCAGGCCAATTCCCTGGGGAGTCTGTTCCAGTGCCCAATCATCCACAAGTTTAAAAACCTTTTCTGATATCTAACTTAAATCTTCCATGACTCAGCTTCATGCTGTTTCCACAAGTCCTGTCACTGGTCACGAGAGTGAAGAGATCGGTACTTGCCCCTTTGCTTTCTGCCATGAGGATATCGGCCACAGTGAGGTCTCCCCTCAGTCTCCTCCAGGATGAACAGACCAAGTGACCTCAGCCACTCATATGGCTTTCCCTCCAGACCCTTCACCATCCGCATTGCTCTCCTTTGGACACTCTCCAATAGCTTAATATCTTTCTTATATTGCAGTGCCCAAAACTGCACACAATATTCAAGGTGAGGCCACCCCAGTGCAGAGCAGAGCGGGACAATTCCCTCCCTCGACCAGCTGGCGATGCTTTGCCTGATGCCCCCCAGGATGCGGTTGGCCCTCCTGGCTGCCAGGGCACTGCTAACTCATATTCAAGGCCTTCCAGATCCATCCACAGAGCTGCTCTCCAGCCACTCATTCTATACAAACAACCAGAGATGCCCCATCCCAGGTGCAGAACCTGGCACTTTCCCTTGTTAAACTTCATAGAGTTGGTGATTGCCCATCTCTCTAGTTTGTCAAGGTCTCTCTGCCCTCAAGGGGGTCCAAGGTCCTCCCAATTTATTTTTTGTAAACTTAATATCCCTTCAAATTCTGTCTCCAAGTTGTCAATGAAGATGTTGAAGGGAACTGGGCCAAGGATGGAGCCCTGCAGGACCCCACTAGCAGCCAGCTGGCAACCTGATGTTACCCCAAAATTAACAAAACCAGTAGCTTTGGATGACACAGGAATCTGGTGGAAATATTATCATTTACAGATGTGTCTCAAACCATATGTATACCTTCACAGTGGAACAGAGCCTGTTTTTAATCTATCTAATGTCCCACCTTAATTCCACAAAAGGCAAGATTCTCAATCCAGATATTATGTGGTAGTAAACAGAATTCTTGAGGAAAGCAAATATCTATATTATAGCTTGTATCAAAATTATATGTATCTAGTTGTTTTGTAATTTTACTGATATAGCATACCAGGTTTGATTGACAAAACCTATTTCTGAATTGACTGACCTTCAGTGTATTTTAGCTTCTACTAATAGAAAGAGAAATAAATCATATGATGATTTTGCTCAGATAAGACATTTCTAAGACCCTTCTCTTTGTTCTGAGTACTGGAAATTTATTGCAAGTCTTGAAATCATTTGCATTTTCTTCTTTGTCTTTCATCCTCTTTAATTGCTAAAGATGCATTTTCCAAATGATATTTCACCCTACAAAAACTGTTTTAGTCCATGCTTTCCTGTTAATATTAATGTTTGAACCAGATTTGACCTTAAACTCTGTTATAACATTAAAGGAAGTAAAATAGATTAGATAAGCAAATTTTTCAAATAGAAATATTATGCAGAAATCATATGTAAATTTAACAATGTTAACAAATAATGAGAGCATTAAAATCCATTCCTCAATTGCACCTGAATTTATTTTGAACTAAATTTGAGGAGGCAGGCCCCAGTCCTAGCAAATAGTGATTGATTGAAACATTTTGAATATTCACCATTTTTCATCCATAATTTCAAAATAAGTACTTAAAGATAGCAGTTGCACCAACTGCTTAGGCAAAACTTCTGGTGATGCTTGATTTGCTCAGCATCTCCAGTGGAAAATATGTACAAAGATATAATTAAAAATATGAGAGAAACTGCAGTTCTAAAAACATCCTGTAATTCTTAGTTTAACTCCATATTGCACTAACATTTCTTAGTCAAAACCCTGTTAAAAAGCAAAATCACTCACTGCCAAAAAACTATTTTGTTTTGACTGAATGTAGTGTCTTATAACAATTACAGCTTGCAAGCATGCATTCTTGGAAAGGTAGTGCTTTATTTTTCTTACATTTTAAACTGTGTATAACTTAGAACAATGCTTCCTTGGAACTTCATGGTGAATTCTGAGCAATCTTTAAACAAAAGCAACAATCTGAATATGATGCCTGCATAAAGCCTCAGAAAAGGAGTCACAAAGTTTGCCATGCAGCCATGCAACAATTAGAACAAGTAAACAACTCTCTCAATCTCTGCAATTCCTAGAAGGGTTCAAGAAACAACTGGATGTGGCACTTAGTGCTATGGTTTAGTTGGTAAGAGGGGCAGTCCCGTGGCGTAATGGTTAGCACTCTGGACTCTGAATCCCACGGGCCTGAGTTCGAGCCCTCAATAGGGACATCCCCTGGGTAGTTAAATGTCTCCCTGCCTGCCATCTGATCCCATCAGATCTAGGAGGCTTAAGCAGGGGTCAGCCCCGGTTACTACCGGGCACCTCACCTAAAAAATCCACTGCGCAGGCTGGAAGGGCACACCCACATGGGGAGAGCCCTTCCCCAGATCTTTGTTCACGAAGTCTGGCCATTATATTATCATAGTTGGTAAGGCAGTGTTCAGTCAAAGGTTGGACTCAATGATCTTGAAGATCTTTTCTAACCTTAATGACTCTATGATTCTTGTATATTCATGCTTGTCCCTCCTTTTGCTTTCTAACAGGGTTCCATTCCTTACCATCTCTTTACACCCTGACTTAGTCCTGAGTTTTCAAACAGTGCAGGAAGAACCTCCCTAAAGCAAAAATGTAGTTTCCATGGTAAATAAACCTCCATAATATATCTCCTGGTACCAGACACTATTTTGCACAGATCCACACTAAAATGGAGTTGGAAGAAAATTAATAAAAATCTGCATACTTTCAAAGCAACTGAATTTTCCCTGGTATATCTACATTGTGCTATAAAGTTGAAACCTCACTGTTAGATGAGACGTCAGTAGTATCAGATTTTCATAAATGTTGAAAGGTTATCGCAAATAATTTGATCTTCACCAGCAGATTACTATGGACTCTCCCCAACGTAAACTAGCTCTATAATTCCTACATGACAAAATTAAGCAAGCCTTTCTACACTTTGGCTCCAACAATAAAAACTGTGTATATGACAAACTTGCAGAATTATATAGAGGACAAAGTCAAAAAAAAAAAAAATCACAATTACGATTTTAAAATTTCAGCCAGTTAGCTAAAGTAAGGCAAGGAAAAAAGGTTTAAAAAATTTAAAGAGGACAATTGAAAACTCTAAATAAAATTCTTCATAACACTAAAACTAATTGGTACTGCAAAACAATATGATAAGTCACTCTGAAAAAAAACTCAAAACAGTACTGTAACTTGGAAGTATAGAGCTACTTTGAAGTAAAATCTCATTTAATTGTTTCTCAGCCTTCAAATCTGACCAGTTTCAGGTTAAATGACTCAGCTGCTTGTAATGCAGACTGTGTAATCACAATAGTTATGTGCACTTGACCTTCTTCCTGTTAACAGAGACTCAATTAATTACTTGCTGTTTTAACCAGCCATTTCACCTTATCTTCACCTTTTTCAAAAGGCTTGAAAAACCGTAACTTAACCTTTGACTTTGGCAGCACACATAGAAACATTTATCTACCAAATAGAAAGTTAGCATGATCAAGGAATGAGAATATCTGGGCCTCTATGCTTAAGTCAACAACAGTAATATATGCACTGTTTCATTAAATACTATACTGTAGCATAGAAACCATATTTCATCTTTACTATAGCTGCCCAGATATTCTATTTGGTAATGGAAATAAAATATGACTTACTTCTGTTTCAACAGACAACAGAGGGAAAGGCACAGAAAAGTGCAAAATGTAATCAAATCATTCTTAGGGTGTCATATGGGATATTAAATAGAAGTAACCTATTTAATCTATATATTTTCTATCAGTATGATTCTTAAAATTATGCTCATTTTTAAAGAATCTTACATGCTGCAAATTACACTTCTACACTTTCTTTGATTCTGGGATTAGACCTGCATTCAGTGGCAACTCTTCTAAGCATACGAAATTAATAATCTGTTGCTAACCCAAAGATGAAAATTGTATCTACGGACCATGCACTGTGCAGCAATTTTCAATGATTATTCCTTTTCCCCTTGATGGAGTTCCTGAAAACGTTTCTAGTTATACAATACCACCACAACTATCAAAAAAAGTATTGGATGCATTTTTAGGTGTTAAAAATACCAGTGACTTAGGAAACAAAGTACTATCTCAAAAGAAATTTAAACATTAAGAAGCCTGGTTCTCACATTGTCGGTCCTGGAGACCAAGTTTAGCATGTCAGATGGGATTAACACAATATTGGGTTTAAAAAAACCCAAACAATTACTTTGAAGAAGGTAAAGTTTTTGTCTATCTTCAAAATCACTAAAACTTCATCAACCCATTGTTTTTTAAAGTTTCCTAATGCCATTTCAAGCACCTATTGAGAAAATCTCTTTCTTAATAATTCTAAGTAGCTTGATATTTTCTCAGTTTTAACCTCAGCTACAGTCAAGACACGAAGCCTTCCAGACGAGTTGTCTCTTATAGTCAGTGCACAGAAATAACAATTAAAGTGGGATGAATCAGCCTTCGGAGGAGTACGTCTCTCCTCAATGCCTACAAAAGAAGTCAGACATCAGCTTAGTCTAGCCACCTTAATATTAAATGATTAAAGACAAACTGCTTTCAGAAATATTGTTTCATCTACCTTATAAGTATCTGTAGCAGACTTTTTTCAAATAGCACAGGAAAGCAAGAACTAACGGTGAGGTAAAGGAAAGACTAATAATGTATACTTTTTAAATAGCTGTAATATACTTTCATAGTAAAAAAAAAATTAATAGAGACATGGGAACGTAAATTCATAGGAAAAAAACCCAACAATTTAAAAGTTCTCTACAAGGGCCAATAGAAGTTTTGGCTTTGGAATTATTTGGAATATTTTTTCTAAAATAATGCTGCATGCAATATAAATATTTTTTCTGTATTTATGACATAGAAAATGAAAATAAATTCTCTACCAAGTAATAAGAAGTAAAGTCAGAGGCTTAACTATGAAACAATTTTATATCTCTCTTTATGGTAATTTAAAAAACTTTCCTCAGGAAATAATACTACATATATATAATATTACAGATCTCTATATGCTCAAATAGCACACAGAGACATATGTTATTTCCAGACTCTGAAACATTAAATTCCCTGGAACTTGTATACAGTTTTATATCACAAAATAACATTTCAGAAATAGTACTGCTAAGAATAACTTACTTATATATTGAAAACATAGTACTTTTTGTAAAATTATCCGGGAAAAAGTGAGAACCAATATTTGCAAAACAAAGCCACAGTTATGAAATGCTATTTGCAATTTTTTTAAGATATGCTTAAAAAAAGGAACAGTAATAAGACAACTGGACACACCAAAAACCTCCCACAATAAAAAGAAACCAACCTAAGTTTGGGCTTTCTATTCTTCACAGCTTCTGCTTTTAGTTTAGATAGGATTTGGAGAAACATGCCCACAGTTAACTTAAGGTGTCCATCCGGCAGATGATGTCAGGCTGAATTAACCACAGATTGGATGCTGTGACAGAAATCCTTGTAGTAATAGAAATTATAACTTGCTTATGAGGATTTGGGGAAAAGCAGAAATGGGAAATTTAATAGCGAGTATTTTTCCCCATGATATTCTATGTCAAAACCTGATCTTCGGTGTCAGCAGGTCATCAGGCATTCTGCTCCATTTGATACCAATTGTATTATCCTCTACTTCTGTGCTTTCATAGAAAGCAGAAGGGACCCTGCACAATAACTGAGGATACTGCTCTGAGAGACCACTATCACTTGAGCACCATAAAGAGCTTTCAGGAGCTTGTCAAGAATAAAATGTCCCATGTTGGTTTTTGCCATGAGTTTTTTAGTATTCCAAACAGTAAGACATTTCTTCTCTTGTATGATGGGAACTAAATTTATTTAAAATGTTAAGAATACTAAATAAATAAGAAGTGTCACCAACAGTGAACAGTATAAATGAGTAAAATATCTGTACTTACAGATGGTATCTTTTTCCCTTAATACAAAGCAGTTTACAAGGTTTTTAGGTAGAGTTCGCCTTCTTAGTGAAGGTCAATCTGCTCTCATCTCTTCCCCAGTCGTACACACAGCCTCAGGGTTTGGTCTGCACACTCACTGCCCAGCTCTTCCCACACTACAGTCCTCCCTGGTTATTCCACCCAAAATGAATTCTTCCATCTCAGGCAGTAGCAAACCTGTCCTAGTCCCATCCAGCCTGTCAAACCCAATCCTGTGTGACAATTTCCCACAGAAGGTCCCTGTCACTTTATTCTCCAAGTGATATGCTGCTCAGAATATTGTTAGAAAAGGGAGAGACTGGCAGAAGAGACAAGAAGGGAGGGGGAAAGAATGAACTAAACTTTACAATTTTTATACATTCTGAGGATTAATTCCTCACTCTTCCCCTTTTATCCATGGGGAAAGTTCAAACAAGTTATTTATAATTTTTGTATCTTCTTTTTTTTTCTTTTTTTCAGAGTGGATCCATGAAGAACAAGGTGAACTCTAGTTTTAATAAAACTCAAAACTTTTGTGCCAGTCTTAAGTTCCTTTTAACCCATTGATCCATTGCTTTCTTTCTTTTTTTTTAGAGAAACATTCTTTATTTCAGAAAGTCTTCTCAAACAAATAAAAGGAGAAAGTGTCTCACAGAAAATAATAAAAAAGACAGCAAAATAAAATGAAAGCCAGAAGGATTGATGATACAAGCTTGTGCCAGAAACTAGTCTGGAAGAAAGTAATTCTTTACTTTTTAGCAACTGGATATTTTGGCAGTATTAGCAGCATGAAAATGTGGGAGGAAAAAACACAAAATCTGGTGTGGGATTAACAAAACTTTTCAGAAATTCTACCGGCTCTACTGTTGAATATTTTAAATATGTAGTTTATGCATTATTCTGTATATTTCAGACAGTATTGACAATTTCTTCAATGTGTTAACAGTCACTATATTTACTGGGTCCTGTTGACTCAGAATATCAATTAGAAGCACAAAAAGATTAATTCACCGTCCTAGTTAAAGTGGCCAGAACCGGCTCATCACTGTGTGGGCATAACTCAAACTATTGTATTCTACACCCTCTATGTAATTTCTGATGAACTGTTATTAATGGATCATTTGCAGCAGCTGCCCAGGGCACACCTCAGGCTACAAGCTGGGTGTTAAAGAAATCTGAGAGATAGGGGAGCCAATAGCACCTTCACGCCCAGCCTGAGGGGTCATGTCTGCTAATGGGACATCAAAGAGTCCAAAAAGATCAAAATTACTCACAGAGTAAATCACCCATTTTGAAACTCCCTGTCTGGGGGGAGGTACTGGGCACCTGAACCTGAACAGGCTCAAACCCTTGGGTTTTGTGACTTCTAGTACCACTTGTCAAATCCAGAGGAGGGCCAGAACCTCAGCAGGGTAGAGACTGCCACTCTTGACCAGACTGTGATCATCATCCTCACCAACAGGTCTTCCTTTCCTTTTACTCTGCACTCAGGGGGACCATGTGGCGCTCAGCACAGGGGCTGACGAACACCATTCTGTCCGTGCCCCAGGGTGCTGGGTTATACGTCTGGTTACTGTGGGTTACAACCAATTTCTTCTCTGTATCAATGTATTTATTGTCACCTTTTTATTAATTTGTAACTCTGGCTTGTAATCTCTCCTGAGATCAGGTTCATTTCTCCCACTGATTTACCTTTAAACTAGCACATTCAGCTAATTAATACTTGGCATTATTTCCTTTGCCACTCAACTTAAGCCATATATATATGGTATATTCAAAACAGGTTTGAAACACACACTTTAATGCATCTGCTTTAAAGACCTTTCACACCCTTACTGTAAGAAAGCAAGAAAAATAATACAAATTATTTGGGTTATGAACAGCCAAATATCAAGAGAAAAATTGTGGGAAATCATACAGCTCTTTGCAACACTGGTGCCTACTGCATCACAAATTTAATGGTTAGAACAATCTAATATTTCCATTTTGATTCTCTAAATAACATTCTACCACCCATTCCTGACTGGTATTTGTCGCAGTCAAAGTTCATAAAATATATACTGGAATGTATTTAAGTTGTATGGTCTACTGTTTTGAGATACTAGCTGTATACTTCTGGCTCAAAATCTAAAGATAGCTTTTGCATATATGCTTCAAATGATGCATTACTACAGAAATGGTTACTAACACAGTTCCTTAAAATTCAAGCTGGCAATGTATTTAGAAAGTGCTATAGTAGTAAAGCTGTCGAACCCATCACGGTAAAAGAACAACCTTTACTTCTCTGAAAGAAGCTGTGCAGGAGCATAAAAAGGTGTCTGAGATTTGTTTAAAGCCTTATATAATTCAGAAACAGCAGGATTATGTTAAGGTTTTTTTAACTATGAAATAGCAATACTAAGACTACTTATGTAACTCTCTGTACATTCAAAGCACTAGGCGACAATATGACTAACATTTATGATTTATAGTGTTTGACAAAAAGCTACCAGTGCACTCATCTATCCTATTCAAGCCTTCTGTGCAGACAGTATGCAATGGGACTAAGTTTTACAAATGAATAACTGGAATACAATCAAAATGTTATTAAAAAAGATTGTCACATTTAGAATATAAGGTATTTCTCTGCTTTAAGTTGTGATCAGTTCAAGTTGTCAAGATGAGTCACCAGCAGCAAGACAACTAGTGACAGGAAGGGAGCACTCTGCAGGCGAGGATGTTTGTGATACAAATCTGTCATATAGAAACAAAATGGGAATCCCTCAAGTTCCTGCCTATTTATCAGCTTGAAGGAGGGGAAAAAAAAGAAAGCAGTTCTTCAATTAGATTTTTGAAGTGCGTCTTTGCTAGGATTAGGCAGTATTGAGCCTCTGAATGCACTGAACAGCAAGTATCCCAATCCCCAGCCCCCCACAAAAGGCATGCCAGTGCATTCACAAGTGCAAGAAAGTTCTGTACTGCTGGTACACTCACACATGTGTCTCTACAAAGGGCAACATGGACTATCACCACAGTTGGATTAATCCAGTCAATAGTCACTGAAATAATAAATATTTGTTTGAATATTCATTATTATACTTCTGTTTCATAAAGAAAGTTTGGGAAATTATACATAAAAGAAATAGTTGAAGCACCTTCCCAATACTATTATATGTTGTCTTTAATTGAAAGAGAAATGTACATTACACAGCATTTTATACAGACCACTTTAACCCATTGATAATTAAATAATACACTAACTGTGACTGCCACAAAATTCACTGCTGGTTGAAAAAACTTTTGAATTTATGGCTAATATGCGCTCTTTTTCAGTTCCTATGTTTTACAAAGAAAACTCTGCATCTTTTCAGGATTTTCATGTGGTCTCTACAACGAAAAAAATTCCAATCTCCATATCTGTCCTGAAACTGAAGGCAAGAATCTAAAGTAAGCTAGGCATCTCAGAGAAACCTGACATGGTCTGGGCTGAACTTCTGTAATGCAAGCCAGCTGTTGGTTTTGGAAATAAAGTGAAAATAAAGAATACAAATTTGTGTAAACTAGAATTTTTAATGTCAAGTTGATTTGTGAATGAACTGTAGATTGCTTGCAATACTTGAATGAAACATCACATACCTTCCAGAAAAATTTTAGATCATATCTTAAAGAGACAGATGCAGTCTTCTACCCAACTGTTGAACCACAATTTCGTCATTCATGTAGTAGAGCACAAAATGTAAGAATGAAATTAGAAAAACCTTCTCCATTTCAATATAACAAACTCTAACATGGAAAATGTATTTTGGAAAGGAAAGCAGCCATATAAATATTAATATGTACTGTGTATTTAATGGGGTTTATTATGTGTGGAAATCCAGCCCTCTACTCAGTTGATCAGTTTATAATCATACAAAATTTAGAAAGTACTAGCATAGTTCAAATGAAATTTTATAAAATGAGCAGTGGTACTGGATGTCCAGCTTAAGACACCTGAGGGTCTCGTTATTTCCTTGGTTAAGAGCTCCTTTTCTAACTAGTTTAAACCAGGTCCAAAAGTCATTAGGTATAAAGAAAAAATTCTATCTTGTCAACTGATATCTATCTGAAGGACCCTTAACAGTGTAAGCTGTAGGTGCTTATATCACTTAACCTTGCATTTGTGCATTGGCATGATATGTGAATTTGTTCATTCAACAGCAAAGACAAGAATAATTATTAGACCTCTGATTACCCAGAGCCATTGTCACCTTTGACTTCAGAAAATGCTATAGGACCTTCTTGTAAGGCTTTATAGACAAACACATTATTTTCTTTATTATAGGATGTTGCTAGTCCTGCCCCACAAATTTGACTCCCTGGCTTGACTTATACCTACCTCACTCCTGAAGACTTGCATGGCAAGATGGACACTAAGCATGTCCCTGGCCTCATCCCTGCTTTTCACAGAATTATGCAGAATCTCAAGTTGGAAGGGGCCCATAAGGATCATGGAGTCCACCTCCCTGTTTCTCACAGGACTATCTAAAACTAAATTATATGACTAAGAGCATAGTCCAGATCCTCCTTGAACTCTGTCAGGCTTGGTGCTGTGACCACTTCCTTGGGGAGCCTGTTCCAGTGCCCAACCACCCTGTGGGTAAAAAACCTTTTCCTAATCTTCAGTCTGAACTTCCCCTGACACAGCTTCATCCATTTCCTTGTGTCCTATCCCTGGTCACCAGAGAGCAGAGATCATCACCAGCCCTTCTGCTACCCATCTTGAGGAAGTTGTAACTGCAGTGAGGTCTCCCCTCAGTCTCCTTTTCTCCAGGATGAACAGACCAAGTGACCTCAGCCACTCCTCATATGGCTTCCCCTCAAGGCCCTTCACCATCTTTGTTGCCCTCCTTCAGATGCTCTCTAATGGCTTAGTATCTTTCTTATCTTGCAGTGCCCCAAACTGCACACAATATTCAAGGTGAGGCTGCCCCAGTGCAGAGCAGAGCGGGACAATCCCCTCCCTCGCCCGGCTGGTGATGCTGTGCCAGATGTCCCCCAGGACACAGTTGGCCCTCCTGGCTGCCAGGGCACTGCTGACTCAGATTCAAATTGTATTCAACTTGCCATCGAACAGGACCCCCAGGTCCTTTTCCATGGGACTTCTCTACAGTATCTCACCCACCAGTTTGTATGAATAATGAGGATTACCCTATCCCAGGCAGTGAATCTGGCAGTAGGTGACTGCCCAGCTCCCCAGGCTATCCAGATGTCTCTGTTTTACCCTGAGGGGTAAAACAGCTCCTCTATGTTGCAGCACTAAGTATTCCCATACAAGAAACATATACATTCATTTGAAGACAAAGAGCAGGGCCTTAAATACTCTTTTAAGTATTTTTTGCAGGGTATGCAGGCCTGTCCCCAAGGTCTGAGGGACTGCCCTGCCACCCCACTGTCCCCTGCTCCCTGTGCCCCTTCTTTTCCTGCCTGTTCCTATTACACCCTGAGGGTTTACAGTTTCAACTCTAAACTGTCAGGCCACCCACTAAGCCAGAGTGCCTTTGTCTTAATTCACATAGCACTAAAGCACTACAAGGACATGATTAGCAATGACAAAGTGGCTTCAACATAACAGAAATAAGTTTTTAATTACTTTAATTAAAGAAATGCAAATTCCGAAATGTAAACGACTTTAAACCATTTTAACAAAAATCTAGTTAATTTCCATGCACGTTCTTGATTCTTATCTGTGCCACAGAAACAGGTATCCCTTGCGGATGACAAACAAGCAAAAGCTTCCATGTGTTGGGCACAACAATTGCTTCCTTAAGATCATTCTAAAAACTAGATAAGCAGCTCAGGGCAAGATAGGAAACTGATACTTTGAGCAGAAAAGAGGAAGCTGCACAGGTTTTGACATCTGTGAGGGGCAATGAGCTACCCCATGCTAAAATCTAGCCTATCAGTGGGCAAGGAGACAGCTTCACTATATCGTGGGATGATGAACAGCCACACTGAAGAACAGAAAGAGTTTTATCTTGCAGAAACTGGAGCTGCTGGCACAGCTAGACAATTACAGCCAGGATGGTTAATGAAGTCACCAGACTTCAGGGAGAATGCACAAGCTTTGGTTGGAAATCAGAAACAAACAGCATTCACAAAACTAATCACAAAAATGTTGGGGGGTGGCAGTGCTTCGCTTAGAACTTTG